>JARBWK010000014.1:4512096-4895919 GCA_030556195.1 Anolis apletophallus
ATGGATGGCTGGCTGGCGCTTGAGTGACTGGCTGGCTCCTCCCCGTAGACCCCCCTTCTTCCCGCCGCGCCTCTTGATTGGCCAACGCTTCCCCTCCTCCTCCCCCTCCCACCCCAATAATGGACAGCCGCCGCTGTCAATCACCCTTTCTCCGCGCAGAAGGGAAAAAAACCCAAGGGCGTGGCGTCGAGGAGAGAAAACGCGCTGGCCCGTCTCGGTATGGGAGGGGGGGGTTCGAAAAGAGCGCTGGTTGCCTAGCAACGGAGAGGAGAAGGAGGAGAGGAGGTGAGCGTTTCTAAGCGACGGGAGTAAAGGGAGGGGTTGCTTAGCAACGCTTGGAAACGGGCCTAGTCGCTGGAGGGAGGCCAGGCAGGCCTGAAAAATGGAAAGGGCAACACACACATTTTTATTTCTATATAGATTCTTATATATTATAATATATATTATATTACACTCACATTATTATTAGGATGCAGTTTGAATCATTGTTATTATTATTCAGATTCAAACTGAATTATATAACAGTGTGGATGGCAGTACTCTGTGAGTCCACACCACGCCTGGGCAAACTTGGGCCTTTCAGGGGTTTTGGACTTCAACTCCACAATTCCTCACAGCCTCAGGCCCCTTCCTTTGGAAGGGCCTGAGGTCCAAAACCCCTGAAAAACCCAAGCCTGCCCAGGCCTACACTCTATTACAGGGGCTGTCCAACTTCTACGACCCAGGGGCCTGAATTCCGGTCACTGATGACCTGGGGCCAAAGGGTCTGCCCTGGCTCCGCCCTGCCCCAGCTCCGCCCCGCCCACCCCACCCCCACCCCTCGGCTCAATTTACTTACAATTCATAAGAGGCATCCATACAATCAAATATAATCTTTTACTAAGGGAAATGCAGGTTGGGAATACATAAGGGGCATCCGTACACAATTACATAATAATAACATAAAGGTTAGCCTACCTTCCCAAACGCGCAGGATCCAGGAGCAGCGGACCACGAGCAGAGGTGACGACCGACCGAGGCAGCAGCCGAGAAGGTCAAATCGCGTCTGCGTGGGCCGCGAGAGGGATTAAGTAGCCGAGATTTTGGCAACAGGAGTATCGTGAGACTACGGAAGCCACACGGGTTTCGCTCTCAACGTAGGCGTGATCTCGGCGTTGAGAGCGAAATCCCGTGTGGCTTCCGTAGTCTCACAATACTTGCTCCGGAACCCGGAAGTGGGTAATTTAAAAATATATTTATTTATTTATTCAGGCTTCTATGCCGCCGACTCCCGGGGGCTCGCGGCGGCTCACAGAGCCAAAGGCACAGTAAAAACAAAACAATAACAACAATAACAACAATAAAAACAGTTAAAATAGCAATGGTAGCAGGAACAACAACACAGTTCAGCAATAGCATACTTAAAGATACACGGGCCTACTGGCCAAAGGCCTGCTTGAACAGATGGGTTTTTGCATGCCCGTCTAGGCGGGGAGGGTCCTCAAGGCCCTGGTTTCAGCCGGGAGGCGTTCCACAGCGTGGGAGCTATGACAGAGAAACGCCCTCCGGCGAGTGGATGTTAGGCGTGCCAACTTTGTCGATGGTATCTCCAGGAAGTTAGCATCCTCGGACCGTAGTGATCTCGAAGGGCAATATGGAGTGAGACGGTCCCTCAGGTTCGCTGGCCCCTGGCTGTGCATAAAATATATATTATTTTATTTTATTTTTTTATTATAAAGCTTAGGGGCCACAGGGAAGGGGCTGGGGGCCTTATACGGGCCCCGGGCCGCCAGTTGGACAGCCCTGCTCTATTATTATTATTATTATTCAGATCAGGCATGTAGCTGGGGGGCCTTGAGGGACTTCAGCCCCCTCCCCCCGAAATTCTCAGGGTGGCCCGCGAGAAGGCCTTACTGGTACGTGGCACAGTGGCCACGTCCTTGTCCATTCCTGGGCCCTCGGTTCACTCACTTTCCTTTTCAGTGCCCCTGGTTTCAGCCTTCGGTGCCAGGAGAGGAAGGGGAGTGCTCTGACAGCCCAGGCGCCAAAGAGGATGCTGCCACACCACAGACCATTCGGAGGCCACAATATTTATTTATTTATTTATTTATTAAGTTCAACTTAATATACCGCTCTCTCTGGCACCCAGAGCGGTTTACAAGATTAGTGCAAGTAAAAACAAGTAAAATACATAAAATACAGTAAGACAGTTAAAACACCCGAATTAAAACATATTGCCAGCCAATAGCAGTAATTAGCAATGGCATGCTAGCAGCGAACCCGCAGGTACAGATAGTGGCAGTTGGCTATGGGCCGAATGCCTGCCTGAATAGCCATGTTTTTACTGCTCTGCGGAACGGCAGAAGAACCCGGATGGCCCGGATCTCTTCGGGGAGGCCGTTCCACAGAGCTGGCGCGGCTACGGTAAACGCCCTCCGGCGTGTAGTAGCCAGTCTGCAAACCCTGATATTAGGCATCAAAAGGTTGAGCCCTTCTGAGCGCAGTGATCTCCTGGGCACATAAGGGTAAGCCGCTCCTTCAGGTACACTGGCCCCAAACCATATAAGGCCTTAAAAGTTAGAACTAACACCTTGAAGATTACCCGGAATTCAACTGGAAGCCAGTGCAGTTCGCGCAGGAGTGGAGTCACATGGTCGGATCTTAAGGCTCCCGAGAGCAGACGCGCTGCAGCGTTCTGCACCAGCTTAAGTTTCCGGATTGCCGACAAGGGTAGGCCAATGTACAGCACATTACAGTAATCGTGCCTCGAGATTACCGTGGCTTGGATCACCGTGGCCAGGTCGCAACGGGAGAGGTAAGGAGCCAGACGTTTTGCCTGACGTAGATGAAAGAAGGCTGTCTTGCAGGCGCAGGCAATCTGCTCCTCCATAGACAACTGGGCGTCCAGCCGAACCCCCAAACTTTTTACAGACGGTTACGGGCGAAGGGCCGCACCGTCAAACGTCGGCAACTGGGTCTCTACCCCCTCCGGGCGGCCCAGCCACAAGATCTTCGTCTTCGCCGGGTTCACCTTCAACTTACTGGCTCGCAGCCATCCAGTAACGGCCTCCAGGCAAAGATGGAAATTATCGGGTACAGAGACCACCCCGGGGTCCATCCTCAGAATGAGCTGGGTGTCGTCAGCGTACTGATGGCACTCCAGCCCAAAACTCTGCACCAGGCTTTCGCGGCCGTGCACTTGGCAGGCCTTCGTGCCTGTGCATTGAAGTCTCTCCACACTCGTAGCTAGGAGGTACCGTCTTATCCCCTATGAACCCCAGAGATCACTCCGCTCCGAACACCTGAACCTCCTCGAGGTACCTAGTGCCAAATCTATCCGCCTAACGTCCACCTGGCGTAGAGCCATTTATTTATTTATTTATTTATTAATCATTCTTGTATGCCGCCACTCCCCGAGGGCTCGGAGCGGCTCACAATCACAAGCATTTCTTTTTTCCTTTTGTTTAGGTGCATTGTTATAGTGTTTTGTTAGATGTATTCATTTTACTGTGTTTACTGTTCAATCAAAACTTTATTACGGTCACTGACCAGCACAAAGCGGGCACAAGCGCCCTAAGAGGAAAAGGACAACTCCCCAGTAAACAGTTATTTAAAATCAAACTAGAAATCAGTATAAAAATATATTTTAAAAGACAGGATATTGTTGCCTTACGGTGTCAGTCATCACCCATCTGATATTAAGGGCAGCAGCCCAGAACTTAGCAACACTGTAAGTCATTGCAGTGCTAGAGTCCAAAAGCAGCAGGGTGGAATACCATCTTTCACTGCGCCCGGTACTTTAAAAGCCATGGTCAATGAGATTGGATCTAAGATCTCTAGAACAGGGCTGTCCAACTGGCGGCCTGCTGTAGAACATGCATTGAAGAAGCATGTGCTCAGTTGTTTCCACATCACCAGACCTACAGGGGCATAGTCTCTGCTTGAAGGGAGTCTTCTGATACCTCCCCTCCAATACAGCCGATGGGAGGGCATGGCATCTTGCCAGGGTAAAAGCCCTTCGGTGTTTGGGCACCTCCAGGTCTGTTAGGTATGCCATGGGGGCAGTGAGGTATCTAGTGGCTTCCCTAACAATGAAGGCTGGGGAACAGGCTAGGTCGGATTGGCGCTCTATGTCCAGGATCCGTTGCTTAATGAGATCCTTGGCTTGGTCCCATCTCATGCCTAGCAATTGTCCTTGGGAGAAACCTAGCGTCGCGATCTTTGCTGCTACTGTTTTAATCCATGTGGACTGGAAGTCGTCTCTCATGATTAGGGGGGCAAGACCACATGGGGAGAAGCATAGGTGTGGCCAGTAATTGAGAATAGCTGTCCATATTCTCGCTTCCACTTTCATGAAGCCTGTCTCCAATCGCAGGGTGGCGTTAGGGACACATCTGGGAGCCTGTAGAGCCGCTCTTAGGAATTTTGATTGGACACGCTCTAGTGGGGCATAATTTGAGAAGGGTCCAAGCTGGGCTCCATACAGCATTTGTGCGACTGATTTTACTTCAAAAAGTTTAAGTGCCGCCGGTATAAAGTGACCTCCTCCCGTCCTGAGATATCTTAAGATACTGTTTTATTGTGTTTATTGTTTTTGATGTTTGATATTATGTGATTTGTGGTTTGGGCACGGCCCCATGTAAGCCGCTCCGAGTCCCCTTTGGGGAGAGGGGAGCAGCTTATAAATAAAGTTTATTATTATTATTATTATTAGACAGATACAAACATCAGATAAAACTATTCTAAATTTAAACTAAAACTAACTCTGCAGGGTTACAAAAATCAGCAACTAAATGCCAGTTTGAAGAGATAGGTTTTACAGGCCCTGCGAAAGGCAAGGAGGTCTTGCAGGGCACACACTTCATCTGGCAGGGTATTCCAGATAGTTGGAGCCACCACAGAGAAGGCCCTGCATCGGGTCGAGGCCAGATGGATGGTCTTGACACCAGGCACCTCCAAGGGATTCAGATCTTCATTTATTTATTTATTTATTTATTGTAAAAGTTTTTTATTCAGAGATTCAGATCTTCAGAGCGGAGTGATCTCTGGGGTTGATAGAGGGTGAGACGGTCCCTCAGATACATCGGCCCCAGACCATATAAGGCCTTGAAGGTTAACACCATCACCTTGAAAGCGATCCGGTGCTCGACCGGGAGCCAATTAAGCTGCTGTAAGATGGGACTTATGTCAGATTATTGCATTTTGAATAGCAATTCATGAGTCAGCACAAGATATATTTTCGCAGTTTGAGATGACCTGCAGTGTGACATGTTTGACACCAGATGGCGCTGTCTCAAGACTGCTAAATGGAACCTTGAGGAATTTCCACAAAGTGACAGTTGGGATTTGTCAGTTGGGATTGAATATCTGTGAGGAAAGGATGTTTAGAAAGGTAGCTGCGATGGCTGTTGTTTTTCGATGTTTTGCCAGTTATTGTTAAATACAATTCAATACAAAGTTATATATTTACCTTGTGAATTGAATGAGAGTTTCATTATTCACTCGAACAGAGACTGGAGTTTTTGGGCCGATGGGGAATTAAACTTCTATATTTCTGTTGCCTATCCGCTGTGACATAAATACTCAACGCCGAAGAACTTATGTGGCTCCTCGCCGGCACTCCAGCGAGGAGTCGAGCAGCGGCGTTCTGGACGAGCTTAAGCTTCCGGATCACGGACAAGGTCAGGCCAATGTAAAGGGCGTTACAGTAGTCTATCCTTGAGATGACCGTGGCTTGGATAACTGTGGCTAGGTCGTCTCTAGATAAGTAGGGGGGCCAGCCGCCCTGCCTGTCGAGGTGGAAAAAGGCGGTTTTGCTGACAGTGGAGACCTGGGCCTCCATAGACAGCAAAGGGTCAAAAACAACCCCCAGGCTTTTTACTGATGATGACGGGCAAAGTGCCTCGCCATCCAGGGTGGGAAGCTGGACCACCCCACAATCCGGTCGACCCAGCCACAGTATCGCCGTCTTCGCTGGATTCACCCTCAATCTACTGGCACGCAGCCATCCAGTGACGGCCTCAAGGCACTGATGGAAACAAGAGGGTACAGAGTCCGGCCGGCCTTCCATCTTCAGAACAAGCTGGGTGTCATCAGCGTACTGATAACATTCCAGCCCGAAACTTCAAACCAGCCCAGCAAGTGGTGGCACCATCAATCTGGAACACTCTTCCAAGTGAAGTCCAGGCCTTGCAAGGTTTATCATCCTTCCACAAGGCCTGTAAGACTTATCTTTTTGGGTTAGCTTTTGACTGCTAAATTGTATAATTACACCTGACTAATTTTAAATGCTGTTTGATTGTTTTATATGATTGTGAGCCGCTCTGAGCCCTCAAGGAGTGGCGGCATACAAGTTCAAATAATAAATAAATAAATAAATAGAAGTGGGGTGTGTCGAGCCCGTCAGCTGCCTTCTGGGACTCTCTGGATCCAGATAAATAACAACTCCCATTTGAAAAAGGGCAATCATTCCGCAATCCCTGCCTCTATGCACAGTTGGGCACATTGGCTCCATGTGCCAAGTTTAGTCCAGATCCAGCATTGGCTTGGTTCAATACCCTCTGGATAAGGGCACACTGCAACTCCCAGATCTAAGGTCAGTTACCCCCTTTTGCCATAATGACGCACTTGCGTTAGTTATACTGAGCCTACTGTCTTGGATTATCCTTGTGTTATTGCCGCCACATTACGTGCATTGAGCATTCTTCCCGACGATTTTCCATTGGCCTTGAGAAAGACTATACAGTCGAAACGAGTGGGAATTCCAAGGTATTTACTCCCTCGTCGGCCTGGAACCCTCTTAAAATTCAACCGCGTCGGTGACGTCTTTTGGATCCGCTGCAACCTGTTTATTTGACAATTGCGGCTTTTTTGGCACCACCGTCCATTGTGGATTACAAATTCCAGCAACCTACCTAGGGTGGATTACAAACCCCTTGAAACAAGTGGCATATATCCATTTACATCACAGTTATCATCCCGTGACTTTGTGTTGGTTTGGATTTGTCCCTTGGACCTACAGACTTTATAAACCGGGATAACCCGTTTGAACTCTGTTTCGCTATAGGTAGGAACAAAGACTGGTGATCTTTTGTTTGGTGGTGACCTGTTTGCATATGTACATGCTATATCTACTTTTGATATTATTGGATTTATAAGTGATTATCAACATTGTTCCATGTGTTTACTTGGTACTTTTGACACGGTTTCCCCGTTTGTGTTTTGTTCCCGAACAGACACAAAAGAGTAAAGTAGGGTAGCACAAAAGTGCTCAAACACAAATGATAGTATCAATGAATATATTCTTCAACATATCAAGGAGTTGATCAGTCACTCCATACACTTATATCAAATTCATATACACATAATATGATTAATGTAGCAACAAAAGCGCATCTATATAACCTCATATAACCAATGGGTGCTTACATGCAAGTAAGTGAGAGCGGCAAAAGATAAAGAAATAATGTTCCTTTTCAAGTACTCACGAGGACGTTGTCCCAGAACGCTTTCAGGAGGAATATAAACAAATATAAATCTGTCCCGTCAAAAGTTCATTCATAAAGAGTCCAAATAAAGTCTTGCGGTTCTGTCTTTTTCTTTTGGCGTTCTCGCTTACTTGCATTGTAAGCACCCATTGGTTACTTGCATGTAAGCATCCATGTTGGTATAGGAAAAGGAAGTCACGAGGCTCCTGGAAAGCTGGTTACATGTGGCTTTAGAGACTGGAAGAAAGCCAAAGAGACATTTATGAAACACTCTGCTACAAAATATCACAAAGCTTGTGTTATACACGCAGACAATTTCACTAAGATAATGTCAAGAAAACAAAAAGTTATTTGCTCTCAAATAGACACACAACGTGCAAGGGAGAGGGAGGAAAACAGAACTTCTCTAATCCCCATTATCAAAACAATTCTCTTTTGTGCAGAGGAAGAGTTGCCTCTTAGAGGAGATGTAGACAGTGGTCCTCTCTCCTTGGAAAAACCTTCCCAAAAAGATGGGAAATTTTGAGCCTTACTACAATTTAGAGCATGTTCTGGAGACGAAAATCTAAGGAGGCATGTTATTAACTGTGGCAAGAATGCTACATACATGAGTCCAAAAATACAGAATGAGATGAATTTCAATCAGTTCCAATTTAGTGACAGAAGAGATTGTTGCTAGTGTCAACAAGTCTGATTGCTTCTCCGTTCTGGCTGATGAAACTATGGATGTATCGGCAACAGAGCAGCTTTCTTTATGTCTCTGCTATGTAGATTTAAAGGAAAACTTACCAGTTATCCAAGAAGATTTTGTAGGATCTATACCCATATATGACTAATCGGCAGAAAATGGGGGGGCGGCGCAGGGCATCTTGGCCTCGGGCGGCCGAAGAGGCTAATCCGGGCCTGACTAAAGTTATCCTAGAAAAATGCAATATGTTGAAATTAGACCTGAACAAGTGTGTAGGGCAGGGCTACGATGGAGTTGCCACCATGGCTGGCCATCTAACTGGGGTTCAAACAACAATTCGAGAAACATACCCCAAAGCAAGATATTTTCATTGTGCAAGTCATCGACTGAACCTTGCATTGAGTGATACATTTTCAAACTCTTCAGTTAGAGATTGTTTTGGAACAATAAAAGAAATAATGAATTTTGCAGATTAATATTTTGCAGATTAATATTAGCGTTCATGTGCCAGAAAAAAAGAAAAAAAACCTGACATGTTTATGTGAGACTCATTTCATTGAGAGGCATGACACTGTATTGACATTCGTTGAACTATTTAAGCCGATTGTAGTTGCCTTAGAAGAAATCTCAGAGAAACCATGGAAAATCTCTTCTTCAGCTTCAAACTTTTTGATTGCAAATGAAAAAAGTGATTTCATTGTTAGCCTGTTGGTTTGTGATCAACTCTTCAGCCTTACTTTGCCCCTATCAGTTTTTCTTCAGGAAAAAAGTCTTGATATGGCATCTGACATAAACCACGCTAAGTCACTGTTAAAGTCTTTAGAAATTTTGAGAGCAGATGCAAAAGATCATTTTGTAAAACTCTTTGACAACATCTGAAAAAATATTTCAAAGCAACTTGACTATTCCAAGACAAAGTTCAAGACAGGTGCATCGGGCAAATCTAGGAACTGTAGAATATTATTTCAGAGTTGCGGTGTTCATAGCATGTGTCGATTCACTCATACAAAACATTACTGAAAGGTTCATGTCAAATGAAGACATTTTAACCAGTTTCCAGATTCTCCTCCCTGGGTTTTCAGGTCTAGACAAAGATCACCATATGGAACAACTGTCAGAATACTTTGAAAATGACGTAGCACTTGCTGAGTACATAATGTGGTGTAATATTACACCATCAATTAAGAAAGATACTGAGGTACTTAAAGTGTTGGAACTGTGTGGCAAAGCCTACTATCGGTCAATAGATTTCCTTTTGACTGTGTTAGCTACTCTACCAGTAACGACATGCAGTGTGAAAAGATCGTTTTCAACCATGAAGAGAGTGAAAAGTATATCTAGAAGTTTAATGACAGACCAGAGACTTAGTGGAGTAGCAATGATTTCCATCCATCGGGACATACACTATCAAACCAGAAAAAATATTGACAAAATGGCCGGGGAGAAGAAAAGAAGACTGTTGCGGTAAAGTTTTTTAAAAGTCAAAAAGTCTTCTAAAAATCTTGTTAATGAAAGTAAATAAATAACATTTATTATTTAAACTGTTATGTTTATTATCCAATATTTTCGCTTATCCAGCATTCTGCTAGCCCGCTTATGTTGGATAAGCAAGACTCTACTGTATTATTATTCAGATTCAAACGGCTTTGTGTGGTAGTGTAGATCAGTGTTTCCCAACCAGTGTGCCGTTGCATACTAGTGTGCCATGAGCGATCATCAGGTGTGCCGTGGGAAATTGGAACCTCCAATACCCTTTCTCCCCCCTCCTGCTGAACACTTTTTCTTCTCCACTCCGGCTTCCTTCTTCCCAGCCTCGTTCTGCTTGCTTTGCCTCATTTCGCCCTGGGGTGAGTCTGCGCCCTGGGTCACGTCTTCCTCCCACCCCCTCCCCTCATGAACACGCTCACGCTGCCCCCTCAGATCAAAATGGTGGCAGAAGCGGCAGTGTAGAAGAAAAAGTGTTGGGCAGGAGGGGGAAGAAAGGGCGCGAAGGGGAAGGGGGGAGGAAGAGGTCTCTGTCGAAAGCTGGCATGGGCAAACTTGGACCTTCCAGGTGTTTTGGACTCCAACTCCCACCATTCCTAGCAGCCTCAGGCCCTTTTCCTTTCCCCCCTCAGCCATTTAAGCAGGAAAGGGCCTCAGGCTGTTAGGAATGGTGGGAGTTGAAGTCCAAAGCACCCAGAGGGCCGAAGTTTTCCCATGCCTGTTTTAGGGACCTTAAAGTGGTGAGCCTCCTTCCAACATTGTGATTCTGGATAGAAAACAAACAATAACATAACATAACATTGAGTCCACAGTGCTCTCTGGGTGTAGGTGAACTACAACTTCCAAACTCAAGGTCAATTCTCAAGCAAACCCTTTCAGTACTTTCTGTTCGTAATGAGAGTTCAATATGCCAAGTTTGGTTCAATTCCATTGTTGCCAGAGTTCGGGATGCTCTTTGATTTTGTGTTAACTATAAATCCCAGAAACTCCCAAATGTCAAGGTCTATTTTCCTCAAACTCCATCTGTGTTCACATTTGGGCACATTGAGTATTCATGCCAAGTTTGGTCCTGATCCAACATTGTTTCAGTCCACAGTTCTCTCTGGATATAGGTGAACTACAACTCCAAAACTCAAGGTCAATGTCCACCAAACTCTTACAGTATTTTCTCTGGGTTATGGGAGTTCTGTGTGGGAAGTTTGTGTCTTTCTGCCAATCCTGCCAGGATATCTATGTTGTGTTCATTGAAACAGGTCCAGGTTTCACACTGAGTATATAAATACATTTAAAAACATATTAACTATATGTATGACTGTGTTCGAGTGTCATTTTGTGTCATTTTGGTTGGTGGTGTGCCCCAGGATTTTGTAAATGTAAAAAATGTGCCGCGGCTCAAAAAAAGGTTGAAAAACACTGGTGTAGATAACTGCACTATATGGGCCTACACTGATTTTATTATTATCTCACGCTTTATGTTCTTATGACAAACAAAAAGGCTAAAGAACTCAATGGCTCCTTGCACATCTTGAAGCATGTCTGCCATTGCCCTCTTGTGACTCTTTCGTGGAAATGCTGCTTGCATTTTCTTCTTATTCTTCTTTTTCTGCTCTCCATCAATAGTGTGTCAGCTGAAAACTCTCAAATGTATGCCCATGTTTGGAAGAAAACACAGCACCCAAAGCAAGCAAGGGCTTCTTAAATGCGAAAGTGATGACGACACATAGCCGCTTGGCTAAATTCAACACAAATGCAACACCGACTCATTGAAAATGGACAAGATGTGTGAGTTAGGCAGGGGAAGAAAAAAAGGGACCTATGGCTGGGTCTACACTTCTATGTATTGCAGTTTCAAACTGCATTACCTGGCCAGTGTAGACTCATATAATACAGTACAATGCAGTTAAACAGCATTATATGGGTCGACACTGACCATATAATGCTGTCCCATACTGATTTATATGGCAGTGTGGATCCTGCCCCACTTTTTATCAAATACTGATAACTGCAATCACTGATACATCTACAAAACGATAGCAAATTTGGCTGGGCAAGACTTCATGCCTGTGTTATTATCATCAGTTTAATAATAATAATAATAATAATAATAATAAGAAGAAGAAGAAAGTAAGGTCTTAGAGAGTACCTTCAGAGCGAACCTGCGCAGTCTGGCTTTAGGCCGGGGCATGGTACTGAGACAGCCTTGGTTGCCTTAATGGATGATCCACGCCGGGAGCTTGACAGGGGGAGTGTGTCCCTGTTGGTTCTGCTGGACCTCTCAGCGGCCTTCGATACCGTCGACCATGGTATCCTTCTGGGACGCCTTGCTGGAATGGGCCTCGGAGGTACTGCTTTGCATTGGCTCCAGTCCTTCCTCGAGGGTCGCTCCCAGAAGGTGTTGCTAGGGCACTCCTGCTCGACCCCATGGCCATTGTACTGTGGGGCCCCGCAGGGTTCAATACTGTCCCCTATGTTGTTCAACATATACATGAAGCCGTTGGGGGAGATCATCCGGAGTTTCGGGGTGCGGTGTCATCTGTACGCAGATGAAGTCCAGCTCTGTCACTCCTTCCCACCTGCTACTAAGGAGGCTGTTCAAGTCCTGAACCGGTGCTTGGCCGCTGTAATGGACTGGATGAGGGCGAACAGATTGAAACTAAATCCAGACAAGACAGAGGCACTCCTGGTCAGTCGTAAGGCCGAACAGGGCATATGGTTACAGCCTGTGCTTGACGAGGTTACACTCCCCCTGAAGGCGCAGGTTCGCAGTCTGGGAGTGATCATCGCTGAGCCTGGAGCCCCAGATCTTGGCGGTGGCCGGGAGAGCTTTTGCACAGTTAAAGCTTGTGCGCCAGCTGTGCCCGTACCTTGGGAAGTCTGACTTGGCCACGGTGGTCCATGCTCTGGTTACATCCCGAATAGACTACTGCAACGCTCTCTACGTGGGGTTGCCTCTGAAGACTGCTCGGAAGCTGCAATTAGTCCAACATTCGGCAGCCAGGTTACTAACAGGAGCGGGGCACAGGGAGCACACAACCCCCTTGTTGCGCCAGCTCCACTGGCTGCCAATTAGCTTCCGAGCACAATTCAAAGTGCTGGTTTTAACCTACAAAACCCTATATGGTTCTGGCCCAGTTTACCTGTCCGAACAGATTCTCCCCTACAAACCATCAAGGACATTAAGATCCTCCAGAGAGGCCCTGCTCTCGGTCCCACCGGCTTCGCAAGCGCGGCTGGTAGGGACGAGAGACAGATTGCACACAATACATCCCATGTATAAACATAATTAATAAATTGCCATGTATATCATTAGAACATCCCCTAAACCTCAGGGCACTGAGGTTTCTCCCTGCGTTATCTCCCATTGCATTAGTGTACAATTAAAATATATAAAAATACAAAAACAAAATGGAATTAAACACATTCAGCAATAAAAAAAAATCCACAGTTAAAAACATCAAAACAATTTTAAAAACCCTGAGACTGCAAGATTTATTATTATTATTATTATTATTATTAACAGCCTTATCTCTCCACAGCATGTAAGGCAAAACATTAAATTGCTGGAAAGAAACCATACAGACAATTACATCAAAATAAATACGTTTGATAATAAACAAACATAATTACACTTAACAGACAAAGTAACAACAACTAAACATCATGAAATACAAAAAAAAATATGCTAAAACACATTAAAGATTTAAAAAATTAAAACCAATTTTATAGAAAAACAGAGCTGTCAAAGTTCAAATTCCCCGCCCTCCGCCCCTTTGCTGCCTTCAAGCTGATTGGATGGAGTCATCGGCTGGTAGGGAGGCGTCTCTGCATCCACGTTTTCTCCCTGTATTTGCCAGTTATCCATCAGTCTGGTTGCCATCCTCTTGGCTTTTTGTTTCTCTTCAACCCAGCTTTTGCCCATTCTTCTTTCACCTCCTTTCAGCTCCTCAGCTGCTCCTCGCTTCCAGCCATCAAAGTGGTATCATCTGCATATCTAAGATTGTTAATGTTTTTTTTTCTGGCAATTTTAACTCCAGCCTTGGATTTGTCAAGTCTTGCAGACACAGCACATTTGTGTCACTCCCAGGCCCGGATTAGCGGACTCTGCCGCCCAAGGCCCCCGGTCTAAATGCCACCCCCGGGGGGTGGGGCCTCCTGCGGGGGGCGGGGGCGGCGTGACGGACAAGGCGCCGCCGGAAGTCCCACTCCTAGGGAGACTGGCGCGGCTGTCCCCGCTGCCGCCGCGCTCGCACCGGTGCCCCTCCTCCCATCACTGAAGGAAGGAGTGGCACCTGCCCGCGCGAGCGGGGCAGCGGCGGGGGAAGCCGCGTCAATCGCCCTAGGGGCGGGACTTCCGGTGGCGCCTTGTCCGTCACGCTGGCAGCGTCTCCGCCCCTCCTCCCTTCAGTGAAGGGAGGGGGCGGAACCGGCGTGACGGAGAAGGAGCCGCTGGAAGTCCCGCCCCTAGGGCGATTCACACGGCTTTCACCACCGCCTCGCTTGCCCGTGCCCCAAACACAAGCAGGGCGGCAGCGGCGAAAGCCGCGTGAGTCGCCCTAGGGGCCGGACTTCCAGCGGCGCCTTCTCCGTCACGCCGGTTCCGCCCCCCTCCCTTCAGTGAAGGGAGGAGGGGCGGAGCCGCTGCTGGAGTGACGGACAAGGCGCCGTCGGAAGTCCCGCCCGTGGGGCGATTGACACGGCTTCCCCTGCCGCCGCCCCGCTCGTGCGGGCGGGCGCTACTCCTTCCTTCACTGAAGGGAGGAGTGGCGCCCGCCCCCACGAGCGCGGCGGCAGAGGCGAAAGCCGCGTCAATCGCCCTAGGGGCGGCGGGACTTCCCCCCGGCTCCTTGTTGCGCGGGCGGGCGCCACTCCTTCCCTCACCCCTTCCTTCAGGCCCGGAACTGCCACCCCCCAAATCTGCCGCCCGAGGCCTTATAGGTTATCCGAGCCTGGTCACTCCTCCCCGCTGCATGCTGGGAAACTGAGGCCCAGGCTGCTCTGGAGAGCCAGATGCAATCATGAAAAGAGCCACATCTGGCTCCTGAGCCATAGGTTCCCGACCCCTGATTTAGAATATCGATGTGCAAAAACAAAATTTGAAAATAGTTGTATTTCCTCCCTCTTTCCATGAGAGGGAGCCCAGGGCCTGGTTTCCCAGGCCAGAATGAGTGCTTCCTATATATACAATTCCCATTCCTTTAATCCAGAATAATTCTCAGAACCCAACCAAGCATTGAGTGCATGTTTCTTTGGACAGCAGCCAGTATCTGTTTACTATCCTTCCTGAGTGGGGAGAGACCAGGCCAGAAATTACCTTTAGAAAGGAATGGCTCGACATTGTAGGATTGATGCAGAGTGATGCCAGTTTAACCACTATGACTCAATGCTAAGGGGTCCTGGGAATTGTAGTTTGGCACCAACACTCCTTGGCAGGAAAAGGCAATGCTCTTGTCAAACTATAACTCCCAGGCTTCCATAGCAGTGAGTCAAGACAGTTAAAGAGGAATCAAGCTGCATTCATCCTAAAGTATAGATCAGTGTTTCTCAACCTGGGGGTCAGGACCCCTGGAGGAGTTGCGAGGGGGGCATCGGAGGGGGTGCCAAAGACCACCAGAAAATGCAGTATTTTCTATTGGTCATGGGGGTTCCATGTGGGAAGTTTGGCTCAACTCTATAGTACGTGGGGTTCAGAATGCTTTTTGAGTATAGGTGAACTATAAATCCCAGCAACCACAACTTCCAAGTGTCAAGGATCTATTTCCCTCAAACTCCACCAGTGTTTACATTTAGGACTATTGAGTATTAGTGCCAAATTTGGTTCAGATCCATCATGGTTTGAGTCTACAGTGCTCTCTGGATGTAGTTGAACTACAACTCCAGAACTTAAGGTCAATACCCATCAAACCCTTCCAGTATTTTCTGTTGGCCGTGGGAGTTCCGTGTGCCAAGTTTGGTTCAATTCCACCATTGATGGAATTCAGAATGCTCTTTGACTGTCTCAATGTCTCTCTCGGCATTACTTCGCGAACGAAGATTCTTCGGAAGGACTCATCCCACGCTTTTTACAAGTGCATTGATGACTAAAAAGGCCAATCTGAGATAGGCAAGTGCGGTTGCAGAAAGCACAGCAGAAAGTCTCCTTGGGTGATGTCGTTTCCAAGTTGCGGTTTTTTCTGTGTTGTCGTTTCTCTTCGAGACCCATTCGGTGTGTCTTCTCGAAAGAGGCCGCAGCATTGTGGATAGTGCGTCTCCACGCCTCCCGATGTGAGGACAGGGTGGACCATTGTTGGTGATCAATCTGGCCGAGCCTGAGATGTTGTTTCAGGGAGTCCTTATATCTCTTTTTGGGGGCGCCTCTCTTGCGCTGACCCGTGGCGAGTTCACCATAGAGTAGTATCTTTGGGAAGCGGTGGTCCTCCATCCTAGAGACCATGTGCCCTGCCCAGCGCAGCTGTGTTCTCAATAGCAAGGCCTCAATGATGGTGATCCCTGCTTGCTGAAGAACAGGAACATTCATCACATAGTCAGTCCAGTGCATATTTAGGATTGTGCGAAGACTGCGCTGATGAAAGCGTTCGAGGAGTCGTAGGTGTTGGCGATAGGTGACCCGTGTTTCAGACCCATAGAGGAGAATAGACAGTACGATAGCTCTGTACACACTGATTTTGGTGCTTTGCCTCAGGTGCTTGTTGCTCCAGACTCTTTTGTGAAGCCTTCTGAATGCACTCTATGCCTTTGGTAATCTGTGATCTATCTCTTTGTCAATATTGGCGTCTGAAGAGATGATGCTTCCCAGGTAGGTGAACTGCTGAATGGACTTAAGCACAGATGTGCCTATGCTGACGTGGGGATGATAGTGTTCTTCCTGTGGTGCGGGCTGGTAGAGGACTTCCGTTTTCTTCAGGCTGACTTCCAGCCCAAACAGCTCTGCAGCTGTTGCAAAGCAGGATGTGAGGCGCTGCAGGGCTGCTTCTGAATGGGCTCTTTGACTGTAGGTGAACTATAAATCTCAGCAACTACAAGTCCCAAATGACAAAATCAACACCCATCCCACCCCCCACCCCAACTCCACCAGTATTCAAATTTAGGTGCATCGGGTATTTTTGCCACTAAGATGACTAAGATGACCATATGATGCTAATCTAATGCGCAACTTCAATTGGAAGAGGTCATTTAACCCCAACAGGTGAGCATTAGATTGGAGTAAATCGCCCAGCAGAGAAAGGCAGCCATTCTGCCACGGCTCCCATTTTCCCGCTGAAGAAGCCCGTGCCATGCTCCGCTCCTTTATTTTTGGCTGGGATTGCGACTGCTCTAGACCTTCTGCTCGGGTTCCGTGCCGCAAGAACACTCTGTATGGATGAAAGCGAAAAAGCTTCTGTTTTAGAGGCTTCGGCTCCAGATGGAACGGCTACAAGACTTCAGCTCCAGACCTGAAAAGCCGGCTTCCGAACAGAGATGTTTTTAACCAACTCTGCTCTGAATGTAAGCATCTATATCAGGCATGGGCAAACTTCGGCCCTCCCCCCAGGTGTTTTGGACTCCAAATCCCACAATTCCTAACAGCCGGTATTGTGGGAATTGGAGTCCAAAACACCTTCGGGGAGGGCCGAAGTTTGCCCATGCCTGATCCAGTTTGACACTACTTGAACTGACATGGCTCAGTACTATGGAATCCCGGGAGCTGAAGTTTGACAAGGTCTTTTGCCTATGGCTCCCACCATTCCAAACCCCCGACCCACAGTAATTAAAAGTGGTTTTTTTTTTTTCCATGTCAAGAGCGACTTAAGAAACTGCAAGTCGCTTCTGGTGTGTGAGAATTGGCGGTTGCCCAGGGGATGTTGCCTGGTTGTTTTACCGTCCTGTGGGAGGCTTTTCTCATGTCCCTGCATGAGAAGCTGGAGCTGACAGATGGGAGCTCACCCCACTCCCCGGATTCGAACTGCCGATCTTTCGGTCAGCAGTCCTGCCGGCAGAAGGGTTTAACCCATTGTGCCACTGGGGGCTCCATTAAATGTGGTGTCAAATTGTTAACTGGACAGTGTAGATCCCAACCTTTTTTGAGCAGCGGCACATTTTTTACATTTACAAAATCTTGGGGCACACCACCAACCAAAATGACACAAAATGACACTCTAACACAGTCATACATATAGTTAATATGTTTTAAATGTATTTATACACTCAGCGTGAAACCTGGGCCTGTTTCGATGAACACAACATAGATATCCTGGCAGGAATGGCGGAAAGACACAAACTTCCCACACAGAACTCCCATAACCAAGAGAAAATGCTATAAGAGTTTGGTGGGCATTGACCTTGAGTTTTGGAGTTGTAGTTCACCTATATCCAGAGAGCACTGTGGACTCAAACAATGTTGGATCAGGACCAAACTTGGCATGAATACTCAATATGCCCAAATATGAACGCAGATGGAGTTCAGGGGAAATAGACCTTAACATTTGGGAGTTATAGTTGGTGGGATTTATAGTTCCCCTACAATCAAAGAGCCTTCTAAACCCCACCAATGATAGAACTGGGCCAAACTTCCCACACAGAACCCCCAGGAGGCAAGAGGAGGTCTCTACTTGGGGAAAGAGAGACGGGCCTTCCCAATGCATGGAGAGGGAGAGACCAAGTAGACAACGGGTGGGGAGGGGGGGGGTTGTAATTTTGTGCCTTTATCGAGGTAGGTTTCTTAGGGTTTTTATACTTCAACACACTAGACTCCCCCCCCCCCGGAGGTTCCAATTTTCCACAGCACACATGATGATTGGTCATGGCACACTAGTGTGCCCCGGCACACTGGTTGGGAAACATTGCCGTATAGACTACTGCAACACTCTCTACGTGGGGTTCCCTATGAAGACTGCCCGGAAGCTGCAATTAGTCCAGCGCAGCAGCCAGACTACTAAAGAGAGCGGGATACAGGGAGCTCACAACTCCCCTGTTGCGCCAGGAATCCCGCCTGCCTTTCCTTCCTCCGAGGGCCCTCCTGCCAGGCCCCGACCCTTTCCCCCTGCGAAAGAAGGCCCCTTCTCCCCTTTGGGGCCCTTCCTCCCTGAGGGACTTGGGGGGGGGGTGAGGGGAAGGGTGCCCTGGGGCCTCACCTGGGATGCAGCAGGGCTGAGCTAGGGTGCCTCCGGAAGCAGCTGGCTCCTTCGCTTCCTTCACCGCCGCAGGAGGAAGGGGAATGCGTCTGCCACCCACAGGACCTAGTGCGCATGCGCCCAGACAAGCGCACTTCCGCTTCCGTTCCCCGCCCTCCCTCGATTGGAGGCTGGCTGGGGAAGCGGCCGAAGGAGATGGCACCCCAGCCTCTTCTTCTTCTTCGCCGCCACCGCCCGGCCGTTCCTCCTCCCCCAAGCAACAGCAGCAGGAGTTCGGCAGGAGGGGGAAGAAAGGGAGGAAGAGAGGTTTTCCCGCGGCACACTAGGCGATCGCTCACGGCACACTAGTGTGCCGCGGAACAGTGGTTGGGAAACACTGGTGTAGATGGACCCTAAGGCACAAACGATGTTTGCACAGAACCAGAAAAGTGCAAAACAGAACAGTGGGTGCATCCACATTTGGGCAGTTTGACACCACTTTTAACTGCCATGGCTCATTGCTATGGAAATAGTGGGAGTTCGTAGCACTTTTTTTGGCAGAGACTTGCAAAACTACAACTCCCAGGATGCCATAGCCTTGAGCCATAGCAGTTCAAGTGGAATCAAACTGCAGCCTTGATGAGATCTTAAGGAGCAGATGTTCGTCAGAGGAGACAATGCTGGACAAGTTGGATGAAAGGTCTGATTTCACATAAAGCCATGCCATATGTTCATCATTAGCCTGGTGCAACTTGTCCATTTTACCCACCAGATGTTGGATTATTTCTCTGGCCAAGTCCCAGATTTGTTAATGGCCGCGTCACACACACACGTTCCAGTGCCCAGTTTCCACCCCCAGTTGGTCCCAGATGTTCCTGTTAGCATTTAATTGTCCTTATCACTTCCTTAAACAGCTGGATTATTCTGGTGGGCGCTTCCAAACACCTGTGGTGCTTCGTCCTTTGGGCGAGAATAACATTTATGGTATCCACATACTGCATACTCCATTTCTTCTATGATGTCATCAATGCTAATTTCAATACAGTCAACAAGGGAATATATATACACACACATGTTATCGAACAGCTGTCACTTCCCCGGACCGGCTGCTCCGACAACCGGGCAAGTCTTGTGGACCGACCACAGAGCAGAGCCCGCGAGGGTTCAGTTAACCTGGCGAGCCAGGAGCGGTTAGGCCCTCGTAATCTACCCGCCTCCCTTGGACCCAAATATGCTCACCAATCTGTAAGGTAGATGCCACGAAATTGTTTATTCTGCTCAGCTGAGTAGGATGCGACCGCAAATTCCCTGATCCCGCAAAGACGCATGCATATACATTCAAAACATTGGTTTTTAAAGGTTACTGAACTGTCAAAACCATTGAATTTCCCGCCCACTTCCTCCTGGCTGATCGGCTGATGATTGGTCGGACCAGCTGATGGGTGGGAGGCCGGTCAGTTCCAGGGAGCCTATCAGCGCTCATTCCCATTTGCCGGCTTCGGCCAATCAGAGGCCTGTGGCCATATATGGAGTTCCAGGAAGGAAGGCTTGGACAGGAATCACTGTCAATATAGCATATGAATTAAACAAAAGAATCCTAGCCAGGTAAACGACCTGAAATGACATCCTGGAAGTGATGGGATTAATGGATTTGAGGATGAATGGGAAAGGGAGGAAGAAAACTTGATGACAGAAACTCACTCAAGCTTTTGTGTGACAGGGGGCCTATTGTGAGATGTTGACTAGGTTCCGAGGCTAGCCACATTCCCGCTGTGAAGACAAATATTTGATGTCCGATTCCAAAGACAGGATTAATTGGTCTAAACTCCGATAATTAATACTTTTTAGGCTGGCAGAATGTGGGCCCGCGGCTAGGGCACGGGTGATCCATAACAAGACTTCTGCCAGGATAGCTCATGCAATGTTGAACAATGGTGATCCATAAAAGGCTTAGGATGGGAATCCAGTTACTCCCTTTCAGCTGACACAATAGCGAAAATACAGGCAATCCTTCTTTACATGGGAAAGAGGGGGAAGGGAAGGGGTTACAAGGGGTCAAAGGGAAAACTTATGAAGCCACACTGTACATACAGGGAGATCCCCAGCAATTTCCCAGTGCATTCCCATACAGTTCTTGCTCCCAGAGTTATGATCTTTAAAACAGACAACGCAGGGCTGCCTTCCTTCTGGGAGTTGTAGTTCTCCTTGATGTAATTACTGTCCTTGGAAACTATAGAGCCCTGAGGGGCAGAATTGCTTCTGGAGTGCAAATAGAGTGGCAGAGAGGGGGAAAGGCTGGTTTATTCAACTGGGAAGTGTCCTTGGTGAACTGCTTCTCCCAAAGCCCAAAGGGCCTGGGTTCTCTTCCAGTCCCCTTGCAATCTGGGCAAAACCCCTCCGGGAAAGCATCGGACACGGTTTGCCCAGACAGAGAGTCCCTTTGTTGTCCATCAAGGGCACATGCTGGAATCCGCTGATAAAGGGCAGTCCAGGAATAGTCCAGGAGGAAAAAACGATCAGAAAGGGGCAAATGGGGTCACAGTACTTGAGAGAACTAGATCTTCCGTAGCATCGGTCTGAGGCCCTCACCCACCCCCCTGAAGAGATCTCTTCGGGCCAAAACTGCCCCAAAAGCTGGCGCTTTTGTGCTAGGGCATGCTTCCCTCAGGCTGAAAAAAGGATAGGAAGAGAGGAAGGAAGGAGAGGGAAACGGTGGGAGAAATGGCAGAGTGTTTGGTTTATTGCTAAAGTGCTGTTTGATGTTTGCTGAGGTGTCTTTCATGTGCTATTGGCTGTGCAATCGTTGTGTAGATGGGGCAATGGGAGGCAACGGTGGTTGGGTGTACTGGGAGGGACGAAGTTGGTGCAGTGTGATGTATGGGACTGAGTGAGGCAGAAGGGAAGGGGAAAAACAAAAGGGTCTGGTACTGGTGCAACTTAGGCCATGGGCCAAAAGGAATACTGGGGACTCTCTGCGGTTTGACCTTCTAGATTTGGGGTTTCCTGGCTCGACTACACACACATCTGTGATTCTAAGATGCACTCTATTTCTAGAGACCGTTATATAGTGGGACGTCTTAGGTGCCATCGACACTGATTTATAATGCAATATAGACTCATATAATCCAGTTCAATTTAGTTACATTTATTTATTATTTCGATTTGTATACCGTCCTTTCCACATTGGCTCAGAACGGTTTACAGTACATCGAACTATAACAAAGAAGCATAAAACAGTAAAATATCAGACAATTTAAACAGTATTTCGCTATAACCATGAGAAGCTAAAGGCTAAATGCCTGCCGGAACAGCGCCGTTTTGCAAGCTTTCCGGAAAGCCGCTAGCTCGCTAATTTCCCGCACTTCAGATGGTAAATTGTTCCACAGGTATGGTGCTGCCGCAGAGAAGGCTCTCTGCCTGGTTGACGCCAAGTAGATAGTTTGCAGGGAGGGAATCTGCAAGAGGTTAGGGTCCTCAGATCGAAGAGATCTCTGGGGAACAAATGGGAGTAGACGGTCCCTCAAGTACACCGGCCCCAGACCATGCAAGGCCTTAAAGGTCAAGACCAACACTTTGAAGATGATCCGGTGCTCAATTGGCAACCAATGCAGACGCTGCAGGGTTGGGGTGATATGGGCCCTGGCAGGCACTCCCGCCAAGAGTCTCGCTGTTGCGGTCTGCACCAGTTTGAGCTTCCGGATGACCGACAAAGGAAGACCAATGTAAAGGGCATTGCAGTAGTCCAACCTTGAGATGGCAGTTGCCTGGATTACCAGTCATTGGCTAGGTCATTACCGGAGAGATAGGGCGCCGGGCGCCTAGCCTGCCGCAGATGGTAGAAGGCGGATCTGCTGACGGTGGAGACTTGAACCTCCATCGTCAGCAGCAGGTCCAACTGGACCCCTAGACTCTTCACTAAAGGCGACAGGCGTAATACCTCGCCATCCAGAATAGGCAGCCAGAGCTCACACCCACCCGGTTGACCCAGCCAAAGGATCTCCGTCTTCGATGGATTCACTCTCAACCGACTGGCTCGTAGCCAACTAGTCACAGCTTCAAGGCATTGTTGGAAACAATCGGGTGCAGAGTCTGGTCGGCCGTCCATCCTCAGCACCAGCTGGGTGTCATCCGTGTACTGATGACACTCCGAACCAAAACTCCACACCAACTTGGCAAGAGGTTGCATGTAGATGTTAAACAATAAAGGGGAGAGAATGGCTCCCTGAGGCACCCCACAACTTGATTGATGATTGATTGATTGATTTTATTATTTATGAGTCGCCCTCCACGTCAGTGCTCCGGGCGACTTACACATAAAACACATAAAAAGAGTTCAATAGTTAAAAGCTAAAAGAATAGGAAAATTAATTAAAATAGTTCCAGTAACTCAGGCTAAGTCTGGAGGGTGTCCTTAGCCGTAAGCCTTTCGGAAGAGCCAGGTCTTCAATGCGGTCAGGAACTGGGGCATGTCCCGGATAGCTCTCTGATCCGCCGGCATCAGGTTCCAAAGAACAGGGGCCGCGATGGAAAAGGCTCTCCGTCTCGTGGTGTCGAGGCGGGCCTCACTCACACCTGGTATGCGGAGAAGGTCCCTGTTTCCTGAACGCGGCGACCTTAAATGGGCTGGTTCGGACAAGCGGTCTTTTAAATAAGCTGGGCCGGCGCCATGGAGGGCCTTAAAGGTAAGCGACAAGATCTTGTGGATGGCTCTGAGCTCGACTGGCAGCCAGTGCAGGCGCTGTAGAGATGGCGCGATATGGCATCTCAGTGGTGTCCCGGTGAGGAGTCTGGCAGCTGCATTCTGCACTAGCTGGATTTTACGAGTGGTTGACTGCGGCAACCCCACGTACAAGGCATTACAGTAGTCCAGCCGTGATGTCACTGTGGCATGGACCACCGTAGCCAGCGCATCTGATGGAAGGTAAGGTGCCAGTTGACGTGCCTGGCGTAGGTGGAAGAAAGCTCCCTTACTTGTCACAGCAACCTGGGCCTCCAGTGAGAGTCTCGAGTCTAGTATCACACCGAGACTCTTCACCGACGGGGCCGGGATCAGCGGCTCTCCCTCAAAGAGAGGCAGCGGAATGGGTGGCTCTGGGCGTCCCGGCCATAGAATCTCAGTCTTTGATGGATTGATCTTGAGTTTGTATGAGCGGAGCCATCTGGTCACTGCCTCTAGTCCTTGTCTGAAATTCTCAGGCACCGATGTTACGCCTGGCTCAAGCTTCAGCAGGAGCTGGGTGTCATCTGCATATTGGTAGCACCCAAAACCAAAACTTCTGGCTATGCTTGCCAAGGGTTGGACGTAGATGTTAAAAAGCGTTGGTGACAAAATGGCGCCTTGGGGGACTCCACAGTCCAGGGTGGATTTCTTGGACACTTGGCCTCGCCACTCAACACGCTGCGAACGGCCCCGCAGGAAGGAATCGAACCAGGCCAAAGCTGTGCCTTGAATCCCAATGGCTGATAGTCGCGCAACAGCAAGTCATGGTCCACCGTGTCGAACGCCGCGGTGAGGTCAAGCAGCACCAGGATACCTGAACCTCCCTTCTCCAATTGGCGGCGGATGTCATCCATAATGGCCACCAGAACGGTCTCAGTCCCGTGTCCGGCGCGGAAACCCGATTGGCAGGGGTCCAGGCTTCCTGAGGTTTCCAGGAATTCCTGTAATTGGATCGCTGTAATTGGAACTTAAGGGGAGCCTCTCAGAAACCATACCTCCCCTCTCCACTTGCTGTCCCCGGTTGAGGAGAAAGGAAGACACCCATTTCAGGGCAGTCCCCCTCACTCCCGTCACGGCTAGGCGGTGGGTTAACAATGCGTGGTCTACTGTATCAAAATCTGCAGTGAGATCCAATAGCACAAGCAGCGCTGATCCCCTTTGGTCCAGTTGGCAGCAGAGCTGGTCCGTGATGCCGACCAGCACAGTCTCTGTTCCATGTCCAATACGGAAGCCGGACTGGTAGGGATCTAACCCGGCTGTGTCATTTAGGAACTGCTGCAGTTGGCCGGCTACTGCCCTCTCAATCACCTTGCCCAGGAATTGCATTATATGGCTGTGTAGATGGGGCCTTAGAATTGAAGAAATACACTATACAACCCCAGACCAGTCTTCCTGGGAACACGGTTCGTTTTAATGAGTCCCTTCGGGGAGATGGTGGCGGAGTATAAATAAAGATTATTATTATTATTATTATTCATTCAATGGAGTTTGATTCCACTTGAACCGCCATAGCTCAATGCTGTGGAACCATGGGCTTTGCAGTGTTGCGGAGGCAGCAAGTTTCTTTAGCAGAGAAACCTTGCAAAACTGCAACTTCCAGGACTCCATAGAACTGAGCTGTAGCAGTTCAATTCTAGATGGGGTGCAGTTGGATGCGACTTTGAACTGCCATGGCTCAATGTTATGGGGTCTTGGGAGATGGAAGCCAGACTCTATGATCCATGAGGCCCTTCCATCCTTATGGTTCTATGATGGGATGGTTGGTGTCCTTCCCTTCTTGCTCCAAAAGGACCCCTTTCTGTGCAAATCTACCTCTGTTCAGATGTTTGCCTCTTCCCCACCTCCTCCTCCTTCCTGCCTTTGTGACCCACCAGCAATGTGGGGATGACTCACTCGGTGCTTATGGCAAGTCCACGCCTTTTCTCCAAGCATCTATTTTAGGGGCTGCTCTGAAAAGCAGTGAGAGCGGGGGAATCCTGGGGATGCGAGAGGGAGGACGGGAAAGCTACATGTCGCTCTCCAGAGATGCTGTGGCCCAAGCAACCAGCCAAGATGCTCCTTATTCCCTTTGTACACATATGACTGCCAGAGGCGGTCCTACAGGTAGGCCAAGGAAGCGGCCACATAGGGCGCCATCTGGGAAGGGGCGAATTCCCCCGCCCGGCGCTGGCGCCCGACAGCGTCCTGGCCCTGCCGATGTTCCTCAGGCAGCGCTGCGGCTGCCTGCTTTTGGGCCCCGGCCTTGTGCTCTCCGACGCCACTTCTGGGCATGCGTGAAGGTTTTTGCGCAGGCGCAGTTGCTCTGGAGCTGAAGTTGAGCGCAGGAGCAACTGCGCATGTGCGAAAACCTCCGTGCATGCCCAGTAGCTCCTTTGCGCAGAAGCCTGTAAGCAGAGCACTCCCTATCAGGCAGGCAGGGAGTGCTTCCCCTCTCCCTTTGTCTCCGCCCTGCCACCGAATACGGTGACCCAATTAGGCAGGCAGGGGGCGGAGACAAAGGGGTATTGGCGACGTATTGCCTCCTGACAACCACCAAAATAATGTTCGCTTACCATATAAAATTACCTTAGACCGCCCCTGATGACTGCACCCCTGTCCATCATAACAATATTACCAAATTCACTGATGATACAACCGTGGTGGGGCTTCTTATCTCAAGGGGATGAATCTGCCGGTCGGGATGAGGCGGATTGGCTGCTGTCGTGGTGCAAGGGCAATATCTTGGTTCTTAACATCAATAAGACCAAGGAGCTCATAGTGGACTACAGGAAGACCAGCCCTTGGTCATAAATGGAGACCAAGGGGAGCGGGTGAACAGTTACAAGTTCCTGGGTGTCACTGTTAAGGAGGATCTGACCTGGGGCAGCATTCATAGAGTAAGAGCCTTGGTGAAGAGGGTGCTGCAGAGACTGCACTGCCTGAGACTCTTAAGGAACCCTCAAAGGCCACCCAGCACAATCCATAACAGATAGATAGACAGATAGACAGATAGATAGATAGATAGGCAGATAGATAGGCAGATAGAACTATCGATGGATCGATCGATCGATAGATAGAAAGATAGAAAGGTCAATAGATAGATTGATAGGTAGATGGATGGATTTGTAGATACGTAGAAAGGTGGATGGATGGATAGATAGATATAAAGATCAATAGATACATGGATAGGGATATGGATGGATGGATTAGTAGATAGGTAGAAAGGTGGACAGATGGATGGATGGATAGATACATAGAAAGATAGGTAGAGGGGTGGATGGATGGGTGGGTAGATGGATGGATGGATAGATTAATAGAGGTCAATAGATCGATAAGGTCAATAGATCGATAGGTATATGGATGGATGGATTAGTGGATAGGTGGAAAGGGTGATGGATGGATACATAAATAGAAAGATAGGGAGATGGATGAGTGGATGGATAGATAGATAGATAGATAGATCGCTCGATCGATCGATCAGTGTTTTTCAACCTTTTTTGAGCTGCGGCACATTTTTTACATTTTCAAAATCCTGGGGCACACCACCAACCAAAATGACACAAAATGACACTCTAACACAGTAATACATATAGTTAATATGTTTCTAAATGTATTTATACACTCAGTGTGAAACCTGGGCCTGTTTCGATGAACACAACATATATATGACTTCCTCTCACATATTTATACATGGCTATCATGTATTCTCTCAGCCTTCTCTTCTTCAGGCTAAACATGCCCAGCTCTTCAAGCCGCTCCTCATAGAGCTTGTTCTCCAGACCTTTGTGAAATTTCACCTGAGTGAAACTTGCTTCCAGTTAACTATGGATGTCATGAAGCTGTTATAAACAGTTCCGGGGGAACTCTCGAAAAATCCAGTAAAACAGTTTAAAAACAACAACAACAAACCATTTCCAAGCGGAGAGGCACAATTTGTTTCTTGGAAACCTGTGAGGGGGCTGCTAGGAGGGGGGAGAGTGCCAATTTCCCACGGCACACCTGATGATCGCTCATTGCCCACACTGGTTGGGAAACACTGAGATAGATAGATAGATAGATAGATAGATAGATAGATAGATAGATAGATAGATAGATAGATAGATAGATAGACAGGCACAATGTTCAATAGATTGATAGTTAGATGGATGGATTAGTAGATAGGTAGAAAGATATGTATATGGATGGGGGGGGAGAGAATGGTCAATAGATAGAAAGGTGGATGGATGGATTAGTAGATAGGTAGAAAGATGGATACATGGATAATTAGATAGATAGGTAGATGAATGGATGGATAGATGGGTGGATGGATAATTAGATAGATAGACAGACAGACATAACAGTCAATAAATCGTTCGATAGGTAGGTGGATTGATGGATAAATAGATAGAAAGATAAGTAGATGGATGGGTGGATAGATAGTTCGATAGGTAGATGGATGAATGGATTAGATGAATGATAGGGAAATAGGTGAATGGATGGATGGATGGATAGATAGATAAATAGATGGTTAGTGGATGGATGAGTGAGTAGATAGATAGATAGATAGATACCACTTTAATTGACATGGCTCAATGCTATGAAATCCCGGGAGTTATAGTTGTCCCTCCCTGGCAGAGGAGGCTAAAGGGTTGTAAAACAAAAACTCCCAGGATTCCATCACATTGAGCCATGGCAGTGTCAAACTGCATTAATTCCACAGTGTAGATGCACCCCAGGTGTCTCCTTTTCCTGTGCAATTCACGCGTGTGTTAATTCTTCTCGTGTACTTTCCCAATGGTCTTTCGCCTTCTCTGCCAAAGAGCGTTGAACTACAGCTCTCATGGTTCCATAGCATTGAGCCATGGCAGCTCAAAGTGGTATCAAACTGCATCCATTGTGCAGTGTAGACGCACCCTTTGTGTCCGGAATGGCTCAAAATGTAACCAAGTCGTTAAAAACAATACATAATGAAAAAGGTATTAAAGAAACAATTAAACAGCAGGTTTTAAAAAGCAGTTTAAAAGGTTTAAAAGGCAGTTAGGAAAATACGGCTTTTGCCCATATCCATAAGGTTTCAGTGATGTGATTTTTCTCCGAAGGCATTCCAAAAGCTCCTTAAGATAGATAATCCATTTAAAATATCACCCACTTTCTCATAATCTACACGTGCGTACTTCTCACAACTGGAGTATTCTATACAGGAAACCACCGTTACCAAGAAATCATTTAACTTTGTCATGTCTACTGGTGCTAAAATTATGTTTAGCAATAGATTTTCTTTTATTGGCTTTATCTAAGGGAGAAATTGTGTTCATCGTGCAGCATCATGGTGTTTTTATGGATTTAATCTGAATTGTTTTTAATACGAACTAGCTGAACCCGGCCACGCGCTGCTGTGGCTTTTTCTCTTTCCTGTGTCCCAGTCTATATATATGTGTTTTGTGTGTGTATGTATGTATATATATGGATTTGTGTCTATGTGTACATATGTGTGTATATATGTGTGTACTTATGTATATGTGTGTTTTTGTATATGTATATGCGTGTAGATGTGTAGATGTGTGTAAGTACAGATGTGTGTATGTATGTGTGCAAGTGTATATTTCAGTGCATGTATATATGTGTGTATGTGTGCATGTCTATATATACATACGTGTGTGCATGTGGCGAAGACCAACAGTAACATCCCTTCCTGCCTTTTATACTTCCTTTCTTCCCTCTCCCCCTCATCCCTCAGCTTTTCTCTTCTCTCTGTCCTCCTGCCTTTTCTCCCTCCCTTCCTTCTTTCCTTTCCCTCCTTCCTGCCATCCTTCCCCTTTCTGTTTCAGTTCTTGCTCCCCTTGTCTCCCTCCCTCCATTCCCTTCCTCCTTTTTGGTCTTCCTTAGCCAGTGCCGCCGCCAGCCATTCCTCTGCGACAGTGTTGACTAATGAAGAGCTAAAAGGAGGAGGAAGGCCTGCTGTCTTCAGCGAAGCCGTGGCCTCGCTTGGTGTGGTGGCCCGGCACCACCAACATTCCGACACTCTAAACTGCCAGAGGGGGGTGGCTGCCAGCCTCTACATTCTAACTGAGGGAGTATTTGCATAATGCCTCTAATTGGCCAGCACCACCAACATTCTGATACTCTAAACTGCCAGAGGGGGGTGGCTGCCAGCCACTACATTCTAACAGAGAGAGTTTTTGCATAATGCCTCTAATTGGCCAGCACCACCAACATTCCGACACTCTAAACTGCCAGAGGGGGGTGGCTGCCAGCCTCTACATTCTAACTGAGGGAGTATTTGCATAATGCCTCTAATTGGCCAGCACCACCAACATTCCGACACTCTAAACTGCCAGAGGGGGGTGGCTGCCAGCCTCTACATTCTAACTGAGGGAGTATTTGCATAATGCCTCTAATTGGCCAGCACCACCAACATTCGGATACTCTAAACTGCCAGAGGGGGGTGGCTGCCAGCCACTACATTCTAACTGAGGGAGTATTTGCATAATGCCTCTAATTGGCCAGCACCACCAACATTCCGACACTCTAAACTGCCAGAGGGGGGTGGCTGCCAGCCTCTACATTCTAACTGAGGGAGTATTTGCATAATGCCTCTAATTGGCCAGCACCACCAACATTCCGACACTCTAAACTGCCAGAGGGGGGTGGCTGCCAGCCTCTACATTCTAACTGAGGGAGTATTTGCATAATGCCTCTAATTGGCCAGCACCACCAACATTCCGACACTCTAAACTGCCAGAGGGGGGTGGCATGGGGGATCATGGGAGTTGTAGTCCAATTGTTTTTTTTGTATTTTTTGTCATGCTGTTTATTTTTAAAAAATATTTTTGGGTGGTAAACATACCTTGTGGGGTTTTGTGTGTATGTGGGCTGATTTGGTGTGTCTGCCTTGTGTGGTTTTGCTGTCTATAGGCTACTTAGGATGACAGCTCTCTTTTTATATGGTGTTTAGTACTGTTTCTATACGGTATATTTTAAATTGTATTGTAATGCTTTTAATGTTAGCTGCCCTGAATCTCCTTATGGAGAGAAAAAGTGGGATATAAATAAACATCATCATCATCATCATGCAGTTTCAATTCTGTGTTCTGCATCAACTTTGAGTGCGTCTACACAGCAGATTTAATGTAGTTGCAGATTTAATGTAGTTGCAGATTTAATGTAGTTGCGACTTTAAATGGAATCCTTGGGGTTGTACTTTAACACAGGTATATTGCTATATATTTATAATAATATATAAAAATAATAACATTGTAATGTAATAATTCTAATATATTTATATAATATTAATAATGCTGTCATATAACATTATAATAGATTATATAGACTAAAACTTATGATATAGTACATTATATTATATAATACTAATAGTATAATATAGTGGTAGAGTATTATACGAGGGTTGAATGAAAAGTAATGCCTCCACCTTCATAACTTCTCAACAGATGGCAGTACTGGCATGCGGCAGGTACTGGCTTGTTCAGTAGACTCTCCTTTATAGTTCCATTTTGGCAGGAAGCCTTAGCATTGAACGGTTGTGTTCTTAAAGTGCGAAGTATGCAACCATGTGCAGACGGTCAGTCAATGCGACTTAAGCAACGTGCAGTCATTGAATTGCGGTTCTTTATGCGTTGTTGTTTCTCTTCGAGACCCGTTCGGCGTGTCTTCTTGAAAGAGGCTGCAGCATTGTGGATAGTGCGTCTCCACGCCTTCCGATGTGAGGCCAGGGTGGACCATTGTTGGTGATCAATCTGGCCGAGTCTGAGATGTTGTTTCAGGGAGTCCTTATATCTCTTCTTTGGGGTGCCTCTCTTGCGCTGACCCGTGGTGAGTTCACCGTAGAGTGGTATCTTTGGGAGGCGGTGGTCCTTCATCCTAGAGACGTGCCCTGTCCATAATGTATATACATATAATATTAATAATATTATAATGTAATACAATATAAGACTAATAATAATACAATATAGTAATATATAATACCAATGTTGTGCTATGCTAATAATATATGGTGTATACATATAATATGGATAATAATATTATAATGTAAAACCATATAATATTACTACTAATAATAATACTACAATATAATAATATATAATACTAATATTGTGCTATGCTAATAACATAATATATGGTATATACATATAATATGGATAATAATATCATAATGTAATACAATACAATACTACTAATATTACAATATAATATACAATAATATTGTAATATAGCAATACTAATATATTGAATATAATTACTACTGATAATACATAACGATATACTGATTTATGATTATATAGTTGTATATTTTGAGTTGCAATGTTTTTGATTGTGAGCCGCTTTGAGTGTTCGTATGGACAGAGAAAGCAGGATATAAATAAATAGATCAATAAAGGCCTTTAGCCTTGTTAAATCTTTGCTCAAGATTGCTGGTGCCTTGCCAAACTACACATCCCAGGATTTCATAGCATTGAGCCATGGCAGTTATAGTGGTCTCAAACGGCAACCGTTCCACAGCGTGGATGCACCCTCCCTCGTCTTCTTGCTGCCGTTGAGCATCTCCCTGTCTATGTGGAGACTAACTCTATTTATATCTGGCTCAAGGAGATCAGATTTGTAGTAATTGGCCGGATAAACAGGCGCACTCTGTACAAACCAATTTAAAGGGATACGTTGGCTGTCCGGCAGATGCTCCACCCAACGGCACCGACTTGCGCAGGCTACTTTGGTGGCATCCCGCCCTTTAGAAGCTCCTCCTGGACGCCTTCTTCCATTCTTTGGGTGGCCTCTTCGATTCATGCCGACGCTAGTGCCTTCGTCAAGAGTTAAGTGCAAAGCGTTTCCTGCCCGCTGCTAAAGCTCTTAGCAAAATGGCATTAAAGCCAAACACGTGCGTAAATTTCTCTTTCCAGTTAACCCAGGTCCTGACCTTTATTGACCCGAGGCTTCCGGCCCAGATACTCCTGGGAAAAGCTCTCTATGGATCCCTGCCATTGCCAGGAGTTCGGAAAGCTGTCCTGCAGGAGTCTATCACATACCACAGTGTTTTCCAACCTTTTTTGAGCCGCGGCACATTTTTTACATTTACCAAATCCTGGGGCACACCACCAACCAAAATGACACAAAATGACACTCTAACACAGTCATACATATAGTTAATATGTTTTTAAATGTATTTATACACTCAGTGTGAAACCTGGGCCTGTTTCGATGAACACAACATAGATATCCTGGCAGGAATGGCAGAAAGACACACACGAAGGTCTTGCTCAACAACTGTCAGTCTCTCTTTGTGTTCTTATGCATCAATAAGGAAGGAAAGAAGCCACGGACTGGACTCCGATTACAAACTATTTAAGAGAACTTAAAAAATTAGAAGTTATATAATTTAAGTTGTATGTAAACAATGGGAAAAGTGGTAATTGTTAAAAGGTGGAAGGTGGAAGAAAGAAAAGGGCTTGATAGGAGATGCCTCAGGAGGGAGGAGGAAGGGGGAGGAGGGAGGCTGGGGGAGGAATGGGGGGATGGACTGTTATTTTAATATTGTTGGAAAATTCAATAAAATATCATTCTATAAAAAAAAAATAAGGAAGGAAGGAAGGAAAGAAGGAAGAAAGAAAGAAAGAAGGGAAGAGAGAAGGAAGAATGGAACCAAAAAGCAAAGAAAGGAAGGAAAGAAACAGGTAGAGAAGGAAGAAAGAAAAGGGAAAGAAGGAAAAGAAAAAGAGGGAAGAAAGAAAAGAGGGAGCGAAGGAAGGAAGGGAAGAGAGAAGGAAGAATGGAACCAAAGAGCAAAGAAAGGGAGGAAAGAAACAGGTAGAGAAAGAAAAAAGAAGAAGGGAAAGAAGAAGGAAAAGAAAAAGAGGGAAGGAAGGAAAGAGGGAGTGAAGGAAGGAAGGAAAGAGAGAAGGAAGAATGGAACCAGAGAGCAAAGAAAGGGAGGAAAGAAACAGGTAGAGAAAGAAAAAAGAAGAAGGGAAAGAAGAAGGAAAAGAAAAAGAGGGAAGGAAGGAAAGAGAGAAGGAAGAATGGAACCAGAGAGCAAAGAAAGGGAGGAAAGAAACAGGTAGAGAAAGAAAAAAGAAGGGAAAGAAGAAGGAAAAGAAAAAGAGGGAAGGAAGGAAAGAGGGAGGGAAGGAGAGAAAGAGGGAGGGAAGGTTGGCCACAGCAACGCATGGCGGGTACAGCTAATACATTTATACAGATAGATAGATAGATAGATAGATAGATAGATAGATAGATAGATTGATAGATAGATAGATGAATGGTGGGAGTTGTAGGCCAAAACACCTGGAGGGAGGGCCCAAGTTGGCCCACGCCTGCCTTAACTGAGCAAACCCTGTTAGTTTTCGGCCCCTGCTTAAAGGTGCCTCAACCCTGTGTCCCGAACGCCCCTTGACCCGCCTTGGCTGTGTACGAGGGAATCACGGGAGTGGTAGTTTGACACCATCCTGAGCCTCCCCAAACTACAAATCCCAGGATTCCCCAGCCTTGAGCCCTGGAAGGCCAAGGGGTGCCTCACTGCATGAATGCTACGGTGTAGATCCGCCCCCAGGCAGCCGGGGGACCCGGGGAAGACCCATCCCAGGATCTTCTCTCTCTCCGCGCGGCGCTTTCCACCTGACGCAGTCCCCGCCTTTCGGCCCAAACCCTTCCGAGGCCGAGGAAGGAGGGGAGGGGAGGAGGAAGCCCAAGAAGGCAAGTGGTGGGTCCGGCGGCACAAGGCTTCGCAAAAGGAGGCTGTGTTTGCGAGACTCAGGCAAGGGATCGAGCCCCGGCTAGGGCTTCCCGGTAGGACAGGAGGGCTCTCTCTCTCTCTCTTCTATCTCCAATTTCCCACGGCACACCTGATGATCGCTCACGGCACACGAGTGTGCCGTGGCACACTGGTTGGGAAACACTGGCATACCATGCAGCTGTGAACAAGTCTACATAGAGACCCTCAAACACAGCAGCACGTCCCAACCACGAATCGAAGATCAAAAAAGCCCAGCAGACTAACCCGACCACAGAAGTCAGCTAGAGCAGAGGACCTGATGAATTGACCTGGACACAGAATATTATTGGAGAAGACGGAAATGCTGGACCACTCTCACAACCGTCGTACACAGAGAAGCCATTGAAATCCACAAGCACGGGGACAATTTCGGCAGAAAGGAGGAAACCATGAAAATGAACACAATCCGGCTACCAGTTTTTTTTAATAAAAAAAAAAACACCAGAATCAAGAAAATAAAGAACAACACTCAAAAATAGGAGAACTATTGAGTCGTCCCTGGGCTGAGAGGGGCGGTATACAAATGTAGTAAATAAATCTATGTATATAATAAAAGTCAGTGTTTGCGGGCAGTATGAGGAATATGTGCCAGCGTTTCGATTGGCTGCCACTGTGAGATTATTTGCATAAAGGGCTCTGATTGGCCAGCCTCAGAACTCCAACGTTCTACGGCCCCAGACAGAGAGGATTGGCTGCCACTGAAATGGTATTTGCATAAAGGACTCCAATTGGCCAACCACATTCCAACATTCTAAAGTGACTCAGAGGGAAAAGGAAAGGTCTCAGGCAGTCAGCCACAGCAATGACGGATCAGGACCAAACTTCCCAAAAAGGGGCCCAATGGCCCACTTCACAACCTGGTGTGGTTTAGGCCAGGATGGGCCACTAATGATGGGATTTGCAGTACCTTCACCTCATTCACTTCCCAAACAACACTATAGCCCCTATAAATCACAGACCAGGCCTAAAATTGACAGCAAGCCTGACTAGGCCTCAGCTCATGGGATATTGTTAGGCTTCCTGACTATTTTCCCCAACAATGACAGAACAAGACCAAACTTGGCACACAGACCCCCAGGATGCACCCTACATCCTGGTGCAGTTTGAGGGAGGATGGACCATGGATGATGGGACTTGCAGTACTTCAATTCACTTCCTTAGAGCACTGTGGCCCACACCCCTGACAAATCAGGATCAAACTTGGCACACAGAGGCCCAATGGCCCACTTTACAAACCTGCTGCGGTTTACAGCAGGCTGGCTCACAATGATGGGATTTGCAGCACCTTCACCCAATTCATTTCCCTCAGAACATTGCAGCCCCTACAAATCAGAGACCAGGCCCATACTTGGCACACAGAGTACCCATGACCCACTCTACATCCTGGTGCAGTTTTGAGTGGGACGGACCACGGATGATGGGAGTTGAAGTACCTTCACTTACTTTCTGAGACCGCTGCCACCCTCATCCAATGACTGATCAAGACCACACTTGGCACACAGAGCCCCCATGACCCACTCTACATCCTGGTGCAGTTTGGAGAATGGGGGACCATGGATGATGGGACGTTCACTTCCTTCCCTCACTTCCAGAGACCGCTGCAACCCTAATCCAGCGAATAATCAAGACCAAATGTGACACACAGAGCCCCCATGACCCACTCTACATCCTGGTGCTGTTTGGAGGAGGATGGTCCATGGCCAATGGGACTCGCAGTACCGTCACTAAGTTCCTGAGACCACTGCAAGCCACATAAACATCTGATAGGAACCAACCTTGGCACACAATGCCTTCCTCAAATATCCCGGGCAATGCCGGGTCCTCAGCTAGTAACATAATAATGGCCATTTCAGGGCCTACTTGATCAGGAGACGCTGACCTCAAAAGTCATGGGGGGCAGAGAATTTCAACCCCTCTTGAAAACATTTTTCTGGCCAAGGGCCTGCTGGGAGGCCTATTGGGGCGGATGCTGTGGCCTCCTGTTCCCCAAGGAGGAAGTGCTCTGGATTGAATGGTGCCTTGCGCAGCTCCTGTACCTTTAAATCCAAGGAGCTTGCGCTGAGACACACAGAGAGAGAGAGAGAAAGGGAGGGAGGCAGAGAGGAGAGCTTGAGAGAGCGAGAAGAGCTAGGATCTGCTCCTCCTAATAAGCAAGATTGACATCCTTTTGGGAAGGAGAAGGCGGCGGCAGCGAAGGGGGAAGCGAGCTGGGGGATGCCAAGGGGCTGCCACCCGCCTCCCAGCCTGGAGCTACAACCAGCCATCACCCACCCTCTCTTTGCATCCTTCCTCCTGCATCTTTCCCCCTTTGGCGGAGAGGAGCCAGCAGGAGACCCAACCCATCCTTCCTGTTTTGAGCATCCTTCCTCCTGCATCTTCTCCATCCGCAGAAGGGGCCCAGCCCTTCTCCAAAGGAGCCCCCCAAAATGAGCAAGGGGCCTAACCAAGGAGGAGTGAGTGGGGAATGAGTGAGTGAGGGGCCAAGGCCAGGGGGTGAGGGTGGGTCAGGGTCTGAGAAAGGATGCGCCCGGCTCCACCTTGCATGTACGCACCCATGTATGCATGCCTAGGTGTGTAGGTGTGCGGCTGTGTGCCGTGCGTGTGCGGTAGAGGAGATGGCGGTGAGAGGCAGCGAATGTGCGTGAGATCCAGGCAGTCACAGGCACCGCATTGCTGCTGTTACAGGAATCTCCCCAGAAAACACACACACACTCTCTCTCTCTTTCTCTCGCACACACACATACGCCAAAACCGTCAAGATGCGGCTCGGGATTGGACGGGTTGATCCATTTCAGCATCAAAACAGCAGCAGGTGGAGGTCACCAAAGGGGATTTGAGACCTTCCTTTGCCTTGGGTCTATGGGCAACCTTGGCTCCTAAGGATCCTTCTTCGGCCTCTTCTTCTTGCTCTTCTCGGCCTCCTTCGATGCTTCCAAAGGAGACCCCTTTGCACCCACCAAGGCCTGGTTCTCTGCTTTCCATCCTATCATCCTACCTACTTGGGTCGGATACAGCCGGGAGGCGAAAGGCCGGACCCACAGAATGTGCTCAGAGCCAGAATTGACTCCGGCATCTCTTCGATTTTGGTGCATTATTTAAGGTGGTGTGCTCTTTTCTTGGATTTTTTGGGGGGGTTTTTTCCACTGGTGGATCTCCTTCTCCTCCTTCTCCTTCCACCCACCGTCTTTTTTCTTTTCACCTTTTTGAGCATTTGCAAACCGAGTTACATGCATGTCCAGTGGGGGAAGGTTTAATTTTGATGATGGAGGGTCCTATTGTGGCGGCTGGGAGGACGGCAAGGCGCACGGCCACGGAATATGCACCGGCCCTAAGGGCCAAGGCGAGTATGCAGGCTCCTGGAGCCACGGATTCGAAGTGCTGGGGGTCTACACCTGGCCGAGCGGGAACACCTACCAGGGCACCTGGGCCCAGGGCAAGCGCCACGGCATCGGCCTGGAGAGCAAAGGCAAGTGGGTGTACAAAGGCGAGTGGACGCATGGATTTAAGGGACGCTACGGGGTGCGCGAGTGCACCGGCAATGGGGCCAAGTATGAAGGCACCTGGAGCAACGGGCTGCAGGATGGCTATGGGACCGAGACCTACTCCGATGGAGGTAAGGGACACATGCGTTCTCATTCTCTTTCTCCTAGCTACCCTTTGCAAGTCTTCACACTCATTGAAAAGGTTGGACTAAATGACTCTACAGCAGTGGTTCTCAACCTGCCTAATGTTGCGACCCCTCATGTTGTGGTGAAACATTATTTTCGTTGTGACTTCGTAACTCTCATTTTGCTACTGTTACGAATTGTCACATAAATATCCGACGTGCAGGATGTATTTTCCATTCACTGGACCAAATTTGGCACAGATACCCGATACACCCAAATCTGAATACTGCTGGGGTCGGGTGGAATCGATTTTGCCACTTGGGAGTTGTAGTTGCTGGGATTTATAGTTCACCTACAATCAAAGAGCATTCTGAACCCCGGCAACAATAGATTTGGGCCAAACTTCTCACAGGGAACCCTCGTGACCCAACAGAAAATACTATGTTTTCTGATGGTCTTTGGCGACCCCTCTGACGGCCCCTCATGACCCCTCAAGATTGAGAAACGCTGGACTAGATGACTCTAGAGGTGGCATGGGGAAACTTTGGCCCTCCGGGTGTTTTGGACTTCGACTCGCACCATTCCTAGCAACCTCAGGGCCTTCCCTGAGGCTGCTAGGAATTGTGGGAATTGGAGTCCAATGCTTAAGCGGCTGAGGGGGAAAGGAAGGGGCCTGAGGCTGCTAGGAATTGTGGGAGTTGGAGTCCAACGCTTAAGCGGCTGAGGGGGGAAAGGAAGGGGCCTGAGGCTGCCAGGAATTGTGGGAGTTGGAGTCCAACGCTTAAGCGGCTGAGGGGGGAAAGGAAGGGGCCTGAGGCTGTCAGGAATTGTGGGAGTTGGAGTCCAATGCTTAAGCGGCTGAGGGAGGAAAGGAAGGGGCCTGAGGCTGTGAGGAATGGTGGGAGCTGCGGCTGAGGGGGAAAGGAAAGGCTGGAAGGGGCCTGAGGCTGCTGAGGGGGAAAGGGGCCTGGGAATTGGAGTTGGAGTCCAATGCTTAAGCGGCTGAGGGGGGAAAGGAAGGGGTCTGAGGCTGTCAGGAATTGTGGGAGTTGGAGTCCAATACTTAAGCGGCTGAGGGGGGAAAGGAAGGGGCCTGAGGCTGTCAGGAATTGTGGGAGTTGGAGTCCAACGCTTAAGTGGCTGAGGGGGAAGGGAAGGGCTGAGGGGGAATTGTGGGAGTTGGAGTCCAACGCTTAGGAAAAGGGGCCTGAGGCTGCCAGGAATTGTGGGAGTTGGAGTCCAATGCTTAAGCGGCTGAGGGAGGAAAGGAAGCGGCCTGAGGCTGAGGGGGGAGTTGGAGTCCAACACTTAAGGAGGGGCAAAGGAAGGGGCCTGAGGCTGCCAGGAATTGTGGGAGTTGGAGTCCAATACTTAAGCGGCTGAGGGGGCAAAGGAAGGGGCCTGAGGCTGCCAGGAATTGTGGGAGTTGGAGTCCAATGCTTAAGCGGCTGAGGGGGGAAAGGAAGGGGCCTGAGGCTGCTAGGATTTGTGGGAGTTGGAGTCCAACGCTTGAGCGGTTGAGGGGGGAAAGGAAGGGGCCTGAGGCTGCTAGGAATTCTGGGAGTTGAAGTCCAAAATACCCTTCTTGCTCTGTGATTCTCTGTATCATGCACCTTGCTTATGAGAAACACCCAAAGAGAGACATCCTTTTCCCAGCCATTGGTTCAGCCGGGGTCAGGGCTGTGTCTTATTGCTTTGCTTAAGCCTCACAACCTCTTGAGGATGCTTGCCATAGATGCAGGCAAAACGTCAGGAGCGAATGCTTCTGGAGCATGGCCATACAGACCGGAAAACTCACAGCAACCCAGTGCTTCCGTCCAGGAAAGCCTTTGACAATACAAAAGGCCCCTATTTGCAAGTTTGGAGAGACTCTTCCGGCCAAAGGCTTCTATTTGCAAGAGACTACTTAGCTGGTTCTGGAAAGAGTTTGGCGAGCCAGCTCTAGGCCTCTCCTTGGCATCCGAAATGCCCTGCGTGGCCTGTTTGCCATCTCTCTCTGTCTCCATGCTGCGCCGTCCTCGCAGGATTACATATCCAGTCGATAAGTTTGCAAAGGGAAGGATTAGCACTTGGAAACGTTTAATAGTAATTGCCATGGACAGGCACAGAGGGTGCGTCCACACTGGGGTTTGATATCACACAGGGGCGGTCCTACAGGTAGGCCAAGGAAGCGGCCGCATGGGGCGCCATCTGGGAAGGGGCGAATTCCCCCGCCTGCCAGGCGCCGGCGCCAGACACCGTCCTGACCCTACCGATGTTCCTCGGGCAGCACCGCGGCTGCCTGCTTTTGGGCCCCGGCCTTGTGCGCTCCGACGCCGCTCCTGGTCATGCGCGGAGCTTTTCCCGCAGGCGCAGTTGCTCCGGAGCTGAAGTTGAGCGCAGTTGCTCCTGTGCGCAGAAGCCTGTAAGCAAAGCACTCCCTATCGGGCAGGCAGGGAGTGCTTCCCCTCTCCCTTTGTCTCCACCCTGCCGCCGAATACGGTGACCCAATTGGGCAGGCAGGGGGCGGAGACAAAGGGAGAGGGGAGGGGAGCCAAAGGGGTATTGGCGACGTATTGCCTCCTGACAGCCGCCACCGGAAGTAGCCGCCACGCGCTGAGGCGAACTCCCTCGCCAGGCCCAATCACGTGTGAACCCTACCACACCTGCCCATCTCCCCCGCGAGCGCCCCGGCCGGAAGCATCAAGGAGAGACAGGCGCAACTGCGCAGGCAAATAGTAATATATAATATTTTAGGTTACTTTATTTTGGGTTATTTGAATTTTATAGGAGTAATGAAAATATTTAGTAGAGGATAATTTTATTTAAATAAATAATTTTATTTATTTTTATTTTATTATTATTATTATAGAATAGAATGTTATATTATATTGTAATGTCAATATATTATAATATAATTATATTGTAATGTAGTATATAATTATGATATAATATAGTATGAGTATGTACTATAATATATTGTCTATACATGGATACAATATAATACTACTAATGGTATTGTGATATTATAATTGCATATCTGTTTTACATGGGGGGGCAAAATTAATGTTGGGGGGGCCAAAATAATGTTTGCTTACCATATAAAATTACCTTAGACCGCCCCTGATATCACTTCAACTGCCAGGTGTGGTTTGTGGTGCCAAGATGCATTCGTTCTTCAATGTAGGCCAGGCATGGGCTCCATTGTTTTCTTCTGCGTCCCATCTATGAGTGCATCTAGGGCAGGGGTGGGCAATTTTTTTTGCAAGGGGCCTCACGAGAGCCAAAAAATATTATGGAGGGCCGCACCTAAAGGCTGAACTACATTCTAATCTACATAATATATTTATTTACTATATTTCCTATATATTACACATCATTAATATATTAACATATTGATATATCAAGAAATATTTATATATCATTATTAATATCATAATTATTATAGTATACTAGCTGACCCGGACACGCGTTGCTGTGGGATTTTTTTAACTTGGGGAGTGTGTGTGTAGTTATGTATACGTGTATGCGTGTATATGTGTGTACTTATGTATATGTGTGTTTGTATATGTATGTGCGTGTATATGTGTTGATGTGTGTAAGTACAGGTGTGTTTATGTATGTGTGTACTGTATGTGTATATTTGTATATTTCTGTTCACGTATATATGTGTGTGTGTGTATGTGTTTCTGTGTTCCTTTCTTCTCCCCTCTTTCCTTCCTTCACTCCATCCTTCTATCCTTTCCTTCCTTTCCCCTCCCGTCCTTCCTGCTATCCTTCCTTTTTTCCTTCCTTTCTTCTCCCCTTCTTCCTTCCATCCATTCTTCCTTCTATCCTTCCATTCCTTTCTTCTCCCCTCCTCCCTTCCCTCCCTTCCTTCCTTCTTTCCTTTCCCTCCTTCCTGCCATTCCCCCTCTTTCTGTATCAGTCCTTGCTCCCCTTGTCTCAGTCCCTCCATTCCTTTCCCGACCTTTCCCTACCACCACCAACATTCCGACTCTCTAAACTGCCAGGGGGGTGGGGGTGTCTCCCAGCCTACATTCTAACTGGGGGAGTATTTGCATAATGCCTCTAATTGGTCAGCTCCACTAGCATTCCGATGCTCTTAACTGCCAGAGGCAGGTGGTGTGGGGAATCATGGGAGTTGTAGTCCATAATGGTTTTTTGGATTTGTGGCTGTTGGCTCTTTTTTGGGCAAGGGGGTGTTTTGGTAAACATACCTCGTGGGGTTTTCTGGGTATGTGAGCTGTTTTTGTGTGTCTGCCTTGTGTGGTTTCTTTGTCTATAAGACTGGAACCACCACATGAAGGATTATATATATATATATATATATACACACACACATTATAATATATTAAAATTATCATAATATAACATTATTATTTTATATTATTTATTCTATCATTATTATAAAATTATTATAAAATAATAATAATAACCACTAAAATTAAATTAAATTAAATTCAAAAAGACAAGGTGCGAACCAAGATGGAGGCTGACATCCTCAAGAGAGGAAGGATCCCAAGATGGAATGGCCCAATGGACCCAGCCCAGAGGATGGCAAAGCGGACCCAGCCGCCGCCGCAGCAGAACAGAGCAGAGCAGCAGGCGATCGGAGGCTGCAGGCCTCCGCCCGCTCTCGCCCCCAGCCGTTCCCCAGCTGATCGCCCTGCTATGGAGTGCCTGCCATCCCTGGAGGTGATCTGGGCCTGCAGGGGAAGCAGTCGACGATCTGAGGCGGCTTATTCGACCTGGCGACCCGGAAGACAATCAAGTCTTCCGGGTCGCCAGGGCGATCAGCCCTCGCAGGTCGCCGAGTGCTCCCGCTGCGGGCCCGGATCGCCTCCAGGGATGTCAGGCACTCCATAGCAGGGCGATCAGCTGGGGAACGGCTGGGGGCGAGAGCGGGCAGAGGCCTGCAGCCTCCGATCGCCTGCTGCTCTGCTGCGGCGGCGGCTGGGTCCGCTTTGCCATCCTCTGGGCTGGGGTCATTGGGCCATTCCATCTTGGGATCCTTCCTCTCTTGAGGATGTCAGCCTTCTGGCCTGTCTGCCAACACAGGCCCCACAGAGCCCGCGATGGGCTGGCGGCAGTGGCACCCCTTCCTCTTGGCCCCACCCCCAACGCCCTTCTCCCTGGGCCGGACAGCTGCCAGGCCGCATCTAGCCCACGGGCCGTAGATTGTCCACCCCTGATCTAGAGCAGGCATGGGCCAACTTGTGCCCTCCAGGTGTTTCGGACTGCAACTCCCACAATTCCTAACTGCCGGCGGCCCAAGTTGGCCCATGCCTGCTCTAGATGCACTCATAGATGGGACGCAGAAGTAAACAAAGGAGGTCTGGTAGAATGTAATTGATCCCAGTCGCAAACATAGGCAGATCTAGGAGTCTGGTGCAGAAATGCAGAATATTTTTACGCCAAGGCACAATAAATCCGGGCGTTTAGTGTCTTGCGTCCGGCGGTGATCCAGGCCTTGTGTGTTTGCTGCTTTGCCATCCATGTGACGTGGACGGAGACAGAGCCACAGAAGCCTTTCTGAGGCTTGAAGGAACACAGTTTATTTTCCAGCTAGTCAGACTCGGATGGAAATCAATTCCAAAAGTTAGAGCCCTAAACAATAACAATTATCTTCTTTAGATACCTTCATTTGTTACAAGCAGGCAAGCTACATGCGTAGTCAGTTCTATGTCACACAGACAACATAGGGTACATATATCGGGTCTTTTAAAGGCATGGTTACAGATAAACATTATATTTTTAGCCCATCCATCAAGAGGCTGTACCATTCTCCTTCCATTAGGTTTAGTGTCAGCCTGTTTCCTGATATCTGGAAATTATTATTATTATTATTATTATTATACTGACACCACAGTATGTCACAGCAAACGAGATCTATATGGTGGATTTCGTATCATAAAATCACAAAGTCGAACCCTTCCCAAGCGTCTAGGACTGTGTGATTTATTATTATTATTGTTATTGTTATTATTATTTTACTGGCCCAAAACCACAATATGTCTCAGCAAAACGAGATCTAGATGCTGGGTTTCATATCACAAAATCGCAAGTTGAACCCTTCCCAAGCCTCTAGGACTGTGTGATTTATTATTATTGTTATTATTATTATTATTTTACTGGCCCAAAACCACAGTATGTCTCAGCAAACGAGATCTAAATGCTGGGTTTCGTATCACAAAATCACAAAGTCGAACCCTTCCCAAGCCTCTAGGACTGTGTGATTATTATTATTATTATTATTATTTTACTGACACAAACCCACAGTATGTCTCAGCAAACGAGATCTAGATGCTGGATTTCGTATCACAAAATCACAAAGTCGAACCCTTCCCAACCCTCTAGGACTGTGTGATTTTTTATTATTATTATTATTTTACTGACACAAACCCACAGTATGTCTCAGCAAACGACATCTAGATGCTGGGTTTCGTATCACAAAATCACAAGTCGAAGACTTCCCAAGTGCCTAGGACTGTGTGATGTATTATTATTATTATTATTATTTTACTGACACAAAACCACAGTATGTCTCAGCAAAACGAGATCTAGATGCTGGGTTTCATATCACAAAATTGCAAGTCGAACCCTTCCCAAGCCTCTAGGACTGTGTGATTTATTATTATTATTATTATTATTATTTTACTGACACACAACCACAGTATGTCTCAGCAAACGAGATCTAGATGCTGGGTTTCATATCACAAAATCACAAAGTCGAACCCTTCCCAAGCGTCTAGGACTGTGTGATTATTATTATTATTATTATTATTATTTTACTGACGCAAACCCACAGTATGTCTCAGCAAACGACATCTAGATGCTGGGTTTCGTATCACAAAATCACAAGTCGAAGACTTCCCAAGTGCCTAGGACTGTGTGATGTATTATTATTATTATTATTATTATTTTACTGACACAAAACCACAGTATGTCTCAGCAAACGAGATCTAGATGCTGGATTTCGTATCACAAAATCACAATTCGAACTCTTCCCAACCGTCTAGGACTGTGTGATTTATTATTATTATTATTATTTTACTGACACAAAACCACAGTATGTCTCAGCAAACGAGATCTAGATGCTGGATTTCGTATCACAAAATCACAAAGTCGAACCCTTCCCAACCGTCTAGGACTGTGTGATTTATTATTATTATTATTATTTTACTGACACAAAACCACAGTACGTCTCAGCAAACGAGATCTAGATGCTGCATTTCGTATCACAAAATCACAAGTCGAAGACTTCCCAAGTGCCTAGGACTGTGTGATGTATTATTATTATTATTATTATTATTATTATTTTACTGACACAAAACCACAGTATGTCTCAGCAAACGAGATCTAGATGCTGGATTTCGTATCACAAAATCACAAAGTCGAACCCTTCCCAACCGTCTAGGACTGTGTGATTTATTATTATTATTATTATTATTATTATTATTATTATTTTACTGACACAAAACCACAGTATGTCTCAGCAAACGAGCTCTAGATGCTGGGTCTCGTATCACAAAATCACAAGTCGAAGACTTCCCAAGCGTCTAGGACTGTGTGATGTATTTCCGAACATTGCGCTCAGATCCAAGTCAGGTGGCCTTTTGCAGTTGACAGAACGTGATTTTGTCAACGTTTATTGTTTCCAAATGCCGGCTGAGATCTTTTGGCACGGCACCCAGTGTGCCAATGACCACTGGGACCACCTGTACTGGTTTACGCCAGAGCCTTTGCAGTTCGATTTTGAGGTCTTGATAACAGCCGAGTTTTTCCAGTTGTTTTTCTTCGATGCGGCTGTCACTTGGAATGGCGACATCAATAATCCAGACTTTTTCCTTTTCCACAATCGTGATGTCTGGTGTATTGTGTTCCAAAACTTTGTCAGTCTGGATTCTGAAGTCCCACAGTATTTTTGCGTGTTCATTTTCCACGACCGTTGCTAGTTTATGATCCCACCAATTCTTTACTGCTGGCAGTTGGTACTTGTGACATAAGTTCCAGTGAGTCATTTGGGCCACAGAGTTGTGCCTCTGTTTGTAGTCCGTCTGTGCAATTTTCTTGCAGCAGCTGAGGATGTGGTCCATGGTTTCATCAGCTTCCTTGCACATTTGTCTGCATTTTGGATCATCAGCTGATCTTTCGATCCTGTCCTTAATTATTATTATTATTATTTGATACATAACAAGATTAGTACACAGTGAACAAGATATCTATCTATCTATCTATCTATCTATCTATCTATCTATCTCTCTCTCTATCTATCTATCTATCTATCTATCTATCTAGACCAGGGGTGGGTAACCTATGGCCCGGGGGCCGGATGCGGCCCGGCAGCCGATTCTGTCTAACCCGGGGAGAAGGGCGTCAGGGGCGGGTCCAAGAAGAAGGGGTGCCGCTGCCGCCATCCCATAGCGGGCTCTGTGGGGCCTGTGTCGGCAGACAGGCCGGAGGAGCGGCGACCTTGGAGTGCCTGCCATCCCTGGAGGCCAGGCATGTAGCCAGGGGGGGGCTAAGGGGGCTTCAGCCCCCCCCCGAAATTCTCAGGGTGGGCTTACTGGTACATTATTTAAACTGTTATGTTTATTCATATCATGATCTGATCACCATGCTCATTATATCCCACGTTAATGGGGTTATTGGGATAACAATACAAAAGGTTTGCTAGGGTAGACCCTCTTCCACCCAGTCTCAGCCCCCCCGAACCAAACTCAGCCCCCCCCCCCGAATCAAAATCCTGGCTACGGCCCTGCTGGAGGCAATCCGGACCTACCGCAGGAGCATTCGGCAGCCGACGGCAGCTGATCGCCCTGGTGACCCGGAAGACTTGATCGTCTTCCGGGTCGCCAAGGCGATCAGCCGCCTCAGATCGCCGGCTGCTCCCCCTGTAGGCCTGGATCACCTCCACTGGGATGGCAGGCACTCCATAGCAGGGCGATTAGCTGGGGAACGGCTGGGGGCGAGAGGGGGCGGAGACCTGCAGCCTCCAATCGCCTGCTGCTCTGTTCTCCTCTGCTGCTGCGGCGGCGGCTGGGTCCGCTTTGCCATCCTCTGGGCTGGGTCCATTGGGCCATTCCATCTTGGTTCGCACTTTGTCTTCTTGAATTTAATTAAATTAAATTTTAGTGGTTTTTAATTATTATTTTATAATAATTTTATAATAATATAATATATAATATAATGTTATATTATATTATAATTTCAATATATTATAATGTCTATATATACATACTATAATATAATAATTATGATATTAATACTAATAATATATGAATATTTATTGATATATTAGTATGTTAATATTAATGATGTGTAATATATAGTAAATATAGTAAGTAAATAAATAAATAAAGTAGATTAGAATGTAGTTCAGCCTTTAGGTGCGGTCATCCATAATATTTATTGGCTCTCGTGTGGCCCCTTGGAAAAAATAATTGCCCACCCCTGATCTAGACGATCGATTGCTGGGAGTTGCAGTCCAGAGATAGGAAATATGCAGGGATTGAGATGCTCTCAAAGAAATCCAAGGAGAAGAAAGCTTGCATTTTGGAAGCAGGCCCGGATTACCCATAAGGCCACCCTAGGCCATGGCCTAGGGGCGCAAGCCGAGGGGGACGCAGTTCACGGACCAAAAAAAATATGTTGAAACAAAACCGCAATGGCGGCATGGAGATGATTCTCTCTCTCTCTCTCTCTCTCTCTCTCTCTCTCTCTCTCTCTCTCTCTTGGGAGGGCGGGGGAGAGTGCTGCGAGGAGCGGGGAGGAGGGAATGGCGCCCCTTCGCCATCGCCCCCTTGTCAAGGAAGGAGGGCGCAAGGGAAGCTCCCAGGGCTGTTGCCGAGCATGCGCGGCACCCAGGAACATGGCGGAGGAGGCAGAGGCGCTCGCGCCCGCCTGCTGCGCATGCCCGGCAGCGGCCTCAGGGGCGGGGCTTCCCTTCCTTCCTCCTCCTCGCACCCTCCTTCCTTGACTCAAGGAAGGAGGGCGTGAGGAGGAGGAGGCGGAGGAAGGAGCGCCTCTGCCTCCTCCGCCATGTTCCTAGGTGCCGCACATGGCCGGCAGCGGCCCCGGGGGCTTCCCTTTCTTCCTCTTCGCGCCCTCCTTCGGCAGCCTTCACGCCGAAAGGTCACATGAGCGTGGGAAAAAGGGCTCGGCGCCTGTGGGGAAAAAGAAGGAGAAGCAGGGTTGGAATTAGGCCATTTCCCTTTTTGGGGGCAAAGCGCAGGCAGTGGAAAGAAGGAATGTGGGGTGCTGTAGAGGTTGGTTTGGGGGCGTAGTTCCAAAGTGTGGCCTAGGGCGCCAAAAGGGGTTAATCTGGGCCTGCTTGGAAGCAGTGCATTTGGGTCATCCTCCTCTCCTAAAGGGCCTGTTCTAGGGGATGCTGGGAGCTGTAGTCCGGAAGAGAGTGTGGATATGCTATTGTGTGTTTTGTTTGCCGGGGGAGTCGTTTTTGCACATGCGCTGTAGCATTGTTTTGCGTTTTTGGGTTTTTAGGTCCCTTCTGCTGTGTTTTCCAGTGTTTTTGTGAGTGGTGGTCACTCATTGGTCTAATAATAGATGTATTGTGTCCAAATTTGGTGTCAATTTGTCCAGTGGTTTTTGAATCTGTTAATCCCACAAACTAACATTACATTTTTATTTATATAGATAAGAATATTTTAAATTGTATGCTATATCAATTTTATATCAAGTTGCTTTGAGTCCCCTTTGGGGAGATAAAGTGGGATTAAAAGGTTTTCCCCTGACATTAAGTCCAGTCGTGTCCGACCCTGGGAGTTGGTGCTCATCTCCATTTCTAAGCTGAAGAGCCAGTGTTGTTCGTAGCACCTCTAAGGTCACGTGGCCTGCATGACTGCATGAAGCGCCGTTACTTTCCCACCGGAGCGGTACCTATTGATCTACTCACATTTGCATGTTTTCGAAATGCTGGGTTGGCAGAAGCTGCGGCTAACAGCGGGAGCTCACGCCGCTCCCCGGATTCGAACCTACGACCTTTTGGTCAACAAGTTCGGCAGCTCAGCGGTTTAACCCACTGTGCCGCCGGAGACTCAAAAGTGGGGTATAACTACAAATAATAATAATCTCTCTCTCTCTCTCTCGGCATTACTTCGCAAACGAAGATTCAGGAAGGACTCATCCCACACTTTTTACAAGCGCGTTGATGACTAAAAAGGCCAATCTGAGATAGGCAAGTTCGGTTGCAGAAAGCACAGCAGAAAGTCTCCTTGGGTGATGTTGTTTCCAAGTTGCGGTTCTTTCTGCGTTGTATAATAATAATATAACCTATATAAATATAGGTTATATTATTAAATATAACCTATAAATAATAATATAACCTACTGTATATAAATAAAAATGTAAATGTCCGTTTGTGAGAGGCATCATATCTCCCAAACTACATCACCAATTGCTATGAAATTTTGACACAACGCAGGATATGAACTGGCAAGAGTTTTAATGTATTCACATACCTACTACTATACCAGTGTCACACCTGGGACAGGTAAAAACATGACCTGCTTCAAAAACAGTGCCATCTGCTGGTGGTCCAGGCAACTGCTAAGGTTCTGAGCCTTACATCACCCCCTCTCCCTCCACGCTCGCTCATTGGCTGAGGGAGAAAGTTCCTGCCTTACCCCTAATTGCCTCTCTCTTCCCACCAGATGCCTGAAGTGCGGTTGCCTCACCAATGGGAAGGAAAGGAGGAGGAGGGCAGGGATGTCAAAGGCCTTTTGGAAGGGACTCTATGGAGAAGGCCAAGGAGGCAGTCTGTGAGGCTGCGGTGGGAGAGGGGCTTCAGGAGGGCTGGGGGAGGCAGGCCAGGAAAGAAGACACCAACAAAGCCCTCCAGACAGATGGCCAGCCAGCCACAGATAGGATAGACTCGCGCGGACACATATGACAGATATCATTGCTCTGGAGGAGACCCCAAGGGGCCATCCAGCCCAACTTTTTTCTGCCATGCAAGAAGTCACCATCAAAGCCCTCCAGACAGATGGCCAGGCAGCAATAAATAGGATAAAGCACACACATATATACACACAAACACACACACATGATAGATACCAGAAATCTGGAAAAGACCCCCAAAGGCGATCCAGTCCAACCCTCTTCTACCATGCATGAAGGCACCAGCAAAGCCCTCCAGACAGATGACCAGGCAGCAATAGATATGATAACCACCCCCCCCCCCCCACACACACATATACACATCAGGGGTCAGGAACCTTTTTGACTCAGAGAGCCGTAAAAGCAAAATATTTGGAAATTTATTTCAGTGAGAGCATTATAATAATAATGATGTTGATAATATTCATTCAGCCTCTGCTAATAATAACAACAACAACAGGTTCCTAGAGTAGGAGGAGACCTCCAAGGGCCATCCGGTCCAACCTCCTGCCATAAGGGAAAAACACAATCAAAGCATTCCTCACAGATGGCCATTCAGCCATATCGAACCAAACTTGGCACACTGAACTCTCATGAGATCAACAGAAAGTACTGAAAGGGTTTGCTGGGCATTTACCTTGAGTTTGGGAGTTGTAGTTCTCCTACATCCAGAGAGCACTGTGGACTCGAATAATGATGGATCAGGACCAAACTTGGCACGAATCCTCAATTTGCCCAAAGAGGCAGAAGAGGAGGAAGATGAGAAGGGAATGGATGCGCCCCACCCCCGGCATGCTCCGGCCTCGGCCCCGCCCCTTTCCTGCTCTGGCCCCGCCCCCTCTCCATCGCTGCACTCCCGCTCCTTCCCTCTTCCGTTCAGGTGGTGGAAGGGGGAAGGAATGAAAGGGGGAAAGAGAGAGGGAGGGAAGGAAACAGGAAGACAGGAAACAGAAGAAGGGAAAGAGCGCCCGAGGCAAGAGGGAGGGGGGAGCATGCAAGGAGGAAGGGAAGGGAGGAGGAGGGCGAGGCATGCTCTTGCTCCTGGCCGCCTCCCCTTCTTCCCCCTCCTTTCCCTTCCCCTCCACTTGCCTGCCTGCCTGCTTCTTCACGTTTGTAGCTGCCCCAATGGGAGTTCGCCTCCCTCTCTTCAGGACAAAGCCTTGAAGGAGCCAAGGGCCGGACAGCATCGGCTGCCGGGCCGGATCCAGCCCGCGGGCTGTAGGTTGCCCACCCCTGTGATAAACCATCTATCTGTCTGTCTGTCTGTCTGTCTATATACACACAAACACACACACATATATACACACACCATGATAGATATCATAAATCTAAAAGTGACCCCCCAAAGGTGAACCAGTCCAACCTTCTTCTACCTTGCAAGAAGACACCATCAAATCCCTCCAGACAGATGGCCAGGCAGCCATAGATATAATAAACCACAACCTCGACCCGTGCCCCTCCTGGCTTATTAGATCTTGCCGGGGAGGGGTTACGAGGCCCCTGGGAAACATCATAAATAGCTCCCTTGAGCAAGGAGTTTTCCCAGGGGGATTGAAAGAGGCTATGGTAAGACCGCTGCTGAAGAAGCCGAATTTAGACCCTTCGGCTCCCTCCAATTACAGGCCTGTTTCCAACTTGCCTTTTCTGGGCAAAGTAATTGAGAGGGCAGCAGCGGATCAGCTGCAGCGGTTCTTAGATGACACAGCTGGACTCGATCCCTACCAGTCCAGCTTCCGTATTGGGCATGGGACGGAGACCGTGCTTGTCGCCATTACAGACCAACTTCACCGCCAGCTGGACCAGGGTGGATCAGCTCTTCTTGTCTTGTTAGATCTGACAGCAGCGTTTGATACGGTAGATCACGCACTGTTGACCCACCGTTTAGCTGGTGCTGGGGTCGGGGGGACTGCCCTTCAATGGGTGGCCTCCTTCCTCCAGGGCCGGGGACAACGTGTGGAGGGGGGGGGGGGTCTCCGGGAGGTCCCCACTTAACTGTGGGGTCCCCCAGGGGGCCATCCTCTCCCCCTTATTATTCAACATTTACATGCGCCCCCTGGCCCAGCTGGTCTGGAGTGTTATCAGAGTTTGGTCTGGAGTGTTTGGTCTGGAGTGTTATCAGTACGCGGATGACACCCAGCTTCTGCTGAGAATGGACGGCAGGCCGGACACCGTACCCGATTGTTTCCATCGATGCCTCAAAGCCGTGACTGGTTGGCTGCGTGCCAGCCGGCTGAAGGTGAATCCGTCGAAGACGGAGATTCTGTGGCCCGGTCGCCCTGGGCTGGGTGGGTGCCGGTTGCCTACCCTGGATGGCGAGCGGCTTAGCCCGTCATCTTCGGTTAAGAGCTTAGGTGTTCAGTTGGACTCCCTGCTGACCATGGAGTCCCAGGTCTCTGCGGTCAGCAGGGCGTCCTTCTTTCACCTACGACAGGCTAGGCGACTGGCGCCCTACCTGTCCGGGAGCGACCTGGCGACGGTAATCCAAGCGACAGTCATCTCGAGACTGGACTACTGTAACGCCCTCTACGTTGGCCTTCCCCTGTCGACAATTCGGAAACTCAAGCTAGTGCAGAATGCCGCCGCTCGCTTGCTGACGGGCTCATCGGTGAGGGAGCACATCACGCCCATCCTTCGGCAGCTGCACTGGCTTCCTATTGAGTACCGAATTGCCTTCAAGGTGTTGGTATTGACCTTTAAGGCCTTAAACGGCCTAGGGCCTGCGTACTTGAGGACCGCCTTACCCCGTATTTACCCCTCGAGATCATTGCGGTCAGATGAACAGAATCTGCTGACGATACCATCAGTCCGCTCCTGCCACCTATCTGCGACCAGACAGAGAGCCTTTTCTGCAGCAGCCCCAGCGCTGTGGAACTCTTTGCTGGACAGTGCTCGAGCCATCTCTGAGCTAGTACCATTTAGAAGGGCCTGCAAGACCGCCCTCTTTGAATTAGCCTTTAATTAGGCATAGAAGGATTATACCTCAAGAAACCTATGTATGTCACCCTGCACCTCGTAATGTGTTGGACTGTGTTTTTAATGTGTTTTATGCTTTTTATTGTAGGGCTGCATGCCTGTGACATGATGCCCATATATTATTGTTGTTATCCGCCCGAGCCTGTGGGGAGGGGCGGAATATAAAATCGAATAAATAATTAAATAAATAAATAAATAAATAAATATCTCTATATCTACACAGACAATGGAACGACAAAAAAAACAACCAACACCCTCAAGCATTATTTAATTGCATATATTAGAAACCATCTCTTTTCTTTCTTATCCATTTAATCGGACAGTGTGGCCGGGTACAGCTAGTTAATAATAATAATAATAATAATAATAATTTAAAATTGTATGCTAATGCTTTTATGGCAAGCCGCTTCGAGTCTCCTGATTCCATCGCAGCGTTTGAAGGGATGTCAAACTAGATTAATTCTCCAGTGTAAATGCACCCTATACCTCCTCCCTTTGGTTCACCTGAGGATGTAAACAAATCCATGGAAATGTCAGCCAAGCTCAGAGAGGGTATTCCCTGCATTTGCTGAACTGCTGGAAAAACCGGATGTGCCTTTGGGATCCATGCTCTGCTTCCCCAGGAAGAAAAGAAGGAAGGAAGGAAGGAAGGGCCAGGGAATCGGAGCCTCTGAGTCTCCCTAATCCCCCGGGTTATTAGCCGCATCACTTCCTCCCGAGACATGACAATTGCCTGCCACATGCTCTTCGGTGAAAAATCAGCCATCCTATAAGCAGATCGCATCTTTAAAATAGCCAGTTTAGGGAAGCTTATGTGTGCTTTAGAGCCAAATCTCCCGCTTCCTGAGAAGGGAAAGAGGCCAGGAAGAGACCACTGTTCATCTCGCCATCTGTCCCTATATACCACCTTCCTAGCATCCATCCATCCATCCATCCATCTATCTATCTATCTATCTATCTATCTCTATGTCTGCCTATATCTACCTCTATCTATCTATCTATCTATCTATCTATCTATCTATCTATCTCTATGTCTGCCTAGCTATCTACCTCTATCTATCTATCTATCTATCTATCTATCTATCTCTATGTCTGCCTATCTACCGTGTTTCCCCGAAAGTAAGACAGCGTCTTACTTTCTTTTGACCCCCAAAATCCCCACTATGGCTTACTTTCGGGGTACGGCTTACATTAGCCGACGGTACCCCGAAAGTAAGGCGAAAGTAAGACTTACCGCGGGCGGCATGGCATGGCTTCTTGGCTGGGCGACGAGAGGCTCCCAGAGGAAGTCCCGCCCGCACGGCGGCTCAGGCGTCTTTCCCCGCCGCCGCCCCGCTCGTCCGCGCTCCAAACGGGAGCCGGGCGGCGTGTGAAAAGCGCCTGAGTCGCCCTGGGGCGGGACTTCCGCCGCGCCTTCTCCCTCTTGCCGGATCCGCCCCTCCCTTCACTGAAGGGAAGAGGGGCGGAGCCGCCGGCGGGAGAAGGCGCCGGGGAAGTCCCGCCCGCATGGCGGCTCAGGCGCTCGCCCGCCGCCAGCTCGCCCGCAAGGGAGCCCTCTTGCGCCTGTCTGTCTTCCCTTCTCCCAAGAGGCGGCTGCAGGGAAACCGCGAGATCTCCTTGCTTTCGGGGAAACACGGTATCTATCTACCTAAGCACCAGGAATGTGGCGCAGCTGGCTAGGTGTCAGCTGCATAAGGTCTCTACTGACCAGAAGGTCATGAGTTCAAGGCCTGCCCAGGTTGAGGTGGGCTCTCGACCTATTGTGTAGCCTGTTGTCGACCTTTGCAACCCGAAAGACAGTTGCATCTGTCAAGTAGGAAATTAAAGGTACCACTTAGTGGGGAGGCTAAATTTAACTGATTTACGAGGCCATAAAAAAGATCTCCAGGAAACACGCTGAGGAATGAAGGAGTGCGAGAGTTCCCCCTGGTGGCCAGATGTTAAATTGCCTCTGTCTGGCTTGTGTGTTTGTGTGTCTAAATGTAATGTGTACATTGTAATCCGCCCTGAGTCCCCTGCGGGGTGAGAAGGGCGGAATAGAAATGAAGTAAATCAATCAATCAATAAATACCCTCCCATCCATCCATCCACCCACCCTCCCACCTACTTACTGTAACTATCCACCTAACTACCAATCTACTTATCTGACTACCTACCTAACTACTAGGGCTGGTTGATCCAAGAAAAAAAATGTTTCGAAACTCGTTTCGGATCTAATTGTAGCTGCCGTTTCGGATTATAAGTACTTCCGAAAAATTTTCGGAAAATTTCGAAATTGATTCGGAAGTATTTCTGAAATTCGGAAGTTTTCAAAAATGGCATCCGATTTCAAAAATGGGCAAAAAAAATCAGCAGAAGGGAGAGTCAGCTGATAACCATCAGCCAATGAGCAATCAGCAAGAAAATTTGGAAATGACACTCAGAATTCGGAATTCCGAAATTCGGAATTTCGGATTTCGGAATTCCTGTTGGGAGGGCTGATCGAAATTGCTAAAAGAGTCGGAAGTATCTGAAAGACTTCCAAAATTCGGGCATATCCGAAATTGTAGAACAGCCCTACTAACTAACTACCTATTTCTATCATCTATCTGTCTGTCTGTCTATCTATCTGTCTATCTCTCTCTATATATCTGCCAATCTACCTGTTTATATCTAGCTACCTATTTATCTGTTTTTATATAGTTGTGTATTAATTGTTTGTTGTATTTTATATTGTGGCAGTCGTTGCCGCGTGTACACACCGCCTCGAGTCGCCTTCGGGCAAAGAGGGGTGGTATAAAAATATAGTAAATAAATAAATAACATTGCTGTGAAAACAAGAGAGAGAGAGAGAGAGTCAGAGATGAAGGAGGAGGAACTAGGTGGAGATGTTCATTTCGAGGGATCCAGGGGGAAAAGAATCGCCGTTCTATTAGAAACAAGCCTCCGAGCGTTTCATGTGTCCCAGCAATCTCTATTTTAGCAGCTTTATATTTGGAAATTCAAGCGGAGCTAACCAAACAATACCAGAAAGGCGGAACAGTGCTGGAAATAACCATCCGGCGGTGCAATGCCTGTGCCAAGGGGGTGCGAGCCACTCCAAAGCAGCCTTGCTCATTCTCAAAAAAATATTACAGCCCGTGGGCCGGATGTGGCCCGCCAGCCGATTCTGCCCAGCCTATGGATCCTTCGGTGCCCGGGGAAAAGGGTGTCGGGGGCGGGGCCATTTCCACAAGAGGAAGGGCTGCCGCTGCCGCCATCCCATTGCGGGCTGTGGGGCCTGCATTGGCAGACAGCCCACTGCTCCGGAGAACGATCGGAGGAGCGGTGGCTTTGGAGTGCCTGCCATCCTGGGAGGCGATCCAGGCCTGCAGCAGGAGCAGTCGGCGACCTGCGGCGGCTGATCACCCTGGCGACATGGAAGATTCGATCGTCTTCTGGGTCGCCAGGGCGATCAGCCGATAGGGGACGCCTCTGACGGAATGGCTGGGGGCGAGAGCTGGCGGAGGCCTGCAGCATCCGATCGCCTGCTGCTCTGCTCTGCTCTGGCGGCGGCTGGGTCCGCTTTGCCATCCTCTGGGCTGGGTCCATTGGGCCATTCCATCTTGGGATCCTTCCTCTCTTGAGGATGTCAGCCTCCATCTTGGTTCACACCTTATCTTCTTGAATTTCATTTTATTTTAGTGGTTATTATTATTATTTTATAATAATTTTATTATAATAATAATATGATAATATAATAAATAATATAATGTTATATTATATTATAATTTCAATATATTATAATGTATATATATATACTATAATATAATAATTATGATATTAATACTAATAGTATATGAATATTTCTTGATATATTAATATGCTAATATTAATGATTTGTAATATATAGAAAACTAGCTGTACCCGGCACGCGTTGCTATGCCCTATTTAGGAGTCTGACAGTTTGTTATGGGTCGGAATGTTCATGTTGGCTGGCCAGTACAGCAGTTATGCAAATCTGCCCTTATTGGCAGCCAATCATGTTGTCAGAATGTAGAGGCTGGGAGAGTCTTTGGCAGCCCCGGAGGATGCTGGGAAATGTAGTTTTATTTTTACTCGTTGTTTTGGGGGCCTTTTAGGTTTTGGGAGGGAAAGTTTCTTTGCTACAAACGTACCTTGCTTGAGGCCTATTTCTGTTGGCAAGTTTTGTGTTTCTGCGTTGTAAGGTTTCTCTGTTTGAGGTAGTCTTCACGTGACGGCTCTTCCTTTATATATATAGATATAGTAAATAAATAGATAAATAAATAAATTATGTAGATTAGAATGTAGTTTAGCCTTTAGGTGCGGCCCTCCATAATATTCTTTGGCTCTCGTGTGGCCCCTTGGAAAAAATAATTGCCCACCCCTGCTCCAAGCTTAATATCTTGCAGTATGGGAAGCATCCATATTGCCAAATTAATACAGTTTGGCACCACTTTAGCCGCCGTGGCCCGATGCTATGATATCCTAGAACACTTAGTTTGTTTAAAATATTATTTCTCCCTTTGCGTTAAAATATTAAGATATTAAAATTTTTAATATTTCACATCTGGCCCAGCCATAATGGTTTTAAATAGTCTGTTATTGCTTACGTGTAAGTTATATTGATTGTATTGTTGTATTATTTGCTGCTGTGTTGTTTGATTATATGTCATTGGGCTTGGCCTCATGTAAGCCGCCCCAAGTCCCCTCAGGGACATGGTGGCGGGGTATAAATAAAGCTATTATTATGTGGCAGAGAAAGCTAAAGGTCTCCCAGGATCCCATAGCAGTGAGCCATGGTGGCTAAAGTGGCGCCAAACCACATTCATTCCACAGTGTCCTTCCTTCCTTAGGCGATCCCTCATTGTTTGAGTATGGTGGCCCTCTAAGTGTAGTGTCTTGACTGTGGTTGCCTAGGTCAGTGTTTCCCAACCTTTTTTGAGCCGCGGCACATTTTTTACATTTACAAAATGCTGAGGCACACCACCAACCAAAATGACACAAATGACACTCTAACACAGTCATACATATAGTTAATATGTTTTTAAATGTATTTATACACTCAGTGTGAAACCTGGGCCTGTTTCGATGAACACAACATAGAAATCCTGGCAGGAATGGCAGAAAGACACACACTTCCCACACAGAACTCCCATAACCAAGAGAAAAGGCTATAGGACTTTGGTGGGCATTGACCTTGAGTTTGGGAGTTGTAGTTCACCTATATCCAGAGAGCACTGTGGACTCAAACAACATTGGATCAGGACCAAACTTGGCATGAATACTCAATATGCCCAAATGTGAACACAGATGGAGTTTGGGGAAAATAGACCTTGACATTTGGGAGGAAGGCTGAGGAAGGCTAGCGAGGGAGTCCCTCACGGAATCCCGCCTGCCTCTCCTCCCTCTGAGGGCCCTCCTGCCAGGCCCCGACCCTTTCCCCCGCTAAGGAAGGCCCCTTCTCTCCTTTGGGGCTGAGCGGGGCGCCTCCGGAAGCAGCTGGCCCCTTCGCTTCCTTCACCGCCGCAGGAGGAAGGTGAATGCGTCTGCCACCCCCGGGACTTAGTGCACATGTGCCCAGACAAGTGCACTTCCACTTCCGCTTCCGTTCCCCGCCCTCCCTCGATTGGAGGCTGGCTGGCTGGGGAAATGGCTGAAGGAGGTAGCTCCCCGGCCCCTTCTTCGCCACCACCTGGCCCTTCCCCCCCCCCCCAGCAGCAGCAGCAGGAGTTTCGCAAGAGGGGGAAGAAAGGGGAGAAGAGAGGTTTTCCCATGGCACACCAGGCGATTGCTCATGGCACACTAGTGTGCCACGGAACAGCTTTTGGGAAACACTGGCATGGGTGACTGTGGAGCCCAATTCTTGATCTGCATGTTCTTCCATCAGTGAAAACATTGGTTTCCATGTGAGACGGCAGTCCCAGTAGAGTTAGCTTGATGCACATTCTTCCTCTTGACGTATTTCTCCCTTTCGCCCTGCATTCATGCGTCTTCAAATTCTGCAGCACTGCTGGTCACAGCTGACTTCCAGTTAGGGTGCTTAAATCTCTTTTCCTGTCCACCAATATTTTGTTTTCCGTTCTTGAGTGGGGAGTACAGTAACTGCTTTCTCAATGGCGATCTTTGGGTATTCGGACAAGGTGGCAACTCCAGCAGAGTTGATAGCATAGGAGCATGGCTTCAGTGCTGGTGGTCTTTGCTTCTTTTTCCAGCACGCTGACATTTGTCCGCCTGTCTTCCCAAGAGATTTGTAGGATTTGTAGAATGCGGTCCCAGTAGGGTTGGCTTGATGCATATTCTTCCTCTTGATGCATTTCTCCCTTTCGCCCTGCATTCATGCCTCTTCGAATTCTGCAGCACTGCTGATCACAGCTGACTTCCATTTAGGGCACTTAAGGACCAGGGCTTCCCACTTTTTGGTATCTATGCCACAGTTTTTAAGGTTATCTTTAAGCCCATCTTTATATCTCTTTACCTGTCCACCAATATTCTGTTTTCTGTTCTTGAGTGGGGAGTACAGTAACTGCTTTGGAAAATGGCGATCTTTGGGTATTCGGACATAGGAGCATGGCTTCAATGCTGGTGGTCTTTGCTTCTTTTTCCAGCATGCTGACATTTGTCTGCCTGTCTTCCCAAGAGATTTGTAGGATTTTCCAGAGGCAACACTGATGGAATCGTTCCTGGAGTTGAGTGTGACGTCTGTAGACAGCCCACGTTTCGCAGGTGTACAGTCTTCCCTCGCTACTTCGTGGTTCGCTTATTGCGGACTCGCTGCCATCTGTCTGATAGATGATTTCTACTCTGGTAGGAAGCTTCCCATCAACAAGTGTTAAATCGCACTCATTCCTCAGTGTAGATGCAAAAGGAAAAGTGCGCACTTGTTAATTTCTTTACACTTTGGGTTTCAGGACCTTGGAGAGCAACTGCCAGTTTGAGCTTAACTACTTTGCAAGGATGCAGTAGTCAACTATTCCTTGTTGCTGCTTGCCTTCCATGCATCTTTCCAATTGCCCAGTCTCTGCATTCCCAGTGCTCTTGGGTAGAGAAAGCCGGAGACCTTGCAAAACTACAGCTCACCCTATCTCCTTAGCATTAAGCCATGGTGATTAAATTGGTGTCAAACTGTATTCATTCCACAGTGTAGACCAGTGTTTCCCAACCAGTGTGCCGTGGCACATTAGTGTGCCGTGAGAGATCATCAGGTGTGCCGTGGGAAATTGGAACCTCCAATAACCTTTCTTCCCCCTCCTGCCACAGTGCTTTCTGGGTGTAGGTGAACTACAACTTCCAAACTCAAGGTCAATTCCCAAGCAAACCCTTTCAGTACTTTCTGCTGGTAATGAGAGTTCAATATGCCAAGTTTGGTTCAATTCCATTGTTGCAAGAGTTCAGGATGCTCTTTGATTGTGTGTTAACTATAAATCCCAGAAACTGTAACTCCCAAATGTCAAGCTCTATTTTCCCCAAACTCCATCTGTGTTCACATTGGGGCATCTTGAGTATTCATGCCAAGTTTGGTCCTGATCCAACATTGTTTGAGTCCACAGTGCTCTCTGGATATAGGTGAACTACAACTCCAAAACCCAAGGTCAATGCCCATCAAACTCTTATAGTATTTTCTCCTGGTTATGGGAGTTCTGTGTGGGAAGTTTGTGTCTTTCTGCCATTCCTACCAGGATATCCATGTTGTGTTAATCGAAACAGGCCCAGGTTTCACACTGAGTGTATAAATACATTTAAAAACATATTAACTATACATATCACTGTGTCAGAGTGTCATTTTGTGTCATTTTGGTTGGTGTTCTGCCCCAAGATTTTGTAAATGTAAAAAATGTGCCGCGGCTCAAAAAAGTTTGAAAAACACTGGTGTCGACAGTAGGCCTGTTTAGGTCCGTCAGATAAATCCGAAATTTGGATGCAATTCGATATTTTGTCTTATGAAGCGATTCCGAAGAGAGTTAATGAAACAGGAAGTGGATTCCCCATTTTGAAGTCTCCGTCGCCATATTCGGATAGGGCTCGTATATCATTTCCGCCCTTCTCTAGCTGCCTCTCCTCATTGTCTGATGGCAAGCTGGTGGTTTGTTTTAAATTTTTATTAATGTGTCACATGTGTTCAGTATTTTGTACCAGTGTGGCTAGTTTTGTCAGTAGTAGCAGTCAAAAACGGAGGGAAAGGTAATAATAGTAATAATAATTATAATAACCTTTATTTGTACCCCGCACCCATCTCCCCAATGGGGACTCTGGGCGACTCACATGAGGCCAAGCCCAAACAGCAAATTACAACAAAATAAAACCAAGAACATCAACAATAAACACAATAAAATACATACATATATAAAAAAAAACCAGTATACAATTAGCTATCTAAAATCACAAGGAAAGGGCGGGCCACAGGCACAAATATAAAGTATTAAGCGGAATGGTACCCTTTACATGGCGGAAGGGGATAGACTCCAAGAACGGGGCATTGAAGAGAGCAATGGTAGAAATTAAATAATTACTCTCCAAAGGCACAGCAGAAAAACCAGGTTTTCGGGTGTTTTGTAAAGGTCTCCAAGGTAGGAATCCCTCAAGTTTTGACTGTCCCTTCAGCAGGTTTCCGCGCATTGTGTAATCGCGGACAGGGGCAGATCTTAATTGAGGTAAATTAAGCAGCCGCCTCAGGGCGCCACGTGGGCTAGAGGCACATCCGACCGCGGCCGCCATTACTGTGGGCCGGTGTGTGGGTGTGACTCCAAGTGGATGGTGACGCACTCCACGAGGCCAAAAAGGAGGACGTTTTGTAGCCGGGGCGGAGCCTCCCACCTCCAGCTGCAAAACGCCCTCCTTTTCAACCTCCTGGAGTGCGTTTTGTCAGTGTGTGTGATTAATGTGTAAAGATTTAATATTTGCTTAGAAATGTTTGATATGGTGATGAATGTCCACATGTAGAATGAGTATAGGATTGATAGTATTTGTGAATAGACAGAAAGATTTGAAATTCAAAAGGGGGATTGTCAGTGTGTGATTTTCAAATGTTTCTGCAATTCAACCATTGTAGAAGATGCTGTGTTGTGTAACCAGGCATGTATAGAGTTAAAACAGCACAAGTGGTGTCCAGCACTGTTTTGACCTTCAGCTGTGTAAACATACTGATAAGGGAGACGCTGAGCTGCTTGAGTCGGTCGCCATGCTGATTCTGCTGTGAGGTGCAGGCTGCTGAATTGCTCTGTGTGAGAATGCTTTACTTTGCTCACTTAATCAATAAAAGAACTTTCTAAGTTCACACCTGGCTTCGCTTCATCACTGGCGCGCGGACACGTTTTGCGTCACCATCCACTTGGTGTTGCGCCCGCACGAATGGCACATGCGCCCAGGCCCAGATAACCCATAAGGCCACCCTAGGCCATGGCCTAAGGGCGCAAGCCAAGGGGGCACAGTTCACATGGACCAAAAAAAAAAAAAGTTGAAACAAAAGCGCAATGCGTGGCATGGAGATGACTCTCTCTCTCTCTCTCTCAAGGTAGGGCAAGGGAGAGCGCTGCGAGGGGGCAAGGGAGGAGGGAATGGCCCCCCGCTCGCCATCGCCCCACCCCCTGTCAAGGAAGGAGGGTGCGAGGAGGCGGAGAGAAGTGCTGTGTTTATAGGCTTCTGCGCCTGCACACAGGAGCTTCTGGGCATGCGCGGAGGGGTGTGTGTGCCAAAATAATGTTGGGGGGGGACACATAATGTTCGCTTACCATTTAAAATTACCTTAGACCGCCTGTGATGAGGTGGTTATTTATATGTTAATCACATGTTTGTTTATGTATTTAGAAGGAACATTCTTTAAAAGCTGCAAAGAGTGAGCCGTGGAATGTTCGCAGCAGCAAGCTGTAGGCAGAGGCTGTTGCCATGACAACAGAGGCCACTCTGGCTTTAGAATGTTCAGTTTGAATCTGACAGTTGGAGAATGTCAGTTGGCCAGCAGCTGTGACCAGAGTTAGTTGGGAATTAGCAGTGGCTGAAGCTGCAAGCTGTCTGTAGGAGCTGCAGTGTGCAGTTCAGTTCTGTGTGTGGGTTTAGGGGAACCCAAGTGTGTGGGACAGAGTTTAGTCCCAGGGTTGAGAGTAACCCAGTATTAAGTAGTTACTTGTGTGTAACTGTATCAGGGGAAAAACCCCAGTGTTACATTGTTGAAACCTTGAAGTTTGTACCTCTTCGGAGCCTCTTAGAAACCACCTAAGCTTTGAGCCCATTTGTGTAAAATAAACTGTTAAACACTTTCAACACTACATCTGTGGAAGTCGTTTGTTCACAAAGACCCTCACATCCAGTGGTCAAGCATTGACAAATGGTGGCAGCAAGAAGTTAATAATAATAGAAAAGGAAAACATTGAGTATTAGTGGCAGTGGTCAGTCGTCCACAGTGATTCCAGTACGAGGTTTGGAACTTCGTTACATTTGGTGGCAGCGGTGGGATTAAAGGATAGCCTGCCCTGCCACGTTCGAAAAGTAAACGGGGTGAAGTTTCATCTATTACCACATTTGGTGGCAGCGGTGGTCACTAACTCTGGTCACAGCTGCTGGCCAACTGACATTCTCCAACTGTCAGATTCAAACTGAACATTCTAAAGCCAGAGTGGCCTCTGTTGTCATGGCTACAGCCTCTGCCTAAAGCTTGCTGCTGCGAACATTCCACGGCTCATTCTTTGCAGCTTTTAAAGAATGTTCCTTCTAAATACATAAACAAACATGTGGTTAACATATAAATAACCACCTCATCACACCGCCCCTGACTACCAATGAGGGTTAACCAAGGAGGCTAACCTTCAAACTTCTGTACTAAACACAGCCATTCTCTAAAAACCGCTGCTACTTCTAACGTTATGATGAATGAGCGGTAAGCAGATCACTTTCTTGCCCTCTGGTTCTCCTCCCAGGCTGGTTCTGCATTTGCCTTGGGGACACAGATCTCCGGAGGATGTGCGCTCAGCAGCTGTTGGGCTCTCCGGGCAGTCTGCTCCAATATTGCCATAGATACAACGCTTGGTGCCTCGCCTGCTTCTGGAAAGGCCTGCTATGGACGCCCACAAGATGCTGAGAGAGAGAGAGGGAGACCTCCCTTGTGTCAGGGCAGCCCTTGCAGCTCACAGAACAGGACAGGAGGCCCGCCAGCACTCCCATGGAAGCGGGGAACCCCCAAATTAAAACAACAACAACAACAACACTATTGCAGTTTTAATCTGGAAGAACATCTCTCTAAGAATCTCTAGGTCCCCTACTGCAAATCTATGGATGTTGACCATAGGGTTCCTCTTGAGGATCTAGAGGTTCTTAGGATGGTGTTCTCCTCCAATGCAACCATACGCTCAACTTCTCTAGGATGTTGACCATAGGGCTGCTCTTCAGGTCCCAGAGATATCTAGAATGGTGTTCTTTATAGTTCCTTCAAGGCAGTGGTATGGACAACTTCTCAGTGAATATCTTGATCCTCCAGTGCACAACTTTGGTCGACTTCTCTAGGAACTTCTAGTTCCTCCAATTCAACCATATAGCAGCTTCTCTAAGAATCTCTAGGTCCTCTAGTGCAAATCTATGGATGTTTGCCATAGGGTTGTTCTTGAGGACCAAGAAGTACCTAGAACGGGGTTCTCTCTAGTCCCTTCAATGAAGATGTATGGTCAACTTCCCTAGGAATCTCTAGGTCCTCTAGTGCAGTGTTTCCCAACCAGTGTGCCGTGAGCGATCATCAGGTGTGCCGTGGGAAATTGGAACCTCCAATACCCTTTCTTCCCCCTCCTGCCACAGTGCTTTCTGGGTGTAGGTGAACTACAACTTCCAAACTCAAGGTCAATTCCCAAGCAAACCCTTTCAGTACTTTCTGCTGGTAATGAGAGTACAATGTGCCTAGTTTGGTTCAATTCCATTGTTGCAAGAGTTCATGATGCTCTTTGATTGTGTGTTAACTATAAATCCCAGAAACTGTAACTCCCAAATGTCAAGGTCTATTTTCCCCAAACTCCATCTGTGTTCACATCTGGGCATCTTGAGTATTCATGCCAAGTTTGGTCCTGATCCAACATTGTTTGGGTCCACAGTGCTCTCTGGATATAGGTGAACTACAACTCCAAAACCCAAGGTCAATGCCCACCAAACTCTTATAGCATTTTCTCTTGGTTATGGAAGTTCTGTGTGGGAAGTTTGTGTCTTTCTGCCATTCCTGCCAGGATACCTATGTTGAGTTCATCGAAACAGGCCCAGGTTTCACACTAGTGTATAAATACATTTTTAAAACATATTAACTATATGTATTACTGTGTTAGAGTGTCATTTTGCGGCTCAAAAAAGGTTGAAAAACACTGCTCCAGTGCAAATCTATGGACATTGGCCGTAGGGTTGGTCTTGAGGACCAAGAAATACCTTGAACGGGGTTCTCTCTAGTTCCTTCAATGCAACTGTATGGTCAACTTCTCTAGGAATCTCTGGGTCCTCTGGTGCAAATCTATCAGGCTTAGCTCTGCGCAAAGGCCTTCTCTTAATTGCTCCTTCCCTGCCAAGACCAAAGCATCCCAGAGCCTCTTCTAAAGTGGCCACTTGGCCTGGCAAAAGGAGTCCTGCGTTTTGCATCCTCCACCAGAGAGAGAGAAGAGCCAATGCAGCAATTTCTCTGACTCGCTCTTCCAACATCGAAATCCAGGTTGATGCTCTGGTGCAGTGGCGCTTTCCCCTCCCTGCTTCTCCGTTCAAGAAATGAAGCATCTCTCTTTTCCTTCTGTAGCTCCATCCCTCCATCCTCAATCGAAGACATTTGCTTTTCATTTTCCAGTCTGTCCGTCCATCCGTCCATCCATCCATCCATGTATCGATCAAGCTATCTTCCTATCCATGCACAATGTATCTATCCATCCATCCATCCTATATCTCTCTCTCTACCCATCTATCCATCCATGCATCTATCTGTTCACCTGTCCATCTCTCTCTCTATATATATCTATCTATCCATCCATCCATCTATCTAAGTCACAGTATGTACCTTTGCATGTATCTTCTCTAGGAATCTCTAGAACCTAGAATGGTGTTCTCTCTAGTTCCTTCAGTGCAACTGTATGGTCAACTTCTCTAGGAATCTCTAGGCCAGGGGTGGGCAGCCTGCGGCCCGCAGGACAGATGCGGCCCAGCAGCTGTTTCTGTCCGGCCCGGGGAGAAGGGCGTCAGGGCCGGAGCCAAGAGGAAGGGCTGCCGCTGCCGCCATCCCATCGCGGGCTCTGTGGGGCCTGTGTCGGCAGACAGGCTGGAGGAGTGGTGGCTTTGAGGTGCCTGCCATCTCTAGAGGCGATCCGGGTCTGCAGCGGGAGCATTCGGTGACCTACGGCGGCTGATCGCCCTGGCGACCCGGAAGACTTGATCGTCTTCTGGGTCGCCAGGGCGATCAGCCGCCTTAGATCGCCGACTGCTCCCCCTGCTGGCCTGGAATGCCTCCAGGGATGGCAGGCACTCCATAGCAGGGCGATCAGCTGGGGAACGGCTGGGGGCGAGAGTGGGCGGAGCCTCCGATCACCTGCTGCTCTGCTGTGGCGGCAGCTGGGTCCGCTTTGCCATCCTCTGGGCTGGGTCCATTGGGCCATTCCATCTTGGGATCCTTCCTCTCTTGAGGATGTCAGCCTCTATCTTGGTTCACACCTTGTTTTCTTGAATCTAATTTAATTTTAGTGTTTTTTATTATTATTTTATAATAATTTTATTATAATAATAATATTATAATAATATTATAATATAATATAATATTATAATTTCAATATATTATAATGTCTATATTATATATACTATAATATAATAATTATGATATTAATACAAATAATATATGAATATTTCTTGCTATATTAGTATGTTAATATTAATGATGTGTAATATATAGTAAATATAGTAAATAAATAAATAATGTAGATTAGAATCTAGTTCAGCCTTTAGGTGCGGCCCTCCATAATACTTTTTGGCTCTCGTGTGGCCCCTTGGAAAAAATAATTGCCCACCCCTGCTCTAGGTCCTCTAGTGCAAATCTATGGATTTTGACCATAGGGTTGCCTTTGAGAACCTAGAGATACCTAGAACATTGTTATCTTTAGTTCCTTCAATGAAGCTGTATGGTCAACTTCGGTCTGGCCGTCCATCCCTCCCCTCTCTCTACCTATACATCCATCTCTAGCTAGCTAGCTAGCTAGCTATCCACCTCTCCATACATCTATCTAAAAGTCACAGTATGTATCTTTGCATATCTGTTTGTATGTTTCTGACTTCTGTTTTCCCACCATTCCTCTGCTATTCTCCGTTTACTACAGCCATGGCTTTCCCCATTATTATCCTTTTATGATGTGTCAAGTAAAACCCTGCATTTCTGTCTGTACAGTCCTTCTCGTTTCTGAGTTATTGCTGGGTTTTTTCCCCCCTCCGAAGAAGCCGGTTGCTTAACCACAGGCCGCGATTGAGAACAGTTCAAAATAATGGGAGAAACAACCCTCCCTTGGGAGGTTCTTGGACTGCAGCACCCAGCCATTAACTGTGGAAGATAGGGGATGCTGGGATTGCTGGATGCGCCGATTCACCCCGAGAAGGCCACTGTTTTGACTGCTGTTTGGTCTCTGGTGTGTTGTGGTGGATCCACGTTTTGGCCATGGTTACGAAACGGCGCAAAAACTCGTCCATATTGTGGTTGAACAATGCCAAACACTCCTGCGAATGTGTCACACGATTGCGTTTGTGGTTGATTGTGAGCAAACGCGGCCCCCATCTTGCGGAAAGCTTTCTCATACCCAAGTGATCATTTAACATTGAAACCACTGAGCCACATGAGATGCCTATGGCTTCCACAATCTCTCGCACTTTCAATCTCCGATCGGCCAACACCATATTGAAAAAAAATTCAATAGTTTCGGGTGTAGAGACCTCAACTGGGTGTCTGGAACGTTCGGCATCTTCCGTGCTTGTACGGCCACAACGAAATTCAGTAAACCACTTTTTTACCATTGAAATGGATGGTGCAGAGTCCCCATCATATTTATCAAGCTTAGCCTTGGTTTGAGTGATGGGTTTTTCTGCACACAAAAAAAAAAAGCTTAATGAGCACACAAAATTCACTTTTTTCCATTTTCTCCTCCAATCAGGTGGTAGTCTGCTATCAATGGCTGTCAAACACAAACTAAATGGCGCAGCTTGTTCAAATTTTGACAGGAGTCAACTGGCAGATGCCTGTTGACAGGGGCAGTGTTGCCCTTTCCGTTCAGAGGCGGGAAATTCACAAAGTCACGGACTTATTGACCCGCCCTTGTATTATAGTACCTTTTTCCATTGCTATGCAGCCCAAAAGACAGTTGCGTCTGTCAAGTAGGAAATTTAGGTACCGCTTTATGTGGGGAGGGTAATTTAACCGATTTACGACACAATAAAACTTTCCAGCAGCATGAGTAAGAATGAGGAAGTACATAAATTGAGTTACATGGTGCATTCATAGCTTTGGTACAGTGACGTTAACAATATCTGTCGTATTTCTCCATGTCAAATATATATATTTTCCTGAAAGACATACCAAACTAGCAAGAAAACTGCCTGCTTTTCTCCATGTTTCCATTATTGCTGTGGTTCCCAAAGTGGGTGGTACTGCCCCCTAGTGGGCGGTGAGGCAATCCAAGGGGGCGGTGGGAGGCTCAGGAGAATTTGGGGGGCACTGAAGCCCTGTAAAGGGGTGGTGGCGGGATTCCAACTCACAAGCACGCGAGTGTGTGCCTGCCAGTTGGAAAGCCCATGCAGGTGCGCTGCCTGGAAACCGCGGCGCGCGCCCCCTTCCTCTCCTCAACTCCACCCACGGCGCAGTCCTGTATCGCCCCTTCCAATCCAACGGGTCCCTTGGAAGGAAGGGGATATGGGACTGTGCCGTGGGCGGAGTTGAGGAGAGGAAGGGGCGCGCGCTGCGGTTTCCAGGCAACGCCTGCCCAGGGATTCCAACTGGCAGGCTGAGACAGTCGCGCGCTTGCGAGTGTGTGCCGGCCAGTTGGTCCAGCGGAGAAGGAAAGCCTCCACGTCTGCAAACACCCCCTGAGTCGCTGCGGAGTTTGCAGGCACCTCCTGGGAGATGGCCATGGCATAAAGGAAAATGCAAGCAGCTCCCAATTTCCAAGGCCCAGTATTCTGTATTGCTTAAGTTTAGTTCAATTCCATTGCCGTTGGGAGTTCAAAATGCTCTTTGATTTTAGGTGAACTATAAATCCCAGCAGCTACAACTCCCAAATGACAAAATCAATCCCCCCCCAACCCCACCAGTATTCAAATTTGGGCATATTGAGTATTGGTGCCAAATTTGGTCCAGATCCAGGGTTGTTTGGGTTCAGAGTGCTCTCCGAATGTAGGTGAACTACATCTCCCCTAAATCACTGTCAATTCCTCCCAAAGCCCTCCAGTATTTTCTGTGGGTCATGGGGGTTCTGTGTGCCAAGTTTGGTCCAGATCTGTCATTTATGGGGGTCTCAGTGGTCTGTGGAAGTCAGTGCTGAATTGGTCGAAGGTACTGCAAATCCCATCACCCGTTGTCCATACTCCTCCAAACATATTGTTTTTGTGATTAATAATCACTATGCTTTAATTATGTTCTAATATACATCCTGAATATTAGATACTTTCATCAGAATTCATAAGAGTAGCAAAATTATTTAGGACGTAGCAACGAAAATATGGATGGGGGTCACCACAACATGAGGAACCTTATTTAGGGGTCACGGCATTAGAAAGGTTGAGAATTACTGCATTAATACATATATCTTTCTGTTTAATTGCTATTACATTTTTTAAAAAAATAATTTCTAGGGGGGGGTGAGTAATTTTTTTTCTGGAAAAGGGGCGGTAGGCCAAAAAAGTTTGGGAGCCACCGCATTATTGGGAGAAAGGAGCCTTCCTGACGCTTTGCTCTTCCCGCTTTGGCCAATCTCTCTTTCCTGAGATGCAGAAAGTTGACTGACTCCACGATGAGTCGCAAGCCCTCCTCCCGTGGCTTCTCATCCTAATCCTTAATCTTTCCCTGTGCTAATCCTATAAATACTCCATTAATCCTATCTGTCTAGTTCCGTCGCTGTCACCCTTCTTTGTTGTTACGTGCAGAGTGCCGGGTCGAGAAAGAAATCAAAGCAGACTTTCCCATTGCAATACTTCAATACTTCGACGTTGCCTTTGCTGCCTTTGCCATTTCAGGCGTTGCTGGCGAAGAGGAATTGGCCAATATCTCTTGACCGTCCTAGCTTTCTCAAAACTTTCCAAGTAGGAATAACATTTTTAAATATTTATTTATTATTTGGAATAACTTGTACACCGCCACTCCTCGAGGGCTCGGAGTGGCCTACGATCATATAAAAGCATCACAGGAATAAAGACAACATATTAAATTAGACTAAAAAGATTTTTCAGCTTAGCAATCAAAGGCTAGCCGGAAAAGTGGGTCTTGCAGGCAGGCCCGGATTAACTGTTTGTGGCGCCCTAGGCCACACTCTGGAAGCGCCGCCCCCGGGGGTGGGGCCGCTTGCGGGGGCGGGGCCGCTTGCAGGGGCGGGGCCACTTGCTGGGGCGGGGCCGCTTGCGGGGCGGGGCGGGGGGCCGCTTGCAGGGGCAGGGGGGCGGGCCGCTTGCGGGCATGCACGAGCGGCGGCGTCCTCCGCCATGTTCCTGGAGTGCCGCAGCGGCTGCTCGGGAACTTCCTTCCTTCCTCTTCCTTCTCCGAGGAGGAGGAAGGAAGGAAACCCCCGGGCAGCTGCTGCAGCACCCAGGAACACCATGTCAGCGGGGCTGGGTGACATCAGGCGCGGCGGCGGTGGCGGCGAGAAGGAAGAGGCAAAGCGAAGCCGCATCAGAGGCCCTAGGGGCGGGACTTCGCTCCGCCTCCTCCTCGCTCGCGCCGGGGGCCCCTCCTTCCTTCACTCAAGGAAGGAGCGGTGCCCGGCGCGAGCGACGAAGAAGCAGAGGGAAGTCCCGCCCCTAGGGCCTCTGACATGGCTTCCCTCCACCTCTTCATCGCTCGCACCGGGCACCCCTCCTTCCTTGAGTGAAGGAGGGAGGGGCGCCCGGCGCGAGCGACGAACAGGCGGAGGGAAGTCCCGCCCCTAGGGCCTCTGACGTGGCTTCCCTCCGCCTCTTCGTCGCTCACGCCGGGCACCCCTCCTTCCTTCAGTGAAGGAAGGAGTGGCGGTGCCAACGTGAGCAGAAGCGCCTGAAGATAGAACTTTTTTTATTTTAATTTGTTTTAATTTTGGGGGGTCCGGACCTGCTGCCCCGCCATGGCTGCCGCCCTAGGCCATGGCCTAGGGTGGCCTTATGGATAATCAGGGCCTGCTTGCAGGCCTTGCAGAAAGAGACTAGGTCATGCAAGGCCCGCACATCGCTTGGAAGGGTGTTCCAGATTGACAGCGCTACTACGGAAAAGGCTCTGCGCCGGGTCGATTTGAGACGGATTGCTTTAAAGGTCGGCACTTCCAGGAGGTTCGTTTGTTCGGAACGGAGTGACCTCTGGGGTTGGTAGGGGAAGAGACGGTCCCTTAGATACAGCGGCCCCAGACCATGCAAGGCCTTGAAGGTTAACACCATCACCTTGAAGGTGATCCGGTGCTCGACCGGAAGCCAATAAAGCTGCTGGAGGATGGGTGTTATGTGACATCTCACTGGGGTACCAGTGAGAAGTTGGGCAGCGGCGTTCTGGACGAGCTTTAGTTTCCGGATCACTGAGAAGGGCAGGCCGATGTAAAGGGTGTTACAGTAGTCCAGTCTTGAGATGACCGTGGCTCGGAGCACCGTGGCCAGGTCGTCTTTGGATAAGTAGGGGGCCAGATGCCTAGCTTGCCACAGATGGAAAAAAGCGGTTTTGCTGACAGTGGAGACTTGGGCCTCCATCGACAGCAACGGGTCTAATATGACCCCAAGGCTCTTTACTGAGGATGTCGGGCATAATGCCTCACCATCCAAGCTAGACAGTCGGACCTCCCCACCCACAGTATCTCCGTCTTTGCTGGATTCACCCTCAATCTACTGGCCCGCAGCCAACTAGTAACGGCTTCAAGGCACAGTTGGAAACGAGGGTGCGGAGTCCGGTCAGCCTTCCATTTTCAGAACGAGCTGGGTGTCGCCAGCGTACTGATACCATTCCAGCCCAAAGCTTCGAACCAGACCAGCAAGTGGTTGCATATAGATGTTAAATAATATCATTTGAACCCCAACTTCAGGGGCCTCTACCCCAGGCAAGGGCCAATGTCGGCCATCCAGGTGCATTGGACTTCAACTCCGGCTTTTAGGAATTGTGGGAAACAGTCCAAAACATCTGGAGGGCCGACGTTGGCTCATGCGTGATCTACATTGTAGAACGAACCCAGTTTGACACCATTTGAACTGAAATGCCTCAATGCTTATGGAGTAACACTATGTAATACAATCTTTCTTCCAGCATTATAATATTAATATATTATGTTATACATTAATATATTACGGTGCTCCATGCAGTCATGCCAGTGGCCACATGACCTTGGAAGTGTCTATGGTCAATGCCGGACGGCTCTTTGGCTTAGAAATGGAGATGAGCACCAATCCCCAGAGTCGAACACGACTGGACTTAATGTCGGGGGTGGGGGGGGGGGGAACCTTAACCTTTTATTATATTTTGTTATACAATATGTAACATGATTACTATATTATAAGCACCGGAAATGTGGCGGAGCTGGCTAAGTGTCAGCTGCATAAGATCTCTCTGACGAATAGGTCATGGGTTCGGGGCCTGCCCGGATCGAGGTGGGTGCTTGACCTTTAAGTGTAGCCTGCTGTCGACCTTTGCAGCCCGAAAGACAGTTGCAGCTGTCAAGTAGGTGATAAAGGTACCACATTAAGTGGGGAGGCAAATTTTGACTGAATTATGAGGCCATTAAAGAACTCCAGGAACGCTGAGGAATGCGGAAGGAACAACAAGGGACACAATACACCTATTAGGCCAACGAGTGACCATCACTCATAAAAACACAGCAGAAGAGACTTAAAAAGCCCCCAAAAATATTACAACACATACACAAAACCATACACACACACACACATATAAATACACAGACTGGGCCACAGCAATGCGTGGTAGGGGACGCCTAATCTATTATATAAATGGGTTCAGGTCATGTGATGTATACCTCAAACAAAGAAACCTTACAACGCAGAAACACAATACTTGCCAACAGAAATAGGCCTCAAGCAAGGTACGTTTGTAGCAAAGAAACTTTCCCCCCCAAAACCTAAAAGGCCCCCAAAACAACGAATAAAAATAAAACTACATTTACCAGCATCCTCCGGGGCAGCAAAAGACTCACCCAGCCTCTACATTCTGAACAACATGATTGGCTGCCAATAAGGGCGGATTTGCATAACTGCTGCACTAGCCAGCCAACATGAAAATTCCGAACCATAATAAACTGCCAAAACAGAATAAGGAAAAAGCCTGAGGCTCTGAGCCAATCCCCAACACAATCACCCAAATCACTTCAAACCGAAAATTTACACCCCAAAAAATCACAGACCACGCCCAAAATTGATAGTAAGACTTCATTAACTTGATTTCCCTAACTAGCCCTCACTTACTGGGAAGCTGTTTACGCTCTGAATTGACAGTAAGACTTCATTAACTTGATTCTCCCGACTAGGCCTCAGCTCATTGGACATTGTGTATGGCAGTCTTTCTCAACCAGTGTGCTGTGGCACACTAGTGTGCCGTGACGGACCTCCTGCTGTGCCGCGAGAAAAGCTCTCTGCCCCCCTTCCTCCCCCTCCTGCCGAACTCCTGCTGCTTGGGGAGGAGGAAGGGCCGGGCAGTGGCAAAGAAAAAGAAGAAGGGACCGGGGCACCGCCTCCTTCGGCCATTTCCCCAGCCAGCCTCCAATCCGCCATGACTCCCACCATGACTCCCGCCCCTCGCTTGCTGAAGCCGCGTGGAGGAGCCCCTCCCACTGAAGCCCGTCCACCGCTCATGCTCCTCCTCTGTAGGAGAGCTGAAGCTGGGGGAGGGGCGGGCATGGCACAGCCTGGCCCGCCCCCTCCCCCAGCTGCACTCCCAGCAGCTGCTCCAGCCTTGAGGGGACAGTGCCAAGCCAGCATTGTGCTGGCTCTGCCACCGCTGGCTTGGCACTGCCCCCTCAAGGCTGGAGCAGCTGCTGGGAGAGGTGTAGTGGGGGGTAGGGGGTGGGGCATGGCACAGCCTGGCTCCGCCCCCTCCCCGGATTTGGCACTCCCAGCAGCTGCTCCCAGCAGGCCACCAACCCCCAGCCGTTCTTTACTGTGTTAGAGTGTCATTTTGTGTCATTTTGGTTGGTGGTGTGCCCCGGATTTTTTAATGTTAAAAGTGTGCCACGGCTCAAAAAAGGTTGGGAAACACTGGTGTATGGCCTGAATTGACAGTAAGGCTTCATTAACTTGCTGTTCCTAACTAGGCCCCAGCTCATGGGACATTGTGTATGGCCTGAATTTACAGTAACCTACCTTGGCACACAGAGCCCCGACCATGCATGATGGGACTTGAGGTACCACCATGGAAAACGGGATTTGTAGTACTTCAAAACCCAACATTCCCCACAGACCACTGTGGCCCAGAACCAAGACCAATAAAGACCCAACTTGGCACACCATGCCCCCCATGACCCACACTCCATCCAACTGCAGTTTAGAGGAGGGCACACCGTGGATGATTGGACTCTCTCGCATCTCCTAAAAAGGGCACAGCAACGCGTGCCAGGTACAGCTAGTATAATATATAAGTGTAATGTGTAATAATATATTACAACTTGGAAACAACATCACCCAAGGAGATGTTGTTTTCTGCTGTGCTTTTTGCAACTGAACTTGCCTATCTCAGATTGGCCATTTTAGTCATCAACGCGCTTGTAAAAAGCGTGGGATGAGTCCTTCCTGAATCTTCGTTCGCGAAGTAATGCCGAGAGAGAGAATATGTAATAATAATAACAATACCATGTAACACTATTTTTGTTCCTAGGTTATAAATCTCATTTTCTAATTGGATGTATCATTGGGTGTTGGGGTTTTTTTGGCTTTTTATGTCTCTTTTGCTGTGTTTTTCAATGTTTTTTTATGAGTGAGAGGTATATTGTGCCCAAATTTGTTTATTGTTTTCTGATGTTTTGATTTTTTGTGATTTGTTGTTCGGGCACGGCCCCATGTAAGCCACTCTGAGTCCCCTCAGGTTATAAATAAAGTTTTATTATAATATTATTATAATGTAGTTCAGAGGCTATTAAACCGCATTATATGAGTCTACATAGACTATATGATGCAGTTTGAAACTGCATTACAAGGCAATTTACTTCCAGCAAGGGTTTGCACTGTTTGGCTGGTTGGATCGAAGGTCTGACTCAGCCTAAAGCAGCGAACTCTGTTCTTAATGGAAAGAGCACCTCTAATCCTTTGAGAAGAGATCAAAAGTCTATCCAGCCCAACATCCTGTTCCAAGGGAAGTCACAAAGAGGATATGACGTCAACCGAGGCTGCGTCTCCACCAGGGGGTGGGAACCCCCTGGTACATCAGAAGAGGTTTAGGGGCTGGTTGGCAGGCCCGGATTACCCATAAGGCCTTCCGAGGCCATGGCCTCAGGCGGCAGATTTTGGGGGGCGGCATTTCCGGGCTTGAAGGAAGGGGTGAGGGGAAGTCCCGCCGCCCCTAGGGCGATTAACGCGGCTTCCCCCTCCCTTCAGTGAAGGGAGGAGGCGGAATGGCGTGAGGGGAGAAGGCGCGCGCCGGAGTCCCGCCCCTAGGGCGACTCATGCGGCTTCCCCGCGCTGCCTCGCCGCACCGGCGCCCCTGATCCCTGAAGGGAGGAGGGGTGCCGGCGCGAGCGCGGCGGCAGCGGGGGAAGCTGCGTGAGTCGCCCTAGGGGCGGGACTTCCGGCGGCGCCTTCTCCCTCTCGCCGGCCCCACCCCCCGCAAGAGGCCCCACCCCCCAGGGGGCAGCATTTAGACAGGCGGCTTCGGGCGGCACAGTCCGCTAATCCGGGCCTGCTGGTTGGGGGCTTGATGAGGTTTTTATGGGCTGGTTAAAGGGTGAGTTACCTTCTCCTCCCTTGAAGCTCCGAGTACCCAGGGATTGCCGTTGAGCCTCCCGGTGACCAAAGAGCTCCGGTGGGTCTCTGCGGGTCCCTGCAGCCAGAATTTTGCCACCGCTCAACTGTTTCGCCGTTTGGAAGCAGTTTGAGTTCTGGCTGCAGTGGGGGCTTTCCATCTGTTCCGGGAGGAGGACGAAGATCTCCGGGAGGGCCTTGCCGATCGGTCCCGCCTCCACTGGCTATCTTAGCCGCTGCCATTTGGGAAGTGGCTGAGTTTGGGCTTGCGGCGTGCCTTCCATCTGGCCTCCTCGCATGTCTGCGGAATTTGGGTTGAAGGACTCTTGGCTGCGTGCGCCGCCTTCACCCCCCTTTGCCTCAAATTCCACGCACGCAGCTGAGAGCCGGCATGGAGAGCTTGGCGCTGGCCCAGCCTCCAGCTGAGCTGCATGCGCAGAATTTGGGGTGAAGGAGGGCGAAGATGGCGCGCGCAGGTGAGCCAGACGTAATCATCGAAAGAGCCAGATATGGCTCGCGAGCCATAAGTTCCCGACCCCTGATCTACACCAGTGTTTCCCAACCTTTTTTGAGCCGCGGCACACTTTTTACATTTACAAAATCCTGGGGCACACCACCAACCAAAATGACACAAAATGACACCCTTAACACAGTAATACATATAGTTAATATGTTTTTAAATGTATTTATAGACTCAGTGTGAAACCTGGGCCTGTTTCGATGAACACAACATAGATATCCTGGCAGGAATGGCAGAAAGACACACACAAAGGTCTTGCTCAACAGCTGGGAGTTATAGTTCACCGGCAATCAAAGAGCATTCTGAACTCCACCAATGATTGAATGGAATCAAACTTCCCACACAGAACTCCCATAAGGGAGCCTGAGTGGAGAAGAAAAAGTGTTCGGCAGGAGGGGGAAGAAAGGGTATTGGAGGTTCCAATTTCCCACGGCACACCTGATGATCGCTCACGGCACACCGGTTGGGAAACACTGGTCTACACTGTAGAACCAATGCAGCTTAGCACTGCTTTGAACTCACTATAGTTTAGTGCGCATCACTATAGTTTAGTGAGGCATTTTTCCTATAAGAGAAACGTAAACACCTTGCAAAACTACATCTCCCAGGATTCCATAGCATTGAGACATGGGACTTTGAGTGGTATCAAACTGCATTCATTCTTCAGATGCATCCGTGGAAACATCAGACGTCACCCAGAACAGCTTGATAGGCAGAATGGGGGAACTTATATATGTTCTGGTGAGACAGGTGAAAAGGCATCTTTTGGTCGAAAAACCACCTGAACGTGCAAGAAAGAGTGTTGTATAAATGCAGATAATAACATATATTTTAAAGTGGGTGCTACAGAGCAGAGGCAATACAATACATATATACCACTGACCTCTTCTGGACCAACACAGAACTACTTTGAGGAGTTTCTGGCTCTTAGCAATCCGTATAGATCAGGCATGGGCCAACTTAGGCCCTCCAGGTGTTTTGGACTGCAACTCCCACAATTCCTAACAGCCTACTGGAAGGCCCAAGTTGGCCCATGCCTGGTGTAGATGCCTCCGAAGAAACGTTAAAACAGCGCCAACAACCATTGTCTTTGCCTGTATTGCGTATGGATTTACTGCAGTGTTTCCCAACCAGTGTGCCGTGAGCGATCATCAGGTGTGCCGTGGGAAATTGGAGCCTCCGATCCCCTTTCTTCCCCCTCCTGCCGGACACTTTTTCTTCTCCACTCGGGCTCCCTTCTTCCCTGCCTCGCTCTGCTCGCTTTGCCTGGCTTTGCTCTGGGGCGAGTCTGCGCAGTAGCGCCTGCACACGTAACGTCTCCCTCCCTCCCCCTCCCCTCCTGAACATGCTCACGCTGCCCCCTCAGATCAAAATGGCGGCAGAAGCGGCAGTGGAGAAGAAGAAGTAAGTGTTTGGCAGGAGGGGGAAGAAAGGGCGCGAAGGGGAAGGGGGAAGAAGAGGTCTCTGTCGAAAGCTGGCATGGGCAAACTTGGACCTTCCAGGTGTTTTGGACTCCAACTCCCACCGTTCCTAGCAGCCTCAGACCCTTTTCCTCCTCCCCCCCAGCCACTTAAGCAGGAAAGGGCCTCAGGCTGTTAGGAATGGTGGGAGTTGGAGTCCAAAGCACCCAGAGGGGTGAATTTTTCCCATGCCTGTTTTAGGGACCTTAAAGTGGTGAGCCTCCTTCCAACATTGTGATTCTGGAAAGAAAACAAACAACAACATAACATAGCATTGTTTGAGTCCGCAGTGCTCTCTGGGTGTAGGTGAGCTACAACATCCAAACTCAAGGTCAATTCCCAAGCAAACCCTTTCAGTACTTTCTGTTGCTAATGAGAGTTCAATATGCCAAGTTTCGTTCAATTCCATTGTTGCAAGAGTTCAGGATGCTCTTTGATTGTGTGTTAACAATAAATCCCAGAAACTGTAACTCCCAAATGTCAAGGTCTATTTTCCCCAAACTCCATCTGTGTTCACATTTGGGCATATCGAGTATTCACGCCAAGTTTGGTCCTGATAACATTGTTTGAGTCCACAGTGCTCTCTGGATATAGGTGAACTACAACTCCAAAATCCAAGGTCAATGCCAACCAAACTCTTATACGGTAGTATTTTCTCTTGGTTATGGGAGTTCTGTGTGGGAAGTTTGTGTCTTTCTGCCATTCCTGCCAGGATATCTATGTTGTGTTCATCGAAACAGGCCCAGGTTTCACACTGAGTGTATAAATACATTTAAAAACATATTAACGATATGTATTACTGTGTTAGAGTGTCATTTTGTGTCAATTTGGTTGGTGGTATGCCCCAGGATTTTGGTACATGTAAAAAATGTGCCGCAGCTCAAAAAAGGTTGAAAAACACTGATATACTGGACACATGGAGGCTATTCCTAAGGACACATTTGGGCTTGGTCTTTAGAGATGTTTTAATAGTGATGGGTGAGAATTTCTCTTGATGCCTCACCAAACTACAAATCCCAGCATTGCATCGAAGCCTCTGTTTAAAAGCCTCCAAAGAAGGAGCCTCCACCACACTCTGGGGCAGAGAGTTCCACTGCTGAACAGCTCTCACGGTTAGTTCTCCCTCATGTTCTGGTGGAATATCCTTTCCTGTAGTTTGAAGCCATTACTCCATTCTGTCCTAGTTTCCATGGGAGCAAAAATCAAGACTCCTCCCTCCTTCCTATGACTTCCCCTCTCCTCTTGACTGCTTGCCCTCCTCATGCCTTCTCGCCGCCTTCTCTTCTGCAGGCTAAACATGTCCAGGTCTTTAAGCCGCTCCTCGTAGGGCTTGTTCTCCAGACCCTTGGTCCTTTGAGTCACCCTCTTCCTCTGGGCACATTCCAGCTTAGTCAACATCTCCCTTCAATTGTGGTGCCCTGAATTGGACACAGTATTCTAGGTGCAGGGGCGGTCCTACAGGTAGGCCAAGGAAGCGGCTGCATGGGGCGCCATCTGGGAAGGGGCGAATTCCCCCGCCTGCTGGGCGCCGGCGCCAGACAGCATCCTGGTCCTGCCGATGTTCCTCAGGCAGCGCCGCAGCTGCCTGCTTTTGGGCCCCGGCCTTGTGCGCTCCGACGCCGCTCCTGGTCATGCGCGGAGGTTTTCGCGCAGGCGCAGTTGCTCCGGAGCTGAAGTTGAGCGCAATTGCTCCTGTGCGCAGAAGCCTGTAAGCAAAGCACTCCCTATCGGGCAGGCAGGGAGTGCTTCCCCTCTCCCTTTGTCTCCGCCCTGCCGCCGAATACGGTGACCCAATTGGGCAGGCAGGGGGCAGAGACAAAGGGAGAGGGGAGTGGAGCCAAAGGGGTATTGGCGACGTATTGCCTCCTGACATCCGCCACCGGAAGTAGCCGCCGCACGCTGAGGCGAACTCCCTCGCCAGGCCCAATCATGTGTGAGCCCTACCACACCTGCCCACCTCCCTGCACGCGCACACGCGCCAACCGGGAGCATCAAGGAGAGACAGGCGCAACTGCGCAGGCAAATAGTAATATATAATATTTTATTTTACTTTATTTTGGGTTATTTGAGTTTTATAGGAGTAATGAAAATATTTAGTAGAGGATAATTTTATTTAAATAAATAATTTTATTTATTATTTTATAATAATAATATAATAGAATGTTATATTATAATGTCAATATATTATAATATAATTATATTGTAATGTATAATATAATTATGATATAATATAGTATGAGTATGTACTATAACAGGGCTGTCCAACTTCTACTGGCCCAGGGGCCTGAATTCCGGTCACTGATGACCTGGGGGGCCGTAGGGTCTGCCCCTGCCCCCGGCTCCGCCCCTGCCCCCGGCTCCGCCCCCTCAGCGATCCAGTAGTAGAGTAGCATTGATCCACATGGGATTTCGCTGTCAACGCTATCTCGTATACAGTGAAATCCCGTGTGGAATGGATACTTGCTCCGAACCCGGAAGTAGGTATTTATTTTATTTTATTTTTTTATTTTTCAATTTTTATTTTTTATTAAAAAGCTTAGGGGGCCGGAGGAAGGGGCTGGGGGTCATATTTGGACAGCCCTGTACTATAATATATTGTATATACAGTACATTGATACAATATAATACTACTAATGGTATTGTGATATTATAATTGTATATTTGTTTTACATGGGGGGGATGCCAAAATAATGTTGGGGGGGCACCAAAATAATGTTCACTTACCATATAAAATTACCTTAGACCGCCCCCGTCTAGGTGTGGTCTGACCAAGGCAGAATAAAGGATGGATAGCACGTAATTTTGTTGTGAAATGTACAATGAGAAAGCTATCCTATTCTCTTCTATTGTTCTCCACAGTTTGTGCCCACCTAACTTTCTCTCCTTGCTCTTTGCCCGCAGGGACGTACCAGGGCCAGTGGGCCGGCGGTATGCGCCAGGGCTATGGCGTGCGGCAGAGTGTCCCGTACGGCATGGCCGCAGTTATCCGCTCGCCGCTGAGGACCTCCATCAACTCCCTGCGCAGCGAACACACCAACGGTTCGGCGCTGCACCCGGACTCTTCCCCCGCGGTGGCCGGGAGCCCCGCCGTCTCCCGGGGCGGCTTCGTCCTGATGGCCCACAGCGATGCCGAGATCCTCAAGAACAAGAAGAAGGGCCTCTTCCGCCGGTCCCTGCTGAGCGGGCTCAAGCTGCGCAAGTCTGAGTCCAAGAGCTCGCTGGCCAGCCAGCGGAGCAAGCAGAGCTCTTTCCGCAGCGAGGCCGGCATGAGCACGGTCAGCTCCACGGCCAGCGACATCAACTCCACCGTCAGCCTCGGCGAAGGGGAGGCCGAGCTCTCCGTCGTCGAGGACGACATCGACGCCACCACCACCGAGGTCTACGTGGGCGAGTGGAAGAACGACAAGCGGTCAGGCTTCGGGGTCAGCCAGCGCTCGGACGGGCTCAAGTACGAAGGGGAGTGGGCCAACAACAAGCGCCACGGCTACGGCTGCATGACCTTCCCCGACGGCACCAAAGAGGAAGGGAAGTACAAGCAGAACATCCTGGTCAGCGGCAAGAGGAAGAACCTCATCCCCTTGCGGGCCAGCAAGATCCGCGAGAAGGTGGACCGCGCCATGGAGGCCGCCGAGCGGGCCGCCACCATCGCCAAGCAGAAAGCCGAGATAGCGGCATCCAGGTAAGGCTTCGGCCCAAAGGACAGCGAGAAGGAAGTGGTGTCTTGATGCTTATGGCGACCAATGGTCATTGGGGTTGTGTTGCCGAAGGCTTTCGTGGCCAGAATCACTGGGTTGCTGTGAGGTTTTGGGCTGTGTGGCCATGCTCCAGCAGCATTCTCTCCTGATGTTTCGCCTGCATCTGTGGCTGGCATCCTCAGAGGCTTGTTCAGTGGTCTGTTGGTAGTGAGGCAAGTGGAATGCATATATACCCGTAGAATAATGTCCAGGGCGTGAGAAAGAACCTCCGTCTGTCTGAAGCAAGTGTGAATGTTGCAGTTACCAAGTTCGATTACTTACTTATTTACTTCTTTATTTGCTGTACTTATACCCCGGCCAGGCCCGGATTAACAACTTTTTGCGCCCTAGGTCACATTTTGGAATTATGCCCCCAGGCAACCTCTACCCACCTCCCCCCCACCCCACACACACACCACTCAGACCCACACTTGGCTGGCTTTCGCCATGCTGCCTCCGGAGCAGAAGAGAAAGGCGAGTAGGCACCATCCCGCCACCTCCGAGGTCCCCATTCCCACCGGCTGGAAAGCTCCGCTGTGCTCTGAAGGTCTCCTCAGGAGTCGGGAGGCTTGGGGAGAGCGCAGCGGGTGCAAACTCGCTCCAAAGGCACGCGAGAGAGAGAAAGAGAGTGCATAAGAGAGAGAGAGCATGAGAGAGAGAGAGAGCGCGCACGAGAGAGCGTGAAACTCAAGAGAGAGAGAGTGCGCACGTGCATGAGAAAGAGAGTGCACGAGAGAGAGCGCGCACGAGAGAGAGCATGAGAGAGAGAGAGAGCACACGAGAGAGCGTGAAACTCAAGAGAGAGAGAGAGAGTGCGTGCGTGCGTGAGAATGAGAGTGCGTGAGAGAGAGTGCGCGAGAGAGAGCATGAGAGGGAGAGAGAGCGCATGAGAGAGCGTGAAACTCAAGAGAGAGAGAGAGTGCGCACGTGCGTGAAAAAGAGAGTGCGAGAGAGAGAGCGCGCGCATGAGAGAGAGAGCGCGCACGAGAGAGCGTGAAACTCAAGAGAGAGAGAGTGCGTGCGTGAGAAAGAGAGTGTGCGAGAGAGAGCGCGCGAGAGAGAGAGCGCGCATGCAAGAGAGAGAGAGAGAGAAGAGAGAGAGGGCGTGCTCTTGAGAGAGAGAGAGAGAGAGCATGAGAGGGAGAGAGAGCGCATGAGAGCGTGAAACTTAAGAGAGAGAGTGCGCGCGTGCGTGAAAAAGAGAGTGCGAGAGAGAGAGCGCATGAGAGAGCGCGCATGAGAGAGAGCGCGCACGAGAGAGTGTGAAACTCAAGAGAGAGTGCTTGCGTGAGAAAGAGAGTGCGCGCGAGAGAGCGCGCGAGAGAGAGAGCGCGCATGCAAGAGAGAGAGAGAGAAGAGAGAGGGCATGCGCATGAGGGGTTACACTCCCCCTGAAGACGCAGGTTCGCAGCTTGGGAGTGATCCTGGACTCAGCGCTGAGCCTGGAACCCCAGGTCTCAGCGGTGGCCAGGGGAGCTTTTGCACAGTTGAGACTCGTGCGCCAGCTGCGCCCGTACCTTGGGAAGTCTGATCTGGCTACGGCCGCCCACGCCTGGTCACATCCCGAATAGATTACTGCAACGCACTCTACGTGGGGCTGCCTTTGAAGACAGTTCGAAATTGCAATTAGTCCAGCGGGCGGCAGCCAGACTACTAACGGGAGCTACATACAGGGAGCACACTACCCCCCTGCTGTGTCAGCTCCACTGGCTGCCTGTCCAATTCCGGGCTCAATTCAAAGTGCTGGTTTTGACCTTTAAAGCTCTATACGGTTCTGGCCCAGCTTACTTGTCCGAACGCATCGGCCGCTACGTCCCATCCCGTAACCTAAGATCATCCGGGGAGGCCCTGCTCGCGCCCGCCGACCTCTCAGATGCGGTTGGTGGGGACGAGGACAGGGCCTTCTCGGTGGTGGCCCCCGCCTGTGGAATGCGCTCCCTACAGAGATACGGTCCACCTCATCCCTCCTGACATTCAGGAAGAAGGTGAAATCCTGGCTCTGGGATCAGGCATTCCCTCACCAGCACTAGGCAGCATGTGAGACGGAATTTTAATGGGAGGGAGGAAGAGGGTCAATGTTTCTAGGGTTGAATACTGTTTTAATTGGAATGATTGTAGATGTGTTGAGGATTGTATTTTAATGCCTTAATGTTTTAATGGGTTGTGGGGTTTGGGGTTTTACGCTGTTGATGTGGCATCGAATTGTGCCTGCTGTAAGCCGCTCTGAGTCCCCCCTCGGGGGTTGAGAAGAGCGGGGTAAAATCCTGAAATAAATAAATAAAATAAATAAATAAATGAGAGAGAGAGAGAGAGAGAGAGAGAGAGAGAGAGCTGCTCCTGAAGGCAGGAGAGCCAGAGCCTGGGGACGGAGCAGAGACTTTGCCGGGAGAAGGAGAGAGGAAGGGCATGAGAAAGGGGGAAAGAGGGATGCGGACCAGGTTTTTTTGGTCCATGATCTGCGCCCCCCCCCTCAGCTTGCGCCCCTAGGCCTCGGCCTCATTGGCCTTATGGGTAATCCGGGCATGACCCCCGCCCTTCTCATCCGTGAAGGGGGACTCAGGGTGGCTTACAAACTATCGCCACAATTCAATGCCAGATTCAGACAATAACAATAATGGTAAACACAATATGGATCCCCTAGTGATGCAGTGGGCTAAACCGCTGAGTTGCTGAGCTTGCTGACCGAAGGGTTGGTAGTTTGAATCTGGGGAACGGGGTGAGCTCCTGCTGTTGGGCCCAGCTTCTGCCAGCCTAGTAGTTCTAAAACATGCAAATGTGAGTAGATCGATAGGTACCGCTTCTGCGGGAAGGTAACGGCGTTCCATGCAGTCATGTTGGCCACATGACCTTGAAGGTGTCTACGGACAATGCCGGCTCTTCGGCTTAGAAATGGATATGAGCACCAACACCCAAAGTAGGACACAACTAGACTTAATGTCAAGGAGAAACCTTTACCTTTTCCTAAACACAATATTATGGAACTGTAAAAACATAAACATATCAATTATAAATAATCTTTTGCATGATTATCGATGGTCTAGCACCAACTAAGCTTCATAAACATTAACACTGAGTAGCCTTGCAGCTGCAGAGTCAATCAGTGAGGGTATTTGTCTAAAGCTAGCCTGGCCGTTGTTGCCTGGAGGCATCCTCTGTTTGGGAGGCGTCCTCTGAGTGGCTGCCTGGCGTTCCCCTCTTTCTGAGTGGTGTTTCTTATTTACTGTCTGGTGTTTTTTTAAATACTGGTAACCAAATAGTGTTCATTTTCATGATTTCCTCCTTTCTGTTGACGTTGTCGACATGCTTGTGGATTTTCAGTGGCTTCTCTGTGTAGCCTGCTCCCTTCGGAATGGAGCGGGTGAGAAACTAGGGCTGAGAGAAAGAAAAAGAGAAAAGGAAGAAAGAAAAGGTAGGCAGGACAAAGAGAGGGGTTGCTCAAAGCCTGGCATCATAGTGTGACAATTGGGACTGTGACTACGGACCCACTGGTGCCTTTAGGCCAGTGTTTCTCAACCAGTGTGCCGGGGCACACTAGTGTGCCGTGAGCGATCATCAGGTGTGCCGTGGGACATTGGACCCTCCGGGGGGAGTCTAGTGCAGGGGTGGGCAATTACCGGCCCTCCAGGCGTTTGGGACTTCAACTCCCAGAAATCCTAGCCAGTTTACCAGCTGTTAGGATTTCTAGGAGTTGAAGTCCAAAACACCTGGAGGACCGGCAATTGCCCATCCCTGGTCTAGTGTGTTGAAGTATAAAAACCCTAAGAAACCTACCTCAATAAAGGCACAAAATTACAAATATCCCCCTTACCATCCGTTGTCTACTTGGTCTCTCCCTCTCCATGCATTGGGAAGGCCCGCCTCCCTTTCCCCAAGTAGAGATGTCCTCTTGCCTCCTGGGGGTTCTGTGTGAGAAGTTTGGCCCAGTTCTATCATTGGTGGGGTTCAGAATGCTCTTTGATTGTAGGGGAACTATAAATCCCAGCAACTACAACTCCCAAATGTCAAGGTCTATTTCCCCTGAACTCCATATGTGTTCACATTTGGGCATATTGAGTATTCATGCCAAGTTTGGTCCTGATCCAACATTGTTTGAGTCCACAGTGCTCTCTGGATATAGGTGAACTACAACTCCAAAACCCAAGGTCAATGCCCACCAAACTCTTATAGCATTTTCTCTTGGTTATGGGAGTTCTGTGTGGGAAGTTTGTGCCTTTCTGCCATTCCTGTCAGGATATCTATGTTGTGCTCATCGGAACAGGCCCAGGTTTCACACTGAGTGTATAAATACATTTTAAAACATATTAACTCTATGTATTACTGTGTTAGGGTGTCATTTTGTGTCATTTTGGTTGGTGGTGTGCCCCAGGATTTTGCAAATGTAAAAAGTGGGCCGCGGTTCAAAAAAGGTTGGGAAACACTGGACCAAGGTCTACTTCACACTCTGAGGCAGGGGTGGGCAATTGACAGGAAAACTCTGCAAGAGGGTTGCCTTAGGGTCGTCCTGATTCTGAAATGGCTTGATGGCAAAACAACAACAACAACAAGAACGTATAGTCCAGCCCCAACACTAATGACCTGCAGTCTGTGGGACTCTGCTTAAAAAGTCTTAGGGCAGCGTTTCTCAACCTGGGGGTCATGAGGGGAGTTCAGAGGGGTTGCCTTAGACCAGGGGTCGGAAACTCTTCTGATTCCCAGGGCCTAAAAAGGGCTTTAAAAGTTGGACAAACAAGCTTTGACTCTGGGAACAGAGGTAAGGTCTTCCCACATGCAGGAAAGCCTTGGATCTCTATGAGAAAGAGTCAGGCCCGGATTAAGCTCTTCAGCCGCCCGAGGCCAAGACGCCGCGCGCCGCCCCCCCGGGTGCTGCTGCGCATGTGCGACAGCAGCCCCGGCCCCACGGCTTCCGTCCACCTCGCGCCATCCTTTCGGTCGCGGGAGAAGGAGGAGGTGGACGGAAGCCTCGCTGCACTGCTCGTGGGGCTTCCGTCCGCCGCCTCCTCCCGCGACCAAAAGGAGGGTGCGAAGAGGGAGGGCGGGACTTCCCTTCCTCCTCACGCCTTCCTTTCGGTCGTGGGAGGAGGGGAGGGAAGCCCCACGAGCAGTGCAGCGAGGCTTCCGTCCACCTCCTCCTCCTCCTCCCGCGACTGAAAGGAAGGCGTGAGGAGGATGAAGGGAAGTCCCGCCCTCCTTCCCGCCGCCTGGTCCGCCCCTTGCAAAGGAAGGAGGCGGCCAGGAGGAGGAAGGGAAGCCCGCTGGCGGGCATGCGTGCGCATGCATGCATGCCCGCCGGCGGGGCGGAGCTTCCATTCTCCTCGCCTCCTTCCTTTGCAAGGGGCGGCCCAGGCGAGGGAGGGTGCCATTCCCTCCTCCCCCGCAGCGCTCTCCCACCCTCTCCCGAGGTATGATGACTCTCTTGGGAGAGGGCGGGGGGGAAAGCGCTGCGAGGGGGCGTTTTTTTTATTAAAAAATGTTTTCGGGGGGCCGAATCCGCTGCCCCCCAAAACCTGCCGCCCGAGGCCATGGCCTAGTCTGGCCTTATGGGTAATCCGGGCCTGGAAAGAGTGCAGGACTCAAAAGGGTGAACTCAAACAGAATTTATTGGTTTACAATCAGCCAAAACTGATGGTTCAAAAACTTGAGTTGGTTGCAAAGGTCCTTTAAGAAAAAGGGAGTCTATCACGAGGCCTGAAGATGCGAAGTGATGGAAATGTAGCAGATTACCATACTCCCACAGGGCAGGCTGCTCGTGCAGACGCAGTAGAAGGAGAAGACAGACAACAGGATTTCTCAGAAAGCTCAGTTTACTTTGTTTTCACAGCTGCGAGTCCGTCCCTGCACAACATGGTGCTTCAAGGGAGCGGCCCCTCCCCCTTGTGAGGCACATATTTATACAAGCATCAGGGTTCAACTTATGGTTGCCCAAAATCTTATTATTGGTTAAAAGTTATGTCGCAGCTAAAATTGCAGCCTATCATAATGTAACACGGACTGTCCACGTTTCATTCTTGGAGATACAGTGTTTCTTATCTTTTGCATTCTTGCACATGTTCAGTCTGACTCCCTTAGTATGGCTCCTTCTCTGTTCTGCTGTCTCTGGGCAGATTATTGCTAACATACGGGCACTTGGAGCATCTCCTCTCTTTAACCCCCTTCAGTACCTCTATTAAATCCAAGTCGTCCCGTTGTCCCCTGGCTTGCAGGTCCGAAGTCCTGTAGCAGGCCCCAAAATCCCAGCCTCTGGCGAGAGCAGGCCCTCCTGTATGCTGAAGATTTGGCTGAAGACGTAGGTAGACCAGCAGGTGAAATGAGATTGCCCTTTCGCAGCAACCTAACTTTCCAGCCTTGCTTGTCCTTGAGTCCTTTGGAAAATGAGGCCAGAGAGGAAGTCCAGCCCCTAGGTAAACTCCGGTAAAAGGAGGAGTTGAGGGCGGGTCACCAGGTTTGGAGCCAGAATGCAGCTCCTCCCCCAGGTGAGCACATGGCAGAACAAAGAAGCACATGGCAAGACAAAGGAACTATGAAACAAAGAGCCATGCAAGTGGATGGCAAACCAAATACAGATAAACAGCCCTCTAGGGGGCGTCACAGGAACCTGTTTGACTCAGAGAGACATGAAAGCAAAATATTTGGAAATTTATTTCAGTGAGAGCCATGTTATATATATATATATATATATATATATATATATATATATATATATAATATATATTTTAAGACTGAATTCAACACACACACACACATGTGTACATACTATGAGAAAAGGATTCCCCCGGCAGAATGACGGGACACTTCGGACCTGGCTCTGCAAAAGGCATGCTCAGGACTCTGGGAAGGAAGAGAAGACGGAAGGAAGGAAGGGGGAAAGAAAGGAAGACAGACAGAGGAAATAAAGGAGGGAGGGGGAGAGGAAGAAAGAAAAGAAGAATGAACTATGGAAAATGAAGAAACGAAAAGCAGGAGAGAGACAAGGAGGGGAAAAGAAAGAAGGAAATAGGTTGGGGGAAATAAAGGAAAGGGAGTGAGGAAAAAGAAAAATAATGAAGAAAAGAAAGAAGAGGAGAGAGAGGGAACTGAAAAGAAAGGAAGGAGAAAGAAAGGAAGACGAGAAAAAGAATAGAAGAAGAAGGAAGGAAGGAAGAAAAAGGGAGGGAGAATGGAGGAAAGAAGGAATGGGAGAGAGGGAGGGAAAAGGAAGAAGAGAAGGAGAAGGAAAGGGTGAAGGGGAGGAAGGAAGGAAGGAAGGAAGAGGAAGGAAGAGGGAGAATGGAGGAAAGAAGGAAGGGGAGAGAGGGAGGGAAAAGGAAGGAGAGAAGGTGAAGGAACGGGTGAAGGGGAGGAAGGAAGAAAGGAAGGAAGGAAGGAAGAGGAAGGAAGGAAGGAAGGAAGGAAGAGGGAAAATGGAGAAAAGAAGGAAGGGGAGAGAGGGAGGGAAAAGGAAGGAGAGAAGGAGAAGGAAAGGGTGAAGGGGAGGAAGGAAGGAAGAGGAAGGAAGGAAGAGGGAGAATGGAAGAAAGAAGGAAGGGGAGAAAGGAAGGGGAGAGAGGGAGGGAAAAGGAAGGAGAGAAGGAGAAGGAAAGGGTGAAGGGGAGGAAGGAAGAAAGGAAGGAAGGAAGAGGAATGAAGGAAGGAAGGAAGGAAGAGGGAAAATGGAGAAAAGAAGGAAGGGGAGAGGGAGGGAAAAGGAAGGAGAGAAGGAGAAGGAAAGGGTGAAGGGGAGGAAGGAAGGAAGAGGAAGGAAGGAAGAGGGAGAATGGAAGAAAGAAGGAAGGGGAGAGAGGGAGGGAAAAGGAAGAAGAGAAGGAGAAGGAAAGGATGAAGGGGAGGAAGGAAGGGGAAGGAAGGAAGGAAGAGGGAGAATGGAGAAAAGAAGGAAGGGTAGAGAGGGAGGGAAAAGGAAGGAGAGAAGGAGAAGGAAAGGGTGAAGGGGAGAAAGAAAGGAAGGAAGAGGAAGGAAGGAAGAGGGAGAATGGAGGAAAGAAGGAAGGGGAGAGGGAGGCAAAAGGAAGTAGAGAATGAAAGAATGGAAGAGGAAGAAAGGAACGAAGAGGGAGCGAAGAAAGAAGGTAGGCAGAGAGGGAGGAAAAAGAATGAAAGAAAAAGAGAGGGAAAAAGAAAGGATGAGAAAGGAAGGAAAGGGGAGGAGGGCGAGGCAGTCCCTCCGGAAGGCGTCGAAGAGGTAGCGGCTCTTGCGCTGCCTGACAATGAGGGGGATGAGCTGGGCACCCCCCGGGGGCAGCGAGGCCGGGTCCACGGCACCAGGGCCAAATAACGCCAGGGCCAAATCAATCCCTCCCCCTGCCAATCCCACTAGTATTCCAATTTGGGCATATCGGGTATTTGTGCCAAATTTGGTCCCATGAATGAAAACACATTCTTCATATCCAATCTTTAGATTATGATTCATAACAGTTATGGAGTAGCAACGAAAATAATGTTATGGTTGGCGGTCACCACAAAATGAGGAAATGCATTAAGGGGTTGCGGCATTGGGAAGGTTGAGAAACACTGTATTAGGGCGGTGTTTCCCAACCAGTGTTCCGTGGCACACTTGTGTGCGGTGAACAATCATCAAGTGTGCCGTGGGAAATTGGAACCTCCAAGGTCAATTCCCAAGCAAACCCTTTCAGTACTTTCTGTTGGTAATGAGAGTTCAATATGCCAAGTTTGGTTCAATTCCATTGTTGCAAGAGTTCAGGATGCTCTTTGATTGTGTGTTAACTATAAATCCCAGAAACTGTAACTCCCAAATGTCAAGGTCTATTTCCCCACGAACTCCATCTGTGTTCACATTTGGGCATATTGAGTATTCATGCCAAGTGTGGTCCTGATCCAACATTGTTTGAGTCCACAGTGCTCTCTGGATATAGGTGAACTACAACTCCAAAACCCAAGGTCAATGCCCACCAAACTCTTATAGCATTTTCTCTTGGTTATGGGCGTTCTGTGTGGGAAGTTTGTGTCTTTCTGCCATTCCTGCCAGGATATCTATGTTGTGTTCATCGAAACAGGCCCAGGTTTCACACTGAGTGTATAAATACATTTTAAAACATATTAACTATATGTATTACTGTGTGAGAGTGTCATTTTGTGTCGTTTTGGTTGGTGGTGTGCCCCAGGAAGATTGTAAATGTAAAAAGTGTGCACGGCTCAAAAAAGGTTGGGAAACACTGTCTTAGGGTCTCCATAAGTCACGAACGACTCCAAGGCACGCAACACTCACGCGTGTTCCCCATTTCCCCTCCTGACATGGGTTTTCCTGAGAGTAGAGTCACAAAGTGAGCCTGCACCTCATGCAAATATCGGAGGAGAGAATGAGGCTCAGCGGGGCCTAATGGGATTAGATTAATTGTACATTTCAATCATGTGGAAGATTCAAAGCGACACTTAAAAACCCCTTATCGGAACGCCCGCCGGCGCCCTTATCTGCAAAAGTGAATGAACCCTGTGGGCATTTCCACGTTGCCTCTGATGGGGTTTTGCAAGGCAGATGGAGAAATTATTGTCAACGCAGGCTGCGGGACCTGGCGCAGAAATGGATCCGTCTTTATGGCTTTGGAGTTTGCAACGCTTTTGTCGCTGACGTATTATTTTGACGGTATTATCTATTCGGTGGCAAAATTTGAACCCTTTGGAGACAGGCCTGGATTAACACCTTTGTGCGCCCTAGGCCACACTTTGGAATTACGCCCCCTTTAAGCCAACCTCTACCTCACACCCCCCCCACACACACATCCTTTCATCCGCTCGTCCCCCTTAGGGCCCCGCATCCAGCTCTCCCGGTGTCACCCCACTAGGTCCGCCACAGGAGTTTCCCTCTCGGCAGGCACTATGGATGCAGGCATGGCGGGAGGAGCCTCCTCCCCGATGCCGGGGCTTGAGGCACTTGGCTCCTACCCGGTAAGGGGATTGCGCATGCGTTGTAGTCAGCAGCTGTACCGATGCCACGCTTCTCCCGATACCGGGCTTGTCGCGTTGGGCTTCTCTCCTGTACTGGGGTTTGCGCTTGTGCCGTAGCCGGCAGTTGCGCTTCTCTCTCCAGTAAGGAGGAGTCTCCTCCTTGTGTTGGAGGAGGAATACCAGCTTTCATGGTGTTAGGGCATGCGCAGACTGCGCAATGGAGTTTCCTGTACTTGCACGGAAGAAGCCAGCAAGTAGATGCTGTCGGCATCGAGGGAGTTAATTGTTTCCCCTGTCGACGTCGACGCCAGTGTCGAGAGCCCCTGCGCATACGCCGTTTGCGCAACAATAGCAGAGGCAGGAGCTGGTATTCAGGAAGGGGCAGGGGCAGCGCCGAAAAGGAGGACCTCCGGTATCCTTCCTTCCTCATCTCCATCCTCATCTTCCCCGCCACCGTGGAAGAAAGCGCGGCCTTCCCCGGCGGAGGCAATTCATTCCAAACCCCTCCAGTATTTTCTCTTGGGCATGGGGGTCCTGTGTGCCAAGTTTGGCTCAATTCCATTGTTTATGCAATTCAAAATGCTATTTGATTGTAGGTAAACCATGAATCCCATTAACTACAACTCCCAAATGAGAAGGCCTATTTTCTCAAAACCCCACCAGTGTTCAAATTTGGGCATATTGAGTATTCGTGCCAAGTTTGGTCCAGATCCATAGTTGTTTGGGTTCTCAGTTCTCTCTGGATGTAGGTGAACTACATCTCCCCTAAATCACTGCCAATTCCTCCCAAACCCCTCCAGTATTTTCTGTTGGTGATGTGAGTTCTCTGTGCCAAGTTTGGTCCAGTTTTGTCATTTGTGGGGGTCTCAGTGGTCTGTGGAAGTCAGAGCTGAATTGGCTGAAGGTACTGCAAATCCCATCATCCGTTGTCCATCCTCCCCCAAACATATTGTTTTTGTGATTAACCACTATGCTTTAATTATGTTCCATTTGTAACAATGAAAACACATCCTGCGTATTAGACATTTGCATTAGAATTCGTAAGAGTAGCAAAATTATTTATGAAGTAGCAATGTAAATATGGTTGGGGGTCACCACAACATGAGGAACCTTATTTAGGGGTCACGGCATTAGAAAGGTTGAGAACCACGGCATTAACACATATATCTTTCTGTTTAATTGCTATTACATTTTTTAAAAAATAATTTCTAGGGGGGCAGTGAGTACATTTTTTTCTGGAAAGGGGGCGGTAGGCCAAAAACGTTTGGAAACCACTGGTCTAAAACAGTGTTTTTCAACCTTTTTTGAGCCGCGGCACATTTTTTTACATTTCCAAAATCCTGGGGCACACCACCAACCCAAATGACACAAAATGACACTCTAACACAGTAATACATATAGTTAATATGTTTTTTAATGTATTTATATACTCAGTGTTAAACCTGGGCCTGTTTCGATGAACACAACATAGATATCCCGCCTTGTGTGCCTCGGACTGGGTCGCCTGGGCCGACGCTGCCCTATCATCACCACCCGGTGCTTCAAGGCCGCTGCTCACCTGGGTTTCCCTCAGGCAGGCAGGGAGGGAAGCGCAGGGGCAGGCCGCTCCCTTTCCGTTGCTGAGAGGCAGGCCGTGAAGGGAAAGAAGGAAGGAAGGAGGCCTGAGAGGCCGAGGCAGAGCCCAGGCCAGGAGAGGAAAAAGGGAGGAGGCCTCGGAGCAGCCTTGGCCCCAAAGCCCGAAAGAATCCTGAACCAGAAGGGGAAAACAGGCAGCTGAGAGGAAAACAAAGCCCAACGCTCCTCTCCGGAAGCTCTCAGTCTTCTCCGGAAGTGACCTCACAGGGAAAGGCGCCACCCGGCCCCTCCTCAGCCTCCAACCAACCGCTTCTCCAGGAAGCCGAGGCTGCGGCCCTGCCCCTCCCTCGGGATTTCCGCCCTGAACAAACATGGTGGTGCCGGGCGGGAGACCCTTAGAGAGGCGGGGCTTGCTTCTTGGCTGGTGCTGATTGGCCCTGCTGGCACCCCAGAGAGAGAGAGAGAAGGAGAGACAGAGCGAGAGGCTGCCCAGATGCCTCCTGGCGGGGTGGTCGGTTCTTCCACAGCACACCTGATGATTGCTCACGGCACAGCGGTTGGGAAACACTGCTCTAAAGTGTGAATGCAGGAGAGCTGAGCTGTCCAAGGTGCTGAATCTCTTTCCCTGCCTAGGCTTCAGCACCTCAAACAGCTCCTTTAAACTCTGCAATGAAACCGGAAAACTGCATCACCAAAACAATTGGTAACGCTCTGAGTTGGGCAAAGTACCTCTGAAATCCCCCAAAGTTATATGTAAGCAGAGACGCCATGAGGTCCTTGTGCCGTTTCGTCCCCTTCTCTTGAATGGAGGTAATGAAGGAGAAAGCAAGCAAGAGAACAGCCCTGGCTCGGAATGGACGCCTGTGTTCTTTTCCTTCCGAAGGGGAGAGGCATGGAGGAACCGCCTCTGGTGCAGAGAGCCTCTTCTGCTATTGTCAAAAGCTTCTTGCTGGTCCTTTAGTGGAGAAAAAGGAATGGGTTGTAGCAGGGAGGGGTGGGGAGGCACTTAAGGGATGGCATCCTGCGCATGAGCGACATCCCAAAACACGCACATAATGTGTTTTCTGGTTGGCTTTCCGCCAAGTTGCTCACAGCATGGCCTGAGCGCCTTCTATCCATCACTCAGCACTCATTTGCTTTCAACATCCATAGCATAGTAGCTAAGTGCATATGCTCTGGATTCTGCCCATGCTCAGTAACCGAGTTGATGCTTGTCACCTTGGGTTGGTTACAGCAGTGTTTCCCAACCAATGTGCCGTGGCACACTAGTGTGCCGTGAGCGATCCTCAGGTGTGCCGTGGGAAATTGGAACCTCCAATCCCCTTTCTTCCCCCTCCTGACGAACACTTTTTCTTCTCCGCTCGGGCTCCCTTCTTCCCAGCCTCGCTCTGCTCGTGTTCCCTCACTTTGCTCTAAGGCGAGTCTGCACAGTAGCGCCCGCACAGGTCATGTCTTCCGCCCTCCCCCTCCCCTCCTGAACACGCTCACGCCGCCCCCTCGGATCAAAATGGCGGCAGAAGCGGCAGTGTAGAAGGAAAAGTAAGTGTTGGGCAGGAGGGGGAAGAAAAGGACGCGAAGGGGAAGGGGGAGGAAGAGGTCTCTGTCGAAAGCTGGCATGGGCAAACTTGGACCTTCCAGGTGTTTTGGACTCCAACTCCCACCATTCCTAGCAGCCTCAGGCCCTTTTCCTCCCCCCCCCCCCTCAGCCACTTAAGCAGGAAAGGGCCTCAGGCTGTGAGGAATGGTGGGAGTTGGAGTCCAAAGCACCCAGAGGGCCGAAGTTTTCCCATGCCTGTTTTAGGGACCTTAAAGTGGTGAGCCTCCTTCCAACATTGTGATTCTGGATAGAAAAGAAACAACAACATAACATAACATTGTTTGAGTCCACAGTGCTCTCTGGGTGTAGGTGAACTACAACTTCCAAACTCAAGGTCAATTCCCAAGCAAACCCTTTCAGTACTTTCTGTTGGTAATGAGAGTTCAATATGCCAAGTTTGGTTCAATTCCATTGTTGAAAGAGTTCAGGATGCTCTTTGATTGTGTGTTAACTATAAATCCCAGAAACTGTAACTCCCAAATGTCAAGGTCTATTTTCCCAAACTCCATCTGTGTTCACATTTGGGCATATTGAGTATTCATGCCAAGTTTGGTCCTGATCCAACATTGTTTGAGTCCACAGTGCTCTCTGGATATAGGTGAACTACAACTCCAAAACCCAAGGTCAATGCCCACCAAACTCTTATAGCATTTTCTTTTGGTTATGGGCGTTCTGTGTGGGAAGTTTGTGTCTTTCTGCCATTCCTGCCAGGATATCTATGTTGTGTTCATCGAAACAGGGCCAGGTTTCACACTGAGTGAATAAATACATTTAAAAACATATTAACTATATGTATCACTGTGTTAGAGTGTCATTTGGTGTAATTTTGGTTGGTGGTGTGCCCCAGGATTTGGTAAACGTACAAAATGTGCCGCGGCTCAAAAAAGGTTGAAAAACACTGGTTTAGATGGTGACTGGCAGAAGGCCTGTGTTCTGTATCTCAAAACTAGAGGCGACAGGGGGAAAACGGCGTCATTTTTGGAATGCGGGTCAAATGGACCCAGAAACAGATCTCGTAACATTTCAGGCACTCGAAGGCTCTGCTTTTTGGCTGAAGGCAGCTGGTGCTTCATGCAACCCGGATCCACTAAAATAAGGGCCAGGGAAGGTTCCCATTTGGGCCACAAAAATATCACATGGGAATCCCAACCAAGGGTTTTCTCTCCCGCTTTGGCCGGGATTCATTTGGGGTCAGATGCGAGGAGGAAGGCACTCCAGACAGATTTAAGGTGAACTGGGTCAGGGATGAATGCGACTCCAGAGGCAGCGCCGAGCGTGAAAGTTCGCCTTTAAGGAAAAGCAGCCGCTGAGCGGGGTGTCCTGCCCTGACCTTTGGCAAATGGCGGAGGGAGGGAAAGAGGCCTATTCATAATTCAGGGGCAGGCCTCTTTGGCTTGTGAATGAGGATGAAGAGGGCTCAAGGCAGTCACGGGCCGGCAGATGCCCCATTCTCCTCCTATTCCTCTGGTTTGCTATACCCCCTTCTCCTTCTCATTCATCTCCTCCTGCTCCTCCTTGTCCTTGCTCTTCCTCTCCTTTCTCTTCTCTTCCTTTCTCCTTCTCCTCTTTCTCCTTTTCTCTTTCTTTCTCTCCTTCTTCCTTCTCCTTTCTCATACCCCTTCTTCTCCTTCTCCTCGTTCCTTTTCCTTCTTTCTCCTTCTCCTCTTTCTCCTTTTCTCTTTCTTTCTCTCCTTCTCCCTTCTCCTTTCTCATACCCCTTCTTCTCCTTCTCCTCATTCCTTTTCCTTCTTTCTCCTTCTCCTCTTTCTTCTCCTCGTCTTCTTCTCCTTTCTCCTTTTTCTTCTCCTCCTTCTCCCTTCTCCTTCTTTTTCCTACTTCTTCCCCTTCTCCTCTCTCTTTCTCTTTCTGCTTCTCCCTCCTCCTCCTTCTCCCTTCTCTTTCTTCTTTCTCCTATTTTGTCTTTCTTCTTTTCTCCTTCTTATTTCCTTCTTTCTCTTTCTTCTCCTCCTCCTCCTTTCTCCTTCTCTTTCTCCTTTCGTCTTTCTCTTTCTTTCTCTTCTTCTCCTTCTCCCTTCTCCTTTCTCATACCCCTTCTTCTCCTTCTTCTCCTCCTCGTTCCTCCTTTTTCTTCTTCTTCCTCATTCTTTCTCATTCTTTCTCCTTTTCCTCTTCCTTCTCCTCTTCTTCTTCTCCTTTCTCCTTTTTCTTCTCCTCCTTCTCCCTTCTCCTTCTTTTTCCTACTTCTTCCCCTTCTCCCTTCTCTTTCTTCTTTCTCCTATTTTGTCTTCTTTTCTCCTCCTTTTTCTTCTTATTTCCTTCTTTCTCTTTCTCCTCCTCCTCCTCCTCCTTTCTCCTCCTCCTCTTTCTCCTTTCTCTTTCTTTCTCTTCTTCTCCCTTCTCATACCCCTTCTTCTCCTCCTCGTTCCTCCTCTTTCTTCTTCTTTCTCATTCTTTCTCCTTTTCCTTCTCCTCGTCTTCTTCTCCTTTCTCATCCTTTTTCTCCTCTCTTCTCCTTCTCCCTTCTTTTTCCTACTTCTTCCCCTTCTCTCTTTCTCCTCCTTTCCCCTTCTCCTCTTTCTCCTTTCTCCTTTCTCTTTCTTTCTCTTCTTCTCCTTCTCCCTTCTCCTTTCTCATACCCTTCTTCTCCTTCTTCCCCTTCTGATCATTCCTTCTCTTTCTTTCTCCTTCTCATCTTTCTTCTCCTCGTCTTCTTCTCCTTTCTTTTTCTCCTCCTCCTTCTCCCTTCTTCTTTTTCCTACTTCTTCCCCTTCTCCTCTCTCTTTCTCTTTCTGCTTCTCCCTTCTCCTCCTCCTTCTCCCTTTGCTTTCTTCTTTCTCCTATTTTGTCTTTCTTCTTTTCTCCTCCTTATTTCCTAATTTCTCTTTCTCCTCCTCCTCCTTTCTCCTCCTCTTTCTCCTTTCTCTTTCTTTCTCTTATTCTCCTTCTCCCTTCTCTCTTCTCATACCCTTCTTCTCCTTCTCCTCGTTCCTTCTCCTTCTTTCTCCTTCTTTCTCCTTCTCCTCTTTCTTCTCCTCGTCTTCTCCTTTCTCCTCCTTTTTCTCCTTCTCCTTCTCTCTTCTCCTTCTCCCTTCTTTTTCCTACTTCTTCCCCTTCTCTTTCTCTTTCTCCTCCTCCTTTCTCCTTCTCCTCTTTCTCCTTTCTCCTTTCTCTTTCTTTCTCTTCTTCTCCTTCTCCCTTCTCCTTTCTCATACCCCTTCTTCTCCTTCTCCTCGTTCCTCCTTTTTCTTCTTCTTTCTCATTCTTTCTCCTTTTCCTCTTCCTTCTCATCTTCTTCTCCTTTTTCCTCCTTCTTCTCCTTCTCACTTCTTTTTCCTACTTCTTCCCTTTCTCCTCTCTCATTCTCTTTCTGCTTCGCCCTTCTCCTCCTTCTCCTTCTCCCTTCTCTTTCTTCTTTCTCCTATTTTGTCTTTCTTCTTTTCTCCTCCTTTTTCTTCTTATTTCCTTCTTTCTCTTTCTTCGTCTCCTCTTCCTTTCTCTTTCTCCTTTTACTTCATATTGAGGAAAGCAAAGGCCGGAAGGGAGCCTCCCTCCAGCCCGACATGCTCTTCCTCACCCCGCACATGCACACCACGCTGCCATGCGCCAAATACGCCTGCTCTCCCCTCCCTGCTTGGAGTCTCGGAAACAGCCCTCACCTTGGCTGAGCGACCTGCCAATCACAGGGGAGGTGGGAGGATTTACTGTCTGTTTCCAACAAGGAAGAGAAGGACCAGCGGAGAGATCTTCTGCCTTCTCTGCCAAAGGGGTTCCTAAGACCATCTTTGGCGACCCCTCTGAAACCCCCTCGTGACCCTCCTCCCAGGGGTCCCGACCCCCAGGTTGAGAAACGCTGCTCTAGATGCAAAAATATGATGCTTCAATCAGCTTCGTTTCTCTGTTTAGCTCAGGAATGGGCAAACTTTGGTCCTCCCTCCAGGTATTTTGGACTGCAACTCCCACAATCCCCAACAGCCAATAGACCAGGCCTGGGCAAACTTTGGCCCTCCAGGTGTTTTGGACTACAACTCCCACAATTCCTAACAGCCGATAGGAATTGTGGGAGTTGTAGTGCAAAACACCTGGAGGGCCGAAGTTTGCCCAGGCCTGCAATAGACTCTTAGGAATTGTGGGAGTTGTAGTCCAAAACACCTGGAAGGCCGAAGTTTGCCCAGGCCTGCAATGGACTCTTAGGAATTGTGGGAGGTGAAGTCCAAAACACCTGGAGGGCCGAAGTTTGCCCAGGCCTGCAATAGACTCTTAGGAATTGTGGGAGTTGTAGTCCAAAACACCTGGAGGGCCGAAGTTTGCCTAGGCCTGCAATGGACTCTTAGGAACTGTGGGAGTTGTAGTCCAAAACACCTGGAGGGCCGAAGTTTGCCCAGGCCTGCAATAGACTCTTAGGAATTGTGGGAGTTGTAGTGCAAAACACCTGGAGGGCCGAAGTTTGCCAAGGCCTGCAATAGACTCTTAGGAATTGTGGGAGTTGTAGTCCAAAACACCTGGAGGGCCAAAGTTTGCCCAGGCCTGCAATAGACTCTTAGGAATTTTGGGAGTTGTAGTCCAAAACACCTGGAGGGAGGGATGACGTTTGCCCATGCCTGTTTGAGCTGATACAGTAATTGACTACTCGCTTCCTGGAATGGAAATGCGAACGAGGGCTTCTTCTGCGCAGAAGAGAGAATTGTTTATCATGCAAACGCTAGATGCAGAAATTTCCAATGATGCTTGAATCAGCTTCGTTCCTGTGTTGAGCTGATACAGTAAATAAGTGATTGCCAGCTTGACGGAGTCGGACCAGCGCAAGGGGAACTGCTTATCCGTAGGCGCACCAGTCCATGCGCACCGCCACTACGGATGCTCCACTTACAAAGGCATCTCTTTCCTGCTGCTCTCCCTTCCTTCCCTTTGCACATCCTCCTCCTTCCTGACAAGGGTCAGATGATAACGGTCTGCCGTCAGATGAGATTAGGATCAGCCTCGTGTCTTCTCTCTCTCGGGCCGCGTCAACTGCTGGCGGGCCGGATACCGTGGGCTTCTCCTCTGACTCATTCACAGTGCGGGCAGCTGGGCCTCCTTACCTCGGGGATATCAGAGGCTGTATGAATGGCGCTGGGTGGAAGGGGCATTGAAAGGCGGGATCCACCAATGGACCCCGTGATTGGAGCAGCCCGGCGCTTCCGTCCAACGACTCTCCGCTCGGTATGACCCCCATCAGACACTCACTCATCCACTGTCTGGACACTGAGTGGATGGAGCAATATACAAATGGAACAGATCTGTGAGGATGGCTCTCGGTCCTTCCAGTCCGGCTTCCGTATTGGGCATGTGACGGAGACCGTGCTTGTCTCCATTACAGACCAACTTCGCTGCCAGTTGGACCGTGGTGGGTCAACGCTGCTGGTGTTGTTAGATCTCACGGCAGCTTTTGACACGGTAGATCACGCACTACTGACCCACCGTTTAGCCGCGACGGGAGTTAGGGGGTGTGGTGAGGTGATAATTTTAATTACAGGTTAAATGTAATTTTATATATCTGTTAAATGTTAAAGATAACATAGGCCATAACAGGTTGATATTAAGGGCCACCCTCAGCAGGGAGGTGAAGTTACCATAGTAACGGTGGGCGGAGCCAGCCAAGGCTAGGATTGGAATGCAGAGAGTTTTGAATTTAGTCAGTTGGTTCTGAGAGGCTCAGAGAGAGCAGTTAGAGTTTTCCTGTCAGCAAAGCTAGAGGGTAGCTTCGGCTGGGGAGACTGTTTTTAGAGCTGTGAGGAGACAGTTCTGACAGGCGGAGCTTGCGAGCCAGTCTGTGGTGAAGAGCCTAAGGGCTAAAGATAGGCAAGGTGCCTATAGAAAAGGCAGCAAGTGCCTTAAGCTGACCTGTCAGAGGGACTTGGCAGTGGTCAGTTGATCAGCCGTCTGTCAGTTAGAGGAAGGAAATCTAAGAAAGAGGCTGGAAGTTAGCTAGGTAGCTAAGTTTGTAAACTGAGTTATCCTTTAGTAGGAAGGAAAGAAGTTAAAAGAATTGAAACTAATCTTTGTAACGTCCTCCTGAAAGAAAAGTTATTGTAACCACCAAGCATTGTACCAAGCATCTTAGCTTTGCAAGAACCTCAATAATAAACCAAGTTACAGTTTCTTTGAAAACCCAAGTCTCTCTCTCTCTGTGTTGGTATTATATGGTGGCAGCGTAAGTCAGAAATAAGAGGTTTCTGACAGGAAAGAAGACATCCTTAGAAGTGGCCATTACATGGTTTGAGTGCCAAAGACGCTTCGTCACATTGGTGGCAGCGGTGGCCTGCCCTGCCACAGTTTAAAAGTTGATGTCGTCACAGGGGGACTGCCCTTAAATGGGTGGCCTCCTTTCTTCAAGACCGGGGACAACGTGTGGAGAGGGGAGGGATGGCTTCTGGGAGACTCCCATTAAGTTGTGGGGTCCCCCAGGGAGCTATCCTCTCCCCTTTATTGTTTAATATCTATATGTGTCCGCTCGCCCGACTGATCCGCGATTTTGGCCTGGAGTGTCGTCAGTACGCTGATGACACCCAGCTGGTGCTGAGAATGGATGGCAGGCCAGACACCGTACCCGACTGTTTCCATCAATGCCTTGAAGCCGTGACTGGATGGCTGCATACCAGCCGGTTGAAGGTGAACCCATCGAAGACAGAGATCCTATGGCTGGGTCGTCCTGGTATTGGTGAGCGCTGGTTGCCTACCCTGGATGGAGAGCGGTTAAGCCCGTCGTCTTTGGTAAAAAGCCTGGGGGTTCAATTGGACCCACTGCTATCGATGGAGACCCAGATCTCCACAGTTAGCAGGTCTGCATTCTTCCATCTCCGGCAGGCTAGGCGACTGGCTCCTTACCTATCCAGGAATGACCTCGCTACGGTGATCCGTAGCCATCCAGTAACGGCCTCAAGGCAACGTTGGAAATTATCGGCTACGGATTCGGCCCGGCCATCCATCTTCAGAATGAGCTGGGTGTCATCAGCGTACTGGTGGCACCCAAGCCCGAAGCTACGTACCAGCCGAGCAAGTGGTCGCATGTAGATGTTAAATAACAGAGGGGAGAGGATTGCCCCCTGAGGGACCCCGCAATGTAATGGGGAACCCCTGGAGACAGCCTCCCCCCTCCTCACTCGCTGCAGCCGGTTCCGGAGGAAGGAGGATACCCAGTTAAGGGCAATCCCCCCGGCCCCGGCAAGGCGGTGGGTCAAAAGATCGTAATCGACAGTGTCAAACGCTGCTGTGAGGTCCAATAGCACAAGCAGCGCCGACCCGCCTTGATCCAGCTGGCAACGCAACTCATCCGAGATGGAGACCAGAACCATTTCCGTCCCATGCCCAGAACGGAAGCCGGACTGGAAGGGGTCTAGCCAGGTTGCATCTCGCCGGCACTGCAGTGAGAAGTCGTGCAGCGGCATTCTGGGCGAGCTTTAGTGTCTCTGATACCTGTATTCACCTGTCCTATGAATCCAGGCGAAAAAGGCCCTGGGACAGACAGGTAGGATAGGGCTGAAAAGGGGAGCCTTTGGTGCTTCCTCGCCTTCCAAGGTGGGTTTTGAAAAGCGCACACAGACCACGACAACAAGGCCAGATGGAAGCCGGCAGCATCATGGGCACGGCAGGGAAGCGAGACAGGAAGGAGAAGGAGTGGAAGATGCCGGTGATTCACTCTTGGCACGGAATGGCTTTTTCCAAGAAGGAAGGCGGCCGGGTGTTTTTTTGTGTGTGAGAGAAGATGGGCACATACATATCTCCCCTTCTTGGATCCAGGCAAAACTGCTGCAGTTGGCGACGTCTCTACCTCCTCCTGACTCCCACTTGTTTTCCTCTCCAGCATAAAAGAGAGAGAGAGAGAGAGAGGGAATGCAGATCCAATGGCCTCCCTTGTGCCCTGCCTGGAGCTGCTATAATATAATGTTGATAAAGAGGCTGGGTGGCATTTTGCAGGCAAGTCGAAGGAGGCGGAAGAGGCTGCCAGATGGGCTGGAGAGGCAGGCAGGCGGGCAAGATCGGGGCGGGATGCATTCAAGGTTAAATGGCCGGTGGTTGGCACCTGCTTGGCGTGGTTCTTTGCCGTACGTGCGTATATAACATGTCACAATAACTCCACTTCTGTTGCTATGATAGGCCTTTGGGATAAAGGAAAGAGGCCCAGAGCCATTGCTCTGTGTTGCTATGCATTTATTTATTTTTCCCTTGCAGAGTAGATTACAGAAACATCCATGGGTCTCTCCATCCACTCTCTCCGAATGATGTCCCAGGAATAGAGATATATTGGGGGGGGTCATTAAAGATTTCCCCTGGCTCACTTCTATTTATCACAGTGACCCCACTTATCTGAACTCAGTTTTGCTTCATGATCATCCCATGGATCTATAGTTCACTAAGTACCAAAAGACCTTCCATACGCTAGAACCAAGGACTCTCTCCTACTGTTTTGCTGCCCAATAAAAGGAAAAACCTATGAATTCACCCACCGAAGCCCCCCTTCTCCCGTCCCCATTCAGGAAGGATGTTTGCATAGATCTCCAAGCCTGGAGTTTCCCCCCAATATTTTCCTGGACACAGATGGAGTTTGAGGAAAATAGACCTTGACATTTGGGAGTTACCATTTCTGGGATTTATAGTTAACACACAATCAAAGAGCATCCTGAACTCCTGCAACAATGGAATTGAACCAAACTTGGCATATTGAACTCTCATTACCAACAGAAAGTACTGAAAGGGTTTGCTTGGGAATTGACCTTGAGTTTGGAAGTTGTAGTTAACCTACACCAAAGAGCACTGTGGACTCAAACAATGTTATGTTATGTTGTTGTTTATTTTCTATCCAGAATCACAATGTTGGAAGGAGGCTCACCACTTTAAGGTCCCTGAAACAGGCATGGGAAAACTTCGGCCCTCTGGGTGCTTTGGACTTTAACTCCCACCATTCCTAACAGCCGGAGGCCCTTTCCTGCTTAAGTGGCTGGGGGGGAGGAAAAGGGCCCGAGGCTGCTAGGAATGGTGGGAGTTGGAGTCCAAACCACCTGGAAGGTCCAAGTTTGCCCATGCCAGCTTTCGACAGAGACCTCTTCCTCCCCCTTCCCCTTCGTGCCCTTTCTTCCCCCTCCTGCCCAACACTTACTTTTTCTTCTCCACTCGGGCTCCCTTCTTCCCACCCTCGCTCTGCTCTCTTTGCCTCGGTTTGCTCACGCTGCCGTGTGTTCAGGAGGGGAGGGGGAAGGGAGGAAGACATGGGGCGAGTATGCACAGTAGCGCCCGCATGGGTCACGTCTTCCTCCCTCCCCCTTCGGAAGAAGTGGCAGCGTGAGTGAAGTGAGGCAAAGAGAGCCAAGCAAGGCTGGGAAGAAGGGAGCCCGAGTGGAGAAGAAAAAGTGTTCAGCAGGAGGGGGAAGAAAGGGTATTGGAGGTTCCAATTTTCCACGGCACACCTGATGATCACTCACGGCACACTAGTGTGCCGCGGCACACTGGTTGGGAAACACTGCCCTACACCTTTACCCATCACAGCAAACGTTTCTGGTCCAACTTACCTGTCCGAACGCATCTCTCCCTATGAACCATCGAGATGTTTAAGATCATCTGGAGAGGCCCTGCTCTCGGTCCCGCCTTCTTCGCAAGCGCGATTGACGGGGACGAGAGACAGGGCCTTTTCAGTGGTGGCTCCTCGGCTTTGGAATGCCCTCCCGAGTGACATCAGATCGGCCCCCTCCCTCCTGACATTTCGCAAGGAAGTCAAGACCTGGCTAATTGAGCAGGCATTTGCTGATGAAATATAACGGTTTAATTAGATATATGGAATGAAGACGATGTGACGGAAAGTGATTTCAACGTGACGCTGAGACTGAAATTGTATGTTTTAATTGCTAATTGTGGTGTTATATGGTTATTGTTTGATTTGTTTTGCTCGTGTTTTGATTGGAGGGCAGAGGTTGCCTTGTGTAAACCGCCCCGAGTCGCCTTCGGGCTGAGAGGGGCGGTATAGAAATGTGATAAATAAAGAAACAAGCAAACATTCACCTGATTTCAGTCCTCTGTATCAATACCTTGGAAGCTTTGCAAAACACTGCCATCCATCTCTTGCAGGTTATGCAACGGCCTTATTAAGTAATAGGGCCTTCTTTTAGTAATAGTCAACCGGATAAGATTTGTTTTGTTTTTAATTGCGTATCTTATCCAAGCCAATGATTTTGCTTTAAAAAAAAAAAGAATCAAACTGTGTGCTGTATCCACCTAAACATCAGTCTTTGGGAATTAAAAACCTTTTTAAAAATCATATTATTTTGCACGCATAAAGTTCCCAAAATAGGTATCACGTGTGTGCTTACTCAGGAGTCAGCCTCATAGGATTCTGTCGTATGGAATCAGTGCTGTTTGATACTACTTTAAATGCCATGGCTCAAGATGATGATAATGATATTATTATTATTATATTAATTTATTCCTCGCTCTACCTCCTCAAAGGGTACTGATGATGATGATGATGATAATATTATTATTATATTGGCACCGAGACAGCCTTGGTCGCCTTAGTGGATGATCTACGCCGGAGCTTGACAGGGGGAGTGTGTCCCTGTTGGTTGTGCTGGACCTCTCAGCGGCCTTCGATACCGCCGACCACGGTATCCTTCTGGGATGCCTCACTGGAATGGGCCTCGGAGGTACTGCATTGCAGTGGCTCCAGTCCTTCCTCGAGGGTCGCTCCGAGAAGGTGTTGCTAGGGGACTCCTGCTCGGCCCCACGGTCATCGTACTGTGGGGTCCCGCAGGGTTCAATACTGTCCCCGATGTTATTTAACATATACATGAAGCTGCTGGGGGAGATCATCTGGAGTTTCGGGGTGCGGTGTCATCTGTACGCAGATGATGTCCAGCTCTGCCACTCCTTCCCACCTGCTACTAAGGAGGCTGTTCAAGTCCTGAACCGGTGCTTGGCCGCTGTAACGGACTGGATGAGGGCGAACAGATTGAAACTAAATCCAGAGAAGACAGAGGCACTCCTGGTCAGTCGCAAGGCCGAACAGGGCATAGGGTTACAGCCTGTGCTTGACGGGGTTACACTCCCCCTGAAGGCGCAGGTTCGCAGCCTGGGAGTGATCCTGGATTCATCGCTGAGCCTGGAGCCCCAGATCTTGGCGGTGGCCGGGAGAGCTTTTGCACAGTGAAAGCTTGTGTGCCAGCTGCGCCCATACCTTGGGAAGTCTGACTTAGCCACGGTAGTCCACGCTCTGGTTACATCCCGAATAGACTACTGCAATGCTCTCTACGTGGGGTTGCCTCTGAAGACTGCTTGGAAGCTGCAATTAGTCCAACGTTCGGCAGCCAGGTTACTAACAGGAGCGGAGTACAGGGAGCACACAACTCCCTTGTTGTGCCAGCCCCACTGGCTGCCAATTCGCTTCCGGGAACAATTCAAAGTGCTGGTTTTAACCTACAAAACCTTATACGGTTCTGGCCCAGTTTACCTGTCCGAATGGACTCTCCCCTACGAACCATCAAGATCCTCCGGAGAGGCCCTGCTCTCGGTCCCGTCGGCTTCGCAAGCACGGCTGGTGGGGACGAGAGACAGGGCCTTCTCTGTGGTGGCCCCTCGACTGTGGAACTCTCTACCAAGTGATGCCAGATCTGCCCCCTCTCTGCTGTCCTTTAGGAGGTTGGTGAAGACCTGGATGTGGAACCAGGCCTTCCCAGAATAGGCTGAGATTGGCTATTGTCTGAATGAATGCCCACGTTTACAGATTGAGTGGAATTGTTTGAATGGCGATGTGGTTTTATGCTGGGTTTTTATATATTTTAATATGTTGTTGTAGTTGTTTTTAAATTGTACAGCATTGAATTTTTGCTGTTATGCCGGTCTGAGTCCCTCGATAGAGGTGAGAAGGTCGGGGTACAAACGTTTTAAATAAATAAATACATACATTTATTTATACCTCGCTCTATCTCCTCAAAGGGGACTGATGATGATGATGATAATGATATGAATACTCAAAGCGGCTTACAGTAAAACCAGTACAAAATCATAAATATTAAAAAATAACTAGGTATTTTTAATTACAAAAGTGTGAGTCAAGCACTGAAAGGGTTGATTGAATGCAATGTCCCAGCAAAAGCAGGTCTGCCTGTAGCTTAGTTGCCATCAGTCTGAGGTTAACCTCAGTGGGAGCAAAGTCTCAGTCTGTGAGAAGGCCTCGGACTTCGCAGGGGTGGGCAATTACCGGCCCTCCAGGTGTTTTGGACTTCAACTCCCAGAAATCCTGGCCACCAGCTGTTAGGATTTCTGGGAGTTGAAGTCCAAAACACCTGGAGGGCCGGTAATTGCCCACCCCTGCCTCAGAGCGTGAAGTAGACCTTGGTCCAGTGTTTCCCAACCTTTTTTGAACCGCGGCACACTTTTTACATTTACAAAATCCTGGAGCACACCACCAACCAAAATGACACAAAATGACACTCTAACACAGTCATACATATAGTTAGTATGTTTTTAAATGTATTTATACACTCAGTGTGAAACCTGGGCCTGTTTCGATGAACACAACATAGATATCCTGGCAGGAATGGCAGGAAGACACAAACTTCTCACACAGAACTCCCATGACCAAGAGAAAATACTGTAAGAGTTTGGTGGGCATTGACCTTGAGTTTTGGAGTTGTAGTTCCCTATATCCAGAGAGCACTCTGGACTCAAACAATGATGGATCAGGACCAAACTTGGCATGAATACTCAATATGCCCAAATGTGAACGCAGATGGAATTCAGGGGAAATAGACCTTGACATTTGGGAGTTGTAGTTGCTGGGATTTATAGTTCCCCTACAATCAAAGAGCATTCTGAACCCCACCAATGACAGAACTGGGCCAAACTTCCCACACAGAACCCCCAGGAGGCAAGAGGAGGTCTTTACTTGGGGAAAGGGAGGCGGGCCTTCCCAATGCATGGAGAGGGAGGGACCAAGTAGACAACGGGTGGGGTGGGGGTTGTAATTTTGTGCCTTTATCGAGGTAGGTTTCTTAGGGCTTTTATACTTCAACACACTAGACTCTCCCCTCCCCCTTCCTGGAGGTTCCAATTTCCCACGGCACACCTGATGATCGCTCACGGCACACTAGTGTGCCCCGGGACACTGGTTGGGAAATTTCTCAACCTGGCTGTCGGGACCTCTGGGGAGGTTGCGAGGGAGTTTCAGAGGGGTCGCCAAAGACCAGAAAACATATTAGGAACCCATTTGGCAGAGAAGGTTGAAGATCTCTCCACCTGTCCTCCTATTCCTTTTTGGAAACAGAGAATCCTCCCACCAAAAGCCCTGTTTCTGGGGGGCAAGCAGGCATGCTCAGTGCATGACAGTGTGGTGCCAAGTTTGGTTCAATTCCATCCTTGGGGGAGTTCAGAATGCTCTTTGATTGTAGGCAAACTATAACTCCGAGCAACTACAACTACCAAATGTCAAGGTCTATTTTCCAGAAAGTCCACCAATGTTCACATTTGGGCATATTGAGTATTCCTGCCAAGTTTGGTCGAGATCCAGGTTTGTACATTTAGGTGAAAAAACTACAAATCCCGCCTCGTCATAGGGCCAAAGTGGCCTGCTTGCTTCCTGGGGGTCCCAAGGGATGACCGCAACACGCTCCCCGGGTCACAGGCTTCTGGATATCAACGAGACGGTGGCAGGAACAATGTGGTGGCAGGGAGACACGGAACGCAATCAGCTGATCTCCACATGGAGTTTTGCGATGAAAACGGTTATTCCCAGAGTCCAGGATGCAAAAAAGTGAGATAGCAGTTAGTTTTAGAATTAGTCTAGGAGAAAAATGGCACCGGTTTGGAAATGATCGGTTGACCCGTGGATACCGAGGCCTCATAGGTCTCGGTATCCACGGTTCAGGGGAACGCAGTTTTGGCCTCCCCGGGAAGCCATAAAAGCATCCCGGGTGAGTCCACAGTTGACCGCGGCTCGGAAAAGGAAAGGTTCATGCTGGAAAGAGTTGGAGAGAGTAAAGGTCACAATATATCACTATGAAGAGGGAAAAGTTGCAATTCAATGAGACTTTATTGGGGGATTTGCTACAATGTTAGAATCAGGCGAAGAAAGCAAAGTAAAGAAAGATTGCTTGTTGAAGCTGCTGCTGTAGTCACACTCCCAGCGATGCTGGCCCAACAGGGCATGCAGGTACTGCGGAACTCCCTGCTGCAGGTCGTATTATATTATTCAAAAGGCAGACTTTTGAATGCTTGTGATTCTTCTATTGTGTTTTACTGTGCTTTTTACTGTGTTTTATTTACTACTAGCTTGGGGACCCGGGTTATTTGAGAAACGTATTAGTTGGTCTTTAGCAGTGATTTATGTGGCTCGCAGTTGTGTCAGGAAGTTAGTGAAGGTACTGCAGCAGATGTAGAGTGGGTCCTGTCTGCTAAGTTTGGCGATCCATCATTATTGGGAGTGTTATTGAAGGTACTGCAAGTCCCGTCACCCTCTGTCCTCCAAACAGCATCAAGATGTAGAGTGGGTCATGGGGGCTCTGTGTGGCAAGTTTGGCCTTGATCCATCATTATTGGGAGTGGCAGTGGTGTCATGAAAGTACTGAAGGAACTGCAAGTCCCATCACCTGTGGTCTGTCCTCCTCTCAACTGCACCAGGATGTAGAGTGCGTCATGGAGGGGGAGGGGGGTGTTAGATAATATCATTTAGTTAATTATTAACATTATTTATTAGAAAAAAGCCAGTCTTTGATTCAGTTTGTATTAGTGCTCCCATTAGAAAATACATAACAATGTGGATGAACCTCAATTCCCAGAACCGTGGGTCAATCCTCCCTAGACCAGGCCTGTATACACAGCTGGCCATGTTGAGTCTGTGTGCCAAGTTTGGTCCAGATCTGATGTCGGCTGGGGTTAGTACTCTCTGTATAAGAGTGAACTACAACTCCCATATGCCAAGGGCAGTCACCCCCGAACCCTACAGTTGGTCATGTTGAGTCTGTGTGCCAAGTTTGGTCCAGATCCAACGTTGGCTGGGTTCAGTGCTCTTTGGATGCAGGTGAACTACAACTCCTCTAAATCAATGTCAATTCCCCCTAAACGCGGTCCTTGGGGCTCTACATGCCAAATGTGATGCAGATCTATGATTGAAGGGGGTCTGCCTTGATGCAAGGTGAACGACAACCCCACCGTGTTGAATCAGCCCCCAAACCCATCCAGTTGCTGATCAATTCCTCTCTGCTGTGTGCCCCAGGAAAGGGTAGGAAAGGGTTCAGGGAGAGGCAGTGGGTGGGTGATGCCAATTCCACAGTCATGGAGAAAGAAAGGGATCCTGGGATGCCTGCCTGTGGTGGAGGAAACACCTACAACCTAGGGAGAAATTGTCCCTGAATGGAAGCATTTCTTGGATGGTGGGTGGTAGTGTGTGTGGAGGACATGGGAAGGGTCTGGGCCACATCTTCATGGCACTCACTATCACCTGCCTTGTCCATGAAGGGAGGGCCTTGGAGGCTTCTCAGCACTTGGAACTAGAGCCCGTTTGTGGAGGCCAGAGGCTGTCTGTGTAAGTGGACGACTCTGCCACATACATACACATTTTTCACTTTTATTATGTGTATTGATCAGTGTTTCCCAACCAGTGTGCTGGGGCACACTAGTGTGCCGTGAGTGATCATCAGGTGTGCCGTGGGAAATTGGAACCTCCAGGAAGGGGGAGGGGGGAGACTCTAGTGTGTTGAAGTATAAAAACCCTAAGAAACCTACCTCGATAAAGGCACAAAATGACAACCACCCCCCTCCCCACCCATTGTCTACTTGGTCTCTCCCTCTCCATGCATTGGGAAGGCCCGTCTCCCTTTCCCCAAGTAGAGACCTCCTCTTGCCTCCTGGGGGTTCTGTGTGGGAAGTTTGGCCCAGTTCTATCATTGGTGGGGTTCAGAATGCTCTTTGATTGTAGGGGAACTATAAATCCCAGCAACTACAACTCCCAAATGTCAAGATCTATTTCCCTTGAACTCCATCTGCGTTCATGTTTGGGCATATTGAGTATTCATGCCAAGTTTGGTCCTGATCCAACATTGTTTGAGTCCACAGTGCTCTCTGGATATAGGTGAACTACAACTCCAAAACCCAAGGCCAATGCCCACCAAACTCTTATAGCATTTTCTCTTGGTTATGGGAGTTCTGTGTGGGAAGTTTGTGTCTTTCTGCCATTCCTGCCAGGATATCTATGTTGAGTTCATCGAAACAGGGCCAGGTTTCACACTGAGTGTATAAATACATTGAAAAACATATTAACTATATGTATTACTGCGTTAGAGTGTCATTTTGGTTGGTGGTGTGCCTCAGGATTTTGTAAATGTAAAAAGTGTGCTCAAAAAAGGTTGAAAAACACTGGGGATAGATAGATAGATAGATTTGTATCCACATAACCATGTTGTAAACCGCCCAGAGCCTCTGGGAGTGGCGGTGTATAAGTCCAATAAATCTATTATATAAATGGGTTCATGTCATGTGATGTATACCTCAAACAAAGAAACCATACAACACAGAAACGCAATACTTGCCAACAGAAATAGGCCTCAAGCAAGGTACGTTTGTAGCAAAGAAACTTCCCCCAAAACCTAAAAGGCCCCCAAAACAACGAGTAAAAATAAAACTACATTTACCAGCATCCTCCGGGGCAGCCAAAGACTCACCCAGCCTCTACATTCTGAACAACTAGCCCTCACTTACTGGGAAGCTGTTTACGCTCTGAATTGACAGTAAGGCTTCATTAACTTGCTTCTCCCGACTAGCCCTCAGCTCATTGGACATTGTGTATGGCCTGAATTGACAGTAAGGCTTCATTAACTTGATTCTCCCGACTAGCCCTCAGCTCATTGGACATTGTGTATGGCCTGAATTGACAGTAAGGCTTCATTAACTTCCTGTTCCTAACTAGGCCTCAGCTCATTGGACATTGTGTATGGCCTGAATTGACAGTAAGGCTTCATTAACTTGCTGTTCCTAACTAGGCCCCAGCTCATTGGACATTGTGTATGGCCTGAATTGACAGTAAGGCTTCATTAACTTGCTGTTCCTAACTAGGCCCCAGCTCATTGGACATTGTGTATGGCCTGAATTGACAGTAAGGCTTCATTAACTTGCTGTTCCTAACTAGGCCCCAGCTCATGGGACATTGTGTATGGCCTGAATTGACAGTAAGGCTTCATTAACTTCCTGTTCCTAACTAGGCCTCAGCTCATGGGACATTGTGTATGGCCTGAATTTACAGTATCCTACCTTGGCACACAGAGCCCCGACCATGCATGATGGGACTTGAAGTACCACCATGGAAAATGGGATTTGTAGTACTTCAAAACCCATCATTCCCCACAGACCACTGTGGCCCAGAACCAAGACCAATAAAGACCCAACTTGGCACACCATGCCCCCCATGACCCACACTCCATCCAACTGCAGTTTAGAGGAGGGCACACCGTGGATGATTGGACTTTCTCGCATCTCCTAAATAGGGCACAGCTAGTAAATAAATAAATAAATAAATAAATATTAACTTGAACGCAGGGGGCCCTTGGTTGTTCCCCCTCATTGATGCACCCTTTGTAGCTACAGCGTTGAACTGGCTGTCCTGTATTTCAGGCTTCCTTTTCTCTGGTGTCTGAAAGGCCTCCCCCTCCTCCTTTTACTATGCAAAGCGTAGAGACAGGCCAACTGCTTTCTCTGCAATTTGGGGACGGGAAGAAGCGCTCCCTTCCTACTGTTTGCTGGCATTTTGGCAACAGAGCGGGTTTTTCTGGGTTTTTGCTCTGCGCTTTCTTTCCTTCCTTCCTCATTCCTTCCTTCCTTCCTTTCCTGCGATGAACGGGGGCGGCTCTTTGACAAGTGGAAGAGGAGTAGGTGGCTTGAAATGTTCCTTCTTGCGCTTACACAATCCCATCATCGCCAAACAAGGGCAGGTTTTCTCTCTTTCCATCAGGGAGACGAGGAAAGGCCTTCAAAACACCCTTTCCTGGGATATTTTCAGAGTTAGAAGAAACACCTGCATTTGCATATCCGCCTTAACACGTTGAGCATTCCGATCATAGGACACTTCGGCCTCTTTGCGAGCACGGAGAGGCACGGAGCTCATCACGCGAGTTAAACTACTTCCGGCCTTAACGCATAGCCCTCCGTGGTTGGAAAGAGGCAGAAGAGTCCTCAAAGGAGGGAACTCCACAATCGACCTCATCACATTGAGAAATTCCCCCTATTATGATACTTCACCGGGGCCCGGATTAAGCCCTTTTGGTGCCCTAGGCCAGTGTTTCCCAACCTTTTTTGAGCCGCGGCACACTTTTTACGTTTGCAAAATCCTGGGGCACACCACCAACCAAAATGACACAAAATGACACTCTAACACAGTCATACATATAGTTAATATGTTTTTAAATGTATTTATACACTCAGTGTGAAACCTGGGCCTGTTTCGATGAACACAACATAGATATCCTGGCAGGAATGGCAGAAAGGCACAAACTTCCCACACAGAACTCCCATAACCAAGAGAAAATGCTATAAGAGTTTGGTGGACATTGGCCTTGGGTTTTGGAGTTGTAGTTCATCTATATCCAGAGAGCACTGTGGACTCAAACAATGTTGGATCAGGACCAAACTTGGCACGAATACTCAATATGCCCAAATGTGAACGCGGATGGAGTTCAGGGGAAATAGACCTTGACATTTGGGAGTTGTAGTTGCTGGGATTTATAGTTCCCTTACAATCAAAGAGCATTCTGAACCCCACCAATGATAGAACTGGGCCAAACTTCCCACACAGAACCCCCAGGAGGCAAGAGGAGGTCTCTACTTGGGGGAAGGGAGGCGGGCCTTCCCAATGCATGGAGAGGGAGAGACCAAGTAGACCAGTCTTTCTCAACCAGTGTGCTGTGGCACACTAGTGTGCCGTGACGGACCTCCTGCTGTGCCGCGAGAAAAGCTCTCTGCCCCCTTCCTCCCCCCCTTCCTGCCGAACTCCTGCTTGGGGGAGGAGGAGGAAGGGCCGGGCAGTGGCAAAAAAAAAGAAGAAGGTACTGGGCGCCGCCTCCTTCGGCCGTTCCCCAGCCAGCCTCCAATCCGCCATGACTCCCACCATGACTCTCGCCCCGCTCGCTGAAGCCGCGTGGAGGAGCCCCACCCACTGAAGCCCGTTCACCGCTCATGCTCCTCCTCTGTAGGAGAGCTGAAGCTGGGGGGAGGGGGCAGGGCATGGCGCAGCCTGGCTCCGCCCCCTCCCCAGCTTCGGCATTCCCAGCAGCTGCTCCCAGCAGGCCACCAACCCCCAACCGTTCTTTACTGTGTTAGAGTGTCATTTTGGTTGGTGGTGTGCCCCCGGATTTTTTTAATGTTAAAAGTGTGCCGCGGCTCAAAAAAGGTTGGGAAACACTGAAGTAGACAACGGGTGGGGAGGGGGGTGTTTGTAATTCTGTGCCTTTATCGAGGTAGGTTTCTTAGGGTTTTTATACTTCAACACACTAGACTCTCCCCCCCGCGGGGCCGCTGCCGTGCATGCGCGGCAGAATGGAGGGCGCGAGTGCCGCGGCCTCCTCCATCATGTTCCTGGGTACCGCGCCTGCGCGGCAGCGGCCTGGGGGGGCTTCCCTTCCTTCCTCCTTCTTGGAGGAGGAGGAGGAAGGAAGGGAAGCTCCCGGGGCCGCTGCGGCAAACAGGAACATGGCGGAGGAGGCAGAGGCGGCGGCGCTCGCGCTCTCCCTCCTGCCGCGCATGTCCGGAAGCGGCCCCGGGGGTGGGGCTTCCCTTCGCCTCTTCCTCCTCCGAGGAAGGAAGGAAGGAAGGGAAGCCCCCGGGGCTTAACCCCCCCCCCCCAAATTCTCAGGGTGGTCCACGAGAAGGCCTTACTGGTGCATTATTTAAACTGTTATGCTTATTCGTATCATGATGTGATCACCATGCTCAATATATCCCATATTCATGGGGGTATTGGGATAACAATACAAAAGGTTTGGTAGGGTAGACCAACTCCCACTCAGACTCAGCCCCTCCCGAATCAAACTCAGCCCCTCCCGAATCAAAATCCTGGCTACGGCCCTGCCTGTTGGTTTGGGACAGTACAATATTATCCCATGGAAAGCAATGGTTTTAACCTGGAGCATCTCTTGTATCCTATGGGCTTTGATGCAGATCAATATAATGCCATGGAAAGCAATGGCTGTAATGTGGATCACTGCCTCTTGAATCCTATGGGTTTGGGACAGTACAATATTATCCCATGGAAAGCAATGGGTTTAACCTGGAGCACCTCTTGTATCCTATGGGCTTTGATGCAGATCAATATCATCCCATGGAAAGCAATGGCTGTAATGTGGATCACTGCCTCTTGAATCCTATGGGTTTGGGACAGTACAATATTATCCCATGGAAAGCAATGGGTTTAACCTGGAGCATCTCTTGTATCCTATGGGCTTTGATGCAGATCAATATCATCCCATGGAAAGCAATGGCTGTAATGTGGATCACTGCCTCTTGAATCCTATGGGTTTGGGACAGTACAATATTATCCCATGGAAAGCAATGGGTTTAACCTGGAGCATCTCTTGTATCCTATGGGCTTTGATGCAGATCAGTAGGATACTATGGAAAGCAATGGTTTTAACTTGAATCACTGGGGGAGGGGCGCGGCCAGAGGCGGCTCCAACTGTGGCTGCTGCAGCATGGACTGGGACTCGGAGCTGTTGGTAAGCCAGTGGAGGGGCTTCCTCTTTTCTCCCTCCCTGTCCCTCCCCCTCACTCTCTTTCCTCCCTTCCTTCTTCCCTTTCTTCCCTCTTTCCTTCCTTCCCTATTTCCCATCCTTTCTTCCTTCCCTTCTTTCCCTCCCTCCCTTCTGTTCTTCCTTCCTTCCTCTCTCCCCCTCCTTTCCCTTCCTTTCTTCTTCCCTTCCTTCCTTTCCTCTTTCCTTCCTTCCCTACTTCCCATCCTTTCTTCCTTCCCTTCTTTCCCTCCTCCCTTCTGTTCTTCCTTCCTTCCTCTCTCTCCCCCTCCTTTCCCTTCCTTCCTTCCCTACTTCCCATCCTTTCTTCCTTCTCTCTTTCCTTCCTTCCCTACTTCCCATCCTTTCTTCCTTCTTTTCTTTCCCTCCCTTCTGTTCTTCCTTCCTTCCTCTCTCTCCCCCCTCCTTTCCCTTTCTTCCTTCCCTCTTTCCTTCCTTCCCTACTTCCCGTCCTTTCTTCCTTCCCTTCTTTCCCTCCCTCCCTTCTGTTCTTCCTTCCTTCCTCTCTCTCTCCCTCCTTTCCCTTCTTTCCTTATTTCCTTCCTCATCTCCTTTCTTCCTTTCCTTCCTTCCTTCCTTCCTTTCCTTCCTTTCTCCCCTGCTTCTTGCCTTGCCTTCTTTCCTTCCTGTTTCCTCCCTCCCTCATTCCTTCATTCCTTCTTCCCTTTCTTCGTTCCCTTTCCTTCCTTCCCTACTTCCCATTCTTTCTTCCTTCCCTTCTTTCCCTCCCTCCCTTCTGTCCTTCCTTCCTTCCTCTCTCTCTCCCTCCCTTCCCTTCCTTCTTTCCTCATCTCTTCTTCCTTTCCTTCCTTCCTTCCTTTCTCCCCTGCTTCTTGCCTTGCCTTCTTTCCTTCCTGTTTCCTCCCTCCCTCATTCCTTCCTTCCTTTCCTTCCTCTCTGCCTTGAACATTTCCTATTGTTTGTGGGAGTTCTGTGTGGGAAGTTTGCCCCAATTTCATCGTTGTTGGGGTTCAGAATGCTCTTTGATTGTAGTGAACTATAAATCCCAGCAACCACAACTCCCAAATGACAAAATCATTTTTTTTAGTGATGGTCACTCCTTGTCGGTGTCTTGTGGCCAAATTTGGCAGCAATTCGTCCAGCAGTAAGAAATCAGTTTTTGTGTGTCAACTGTAAACTAGGATGTGTGGAAGGGCCCTGGGTCATCTGAAGTCCTTTCCACACACTTGAATAAAATCCCATGCAGGGGCGGTCTTACGTATACGTGAAGGACGCGGCTGCGTGGGGCACCATCTTGGAAGGGCGGCGCCGCACCGGCCGCACCGGCGTAGCAAACCTCCCTGCTGCTGCGTTGGTTTCAGCGCCTGCAGGAGCTTCTGGGCATGCGCGGAGGTTTTCGCACATGTGCAGTGGCTCCGGAGCTGAAGTTGAGCTTTGGAGCCACTGCGCATGCGCGAAAAACCTCCGCGCATCCCCAGAAGCTCCTGCAGGCGCTGAAGCCGAAGCCTAAACAGGCCTCCTGCAAGGCCGGGGGCGGCGCGGGCCGCGTGAGAAGGAAGGCCGTGGCCTCGCGCAAGCCACTACACAGCCGCCAGTTCACCGCTTCGCTGTGAGGGAGCTTTTCTCTCCCTTTTCGTTCCACGAAGCCGGCGGTGAGTGGCGGTTTTCTCCTGAGGGGCGCCTTCAGGCAGGAGCTTCTGGGCATGCGCAGATGGGGGCGGGGGACGGGGGGCAAAATAATGTTTGGGGTGGAGAAATAATGTTCGCTTACCATTTAGAATTATCTTTGACCGCCCCTGATCCCATGTTATCTGCTTTGAATCAGATTATATGGCAGTGTGGACTCGGAAAACCCAGTTCAAAGCAGATATTGTGATATATATTTCACATTTTTGTAGTGGGGAGGTCGATCATTTTGACTTGGTTGTTTTATAAGTAGCTCGCATGCTGAAAAAGCGTGCGCACCCCTGGTGTAGATCCACCTTGAGTCTTTCTCGTCAGCAAGTGTCTTTTGCGTAGTCCCAAAAGGAACTGGGCCTGGGTTCCTTCCATAATCTCGGAAATTAAAAGCTTTTGTCTTCAGACGCAGCTCAGCCAGCCTCAAAGGGATTTAATGCACCGGGATCGCTGAGATTATCCTTCTAATATCGTAACTAAACAAAAGGCCAGGGTCAAAAAGGGGACACTTTGCCCAACGAAGGGAGAGGGGCGCATCGGACCCCCCAAAATAGCCAAATGCCTTGTGATCAGAGCTTGGAAACGCTTCTTCTCTCTGTGATTACCATTCTCTTTGGCCATCCTTGTGTCTATACGGCCATGAAATAAAGAGGGATTTAACATCTAATACAATTTGGGGATTCTGGGAGGGATAGTCCAGGTGCGGAGAAGCAAATCGGGCCATTTCTGCACCATGTCGTCTACATTCGAAACTATCTTCCCCCAAAGAGATATACTAACAACATAACATTATATAATATCAATAATAACAAAACTTATTTATATCCCACCCTATGTCTTGGATAGATGGATGGATGGGTGGGTGGGTGGGTGGATAAATGGATAATTGGATAAATTGATGAATTGATGAATTTATAGATAGATGAATAGATAAATAGACAAATAGATGGATGGATAAATCGATGGATGGATGGATGAATGAATGGATAAATAGATGGGTGGACAAATGGATAGATAGATGGATGGATAAATGGATAAATCGATGGATGGATGGACGGTCAGATGGATGGATAGATGGATGGATGGATGGATAAATCGATAAATCGATGGATGGATGGATGGATGGATAAATGGATAAATCGATGGATGGATGGATGGACGGTCTGGATGGATAGATGGATGGATGGATAAATGGATAAATCAATGGATGGATGGATGGATGGACGGTCAGATGGATGGATAGATGGATGGATAGATGGATGGATGGATAAATGGATGGATTAGATTGATAAATGGATGGGTGGACAAATGGATAGATAGATGGATGGATAAAGGGTTGGAAAATGGATTGATGATGGACGGTCAGATGGATGGATAGATAGATGGATGGATAGATGGATGGATAAATGGATAAATCGATGGACGGATGGTCAGATGGATGGATAGATGGATGGATGGATAAATCGATGGATGAATGGATAAATAGATGGGTGGACAAATTGATAGATAGATGGATGGATAAAGGGTTGGAAAATGGATTGATGATGGATGGATGGATGGACGGTCAGATGGATGGATAGATAGATGGATGGATAGATGGATGGATAAATGGATAAATCGATGGATGGATGGATGGATGGACGGTCAGATGGATGGATAGATAGATGGATGGATAGATGGATGGATAAATGGATAAATCGATGGATGGATGGATGGATGGATGGATGGATAGATAGATGGATGGATAGATGGATGGATAAATGGATAAATCGATGGATGGATGGATGGATGGACGGTCAGATGGATGGATAGATAGATGGATAGAAGGATGGATGGATGGACAAATGGATGGATAGAGGGTTGGAAAATTGATGGATGGAAGGATGGATATATAGATGGATGGATGGTAGGGTGTTAGGAATTGTGGGGGTTGAAGTCCAAAACACCCGGAGGGATGAAGTTTGCCCGTGCCTGGTGTAGGCGCAGCCCTAGTTTCCTTGACGTCGGGAACATTTCATAGGCTCCTTCTTTTGTTGCATATGCCTATGTTGGGATGACTTGTTTACTAATATACGAAGCGTGCCAAGAAAGCATTATCTCTGCTCATTCCTCTGCTAATGGATTGGACTGTATGGAGAGATCTCAATTCAGCTCTTTCTCTTTCCAACCATCCCTTGAAATTGGGTTTTTTGTTCCAGAACAGCAGCTCCAAGGTCATTGATGCAGGTCCAGGAAGATGGTAATTGTCTGTTTTCCATTCAAAAGGTCTCATTTGCGTCCTCTTTTGTATGCATTATAGGATGGCAAATGTCATACTACAGGGTGAACAATTCAAAGTACCTCTATGGACGATGCTATTGGGGTCTATAATGTTGTTGTGGGAGTGAATGGATGCAAAACATCACCGTATTTATTTATATCCTGCATTCGTCTCTCAACGCAGCTCACGACACTGAAAACAATACTGTCTCCCATGTAATCCTGGACTCATCGCTGGGTGTGATCCTGGACTCATCGCTGAGCCTGGAACCCCAGATTTCGGCAGTGACCAGGGGAGCATTTGCACAGTTAAAACTTGTGCGCCAGCTGCGCCCGTACCTTGGGAAGTCTGACTTGGCCACGCTCTGGTTACATCCCGTATAGATTACTGCAACGCTCTCTACGTGGGGTTGCCTTTGAAGACTGTTCGGAAGCTGCAACTAGTCCAACGGACAGCAGCCAGGTTGATAACAGGAGCGGCACTCAGGGAGCGTACAACTCCTCTGTTGTGCCAGCTCCACTGGCTGCCAGTTTGCTACCGGGCACAATTCAAAGTGCTGGCTTTAAGCCTTTAAAGCCCTAAACGGTTCGGGTCCAACTTATCTGTCCGAACGCATCTCTCCCTATGAACCATCGAGATGTTTAAGATCATCTGGAGAGGCCCTGCTCTCGGTCCCGCCTTCTTCGCAGGCGCGACTGGCGGGAACGAGAGACAGGGCCTTCTCAGTGGTGGCTCCTTGGCTTTGGAATGCTCTCCCTAGAGACATCAGATCGGCCCCCTCCCTCCTGACATTTCGCACAAAAGTCAAGACCTGGCTATTTGAGCAGGCATTTGCTGATGAAATATAAGGCTTAGTGAGATATATGGAACGACGACGATTCAACGGAAACTGATTTCAACATGACGCTGAGACTGCAATTGTATGTTTTTAATTCTTAATTTGTTGTTATCTGGTTTTTTTTTGGGGGTGCCTTGCTGCTTGTGTTGTATTGAGGGCAGAGACTGCCTGTGTAAACCGTCCCGAGCCGCCTTTGGCCTGAGAGGGGTGGTATAGAAACGTGACAAATAAATAAATAAATAAATAAAATAAACAATGCATACAATTTAAAACCTACACCATAGAAACATTTAAATAGAATTAAACATAGAATCGCTCAGTTTTAACCCTGTTGCACCCAGCCTTGACTTGCAATGAGAGGCGACTAATATAATAATAATAATAATAATTATTATTATTATTAGGAGCCCCCAGTGGCGCAGTGGGTTAAACCCCTGTGCTGGCAGGACTGAAGACCAACAGGTCACAGGTTCAAATCGGGTGAGAGTGCGGATGACCTCCCTTGTCAGCTCCAGCTCTCCATGTGGGGACATGAGAGAAGCCTCCCACAAGGATGGTAAAACATCAAAACATCCAGACATCCCCTGGGCAACATCCTTGCAGATGGCCAGTTCTCTCACACCAGAAGCCACTTGCAGTTTCTCAAGTTGCTCCTGATACGACCAAAAAATTAATATTATTATTACTACTATTATTATTCTGGTCCAGGTTGTAAATGTGGAACTGAACTTGCAAATTGTCCATGGACATCCATTGTGCATGGTTGCACATGATACATAGATGTGCAATGCACACTTTGATACACAATTGCATTGGCTTCCACATTTAGTGTCTTTGTCCTCCTCCTCCTCCTTCATCTTCTTCTGGTCCAGGTTGTAAATGTGGAGCTGATGCAAATTGTCCATGGACATGCATTGTGCACATGGTACATTGGATGTGCAATACACACCTTGGTACACAAATGCATTGGGTTGCACATTTAGTGTCTTGTTGTTGTTGTTGTTCTTCTTCTTCTTCTGGTCCATGTTGTAAATGTGAAGCTGAACATGCAAATTGTCCATGGACATGCATTGTGCACATGATACATAGGGTGTGCAATACACACCTTGGTACACAAATGCATTGGGTTGCACATTAGTGTCTTGTTGTTGTTGTTATTGTTATTGTTCTTCTTCTTCTTCTGGTCCATGTTGTAAATGTGAAGCTGAACATGCACATTGTCCATAGACATGCATTGCGCATGGATGCACATGGCACATAGGTGTACAATGCGCACTTTGGTACACAAATGCATTGGGTTGCACATTGGTGTCTTGTTGTTGTTATTATTCTTCTTCTTCTGGTCCATGTTGTAAATGTGAAGCTGAACATGCAAATTGTCCATGGACATGCATTGTGCATGGATGCACACGGCACATAGATGTACAATGCACACTTTGGTACACAAATGCATTGTGTTGTATATTTGGTGGCTCCTCCTCCTCCTCCTTCTGGTCCAGGTTGTAAATGTGGAGCTGAACATGCAAATTGTCCATGGACATGCATTGTGCATGAATGCACGCGGCACATAGATGTACAATGCACACTTTGGTACACAAATGTATTGGGTTGCACATTGGTGTCTTGTTGTTGTTGTTATTCTTCTTCTTCTGGTCCATGTTGTAAATGTGAAGCTGAACATGCACATTGTCCATGGACATGCATTGTGCATGGATGCACACGGCACATAGATGTACAATGCACACTTTGGTACACAAATGGATTGGGTTGTAGATTTGGTGGCTCCTCCTCCTTCTGATCTAGGTTGTAAATATGGAGCTGAACATGCACATTGTCCATGGACATGCATTGTGCATGGATGCACATGGCACATAGATGTACAATGCACACTTTGGTACACAAATGCATTGGGTTGTACATTTGGTGGCTCCTCCTCCTTCTGGTCCAGGTTGTAAATGTGGAGCTGAACATGCAAATTGACCATGGACATGCATTGTGCATGAATGCACACGGCACATAGCTGTGCAATGCACACTTTGGTACACAAATGCATCGGGTTGTGCCTTTGCTTGCACATTTGGTGTCTTGGTTCACTTGTGTAACATTGCCATACAGTATGTTTAATTTCTGCTTGAAGGCTCTCATCCATTGAATTAAAAATGAATGAGTTCTAGAGCAATCTAGGTCTGAACTCTCCTTAGCACACTAGAAAAGACAACAATGCTAAGTAAAGTAGTAGAAAAACAGGAGAGAGAGAGAAACTGCATTGCAAATGGGTGGGCTCCTTTAAGACAAGCATTGGCAAGACTTTAGGAGCGAGTGGCTGAAAGGTCTCTCGTTTATGGTGTTGCTATAAGTCCAAGTTGACTTGACGACAAACAACAAACAAATCCCTGATCCAGGAAGTTGGACAAAGCCTCCGTGTCAATCCTTCTTATTTGATGAGAGAAGAGCCATGTAAGGATGCGTCTACGCCAGGGGTGGGCAATTATTTTTTCCAAGGGGCCACACGAGAGCCAGAAAATATTATGGAGGGCCGCACCTAAAGGCTGAACTACATTCTAATCTACATTATTTATTTACTTACTATATTTACTATATATTACACATTAATATTAACATATTAATATATCAAGAAATATTCGTATATTAGTATTAATATTATCATAATTATATTATAGTATATATAGAGACATTATAATATATTGAAATTGTAATATAATATAACATTATATTATATTATTTATTATTTATTATATTATTATAATAAAATTATTATAAAATAATAATAAAAAATACTTAAATTAAATTAAATTCAAGAAGACAAGGTTGCGAACCAAGATGGAATGGCCCAATGGACCCAGCCCAGAGGATGGCAAAGCGGACCCAGCCACCGCCGCAGCAGAGGAGAGCAGAGCAGCAGGCGATCGGAGGCTGCAGGCCTCTGCCCGTTCTTGCCCCCAGCCGTTCTCCAGCTGATCGCCCTGCTATGGAGTGCCTGCCATCCCCGGGCCTGCAGGGGGAGCAGTTGGCGATCTTAGGCAGCTTATTCGACCTGGCGACCCGGAAGACGATCAAGTCTTCCAGGTCGCCAGGGCGATCAGCCCCACAGGTTGCCGAATGCTCCCGCTGCAGGCCTGGATCGCCAGGCACTCCAAAGCCGCCGCTCCAAAGGGATGTCAGGTACTCCAAAGCCGCCGTGATGCCCTTTTCCCCGAGCCGGACATAATCGGCTTCCAGGCCGGATCCGGCCCGCGGGCCGTAGGTTGCCCACCCCTGCTCTACACTCTGGAATGGATACCGTTGGGCACCACTTTGACTGCTGCTTCTCCGTGCTGTGGAATAATGAGATTAGTAGTTTGGTACCAACATTCCCTTGCAAGGCACTTTCCTGATATCCCATTGCGTTGAATTGAGCCAGAGCAGTGTAGATATACAGGCGGGTCAATAAGTCCATGACTTTTTGAATGAAACACAGGTTTTTGGATTTAAAAAATCATTTTATTTTCCAACGCTCTATACACTTTGTCCAATGTTTCTCCCAATTTTTTATCCCTTCCAAAAAATAAGATTTGTCAAGGTCATCAAAATAGGTATTTGTTTGTGAGATGATTTCATCGTTGGAGTCAAATCTCTTTCCACCGAGCCATTTCTTCAGGTTTGGAAACAAGAAATAGTCACTGGGGGCTAAATCCGGAGAATAGGGCGGATGAGGGAGCAATTCGTATCCCAATTCATGGATTGTTGCCATGGAAACTGCACATGTGTGCACCCTTGCATTGTCCTGGTGCAAAAGAACTTTTTTCTTGGCCAAATGCAGTCGTGTGTTTTTTTCAAATCCTCATTAAATCGACCCAATAAGTTGGCATAATATTCGCCATTGATTGTTTTACCCTTTTGAAGGTCGTCAATGTGGATTATACCACGTGCATCCCAAAAAACGATTGCCACGGCTTTATTGGCTGACAAACCCACCTTGGCCTTCTTTGGCGCTGATTAACCCCGAGAAACCCACTGTTTTGACTGCTGTTTGGTCTCTGGTGTGTTGTGGTGGATCCACGTTTCATCCATGGTTACGAAACGGTGCAAAAACTCATCCGTTTTGCAGTTGACCAACACCAAACACTCCTGCGAAATTGTCACACGATTGCGTTTGTGGTAGATTGTGAGCAAACGCGGCACCCATCTTGCGGAAAGCTTTCTCATACCCAAGTGATCATTTAAAATTGAAACCACTGAGCCACGTGAGATGCCTATGGCTTCCGCACTTTCAACCTCCGATCGGCCAACACCATATCATGAATTTATTCCATCGTTTTGGGTGTTGAGACCTCAACTGGGCATCCAGAACGTTCGGCATCTTCCGTGCTTGTACGGCCACAACGAAATTCAGTAAACCACTTTTTTACCATTGAAATGGATGGTGCAGAGTCCTCATCGTATTTGTCAAGCTTAGACTTGGTTTGAGCGATGGGTTTTTTCCGCAAAATATATTGCTTAATGAGCACACAACATTCACTGTTTTCCATTTTCTCCTCAAATCACGCGGTAGTCTGCTATCAATGGCTGTCAAACACAAACTAAATGGTGCCGTTTGTTCAAATTTTGACAGGAGTCAACCGACAAGTGCCTGTTGACAGGAGCAGTGTCACCCTTTCAGTTCAGAGGCGGGAAATTAAAAAAGTCACGGACTTAGTGACCTGCCCTCATAATATTATCCACCCTTGTTTTCCGCACATTGAGACATCCTGCCTGGATAGTGAAATAAAGGGATAATGAAGTCAAGGAAAGAAAGATGGATATCGTCCGGTGTTTGTGTTTGGATAGGTACACATGCATGTATCTCTCTGCTCTGGCATGGATCTTTTGGAGGCATAAGAGAGATGTTGCGGCGGAGGGCTATGCGCAGAATCGAGTGCTATGCCCAAAGGAAAACAAGCCTGAGATTAGGAAACCAAACCTCTCTTTTTGGGAGGAAGGTGACGGGACCTGAAGTCTTAATCAGAGCCGAGCCTGGTGGTTGTCACGGCAACGGGATCTTGCCCATGGACCAGCGCTGACAATGAAAATGACAGGTTGCGCCTTTATGTGTTTTGGGACAGAGAGAATAATTACGTCGGCAGAATCCAGATCCTCATCTCCGCCACTCAAAGGCCGGGAAGAATATCAAGAAAATAAGGGTTTCCCCCTCTTTGCTCTCACAAAGATCCACCTGAGCATCCATAGATAGATAGATAGATAGATAGATAGATAGCTAGCTAGATAGATAGATAGCTAGGAAGGAAGGAAGGAAGGAAGGAAGGAAGGAAGGAAGGAAGGAAGGAAGGAAGGAAGGAAGGAAGGAAGGAAGGAAGGAAGGAAGGAAGGAGAGAGAAATCAAAACAGAAGCCTTGAAGCACATCACTAGATTTCTACCTTTTTAAATTGAGTCAGATCTACATTCTAAGGAACAATCTAAACCTGAACTAGTGAAAGTCAGTGAATCCGCCCTGGGTTATAGTCCGAACTTTAAAGGCGCTGTCCAAGGTACCTAAATTGGCCCAGGTTTATCCAAACATGGAAGAAATCACTGCCACACCCCAGGGGTGCATCATCATCATCATCTTAATAATAATAATAATAATAATAATATACATTTCTCTCTCAGAGAGGGACGAGAAATAATACTTTCCAAAACTTTTATTATTATTTTTTAATTTTTCACCTGTGGACCAGTTGCAGTTTGGCATCATAATCATCCTATTCTTCTTCTTGTTATATAACATTTTTCTCTCAGAGACATTAAGACGGTGTTTCTCATCCTGGGGGTCAGGACCCCTTGGGGGGGGGGGTCATGAGGGGGGTTGTCAGAGGGGTTGCTAAAGACTATCAGAAGACACAGTATTTTCTGTTGGTCATGGGGGTTCCGTGTGGGAAGTTTGGCCCGAGTTCAGAATGCTCTTTGATTGTAGGTGAACTATAAATCCCAGCAACTGCAACTCCCAAATGCCAAGGCCTATTTCCCCCAAACTCTACCAGTGTTCACATTTGGGCATTTTGAGTATTTGTACCAAGTTGCGGCTTCAGAGCTAATAGGAGCACCACGGATATGGTTTTTGCCCTTAGACCAGTCTTTCTCAACCAGTGTGCCGTGGCACACTCGTGTGCCGTGACGGACCTCCTGCTGTGCTGCGAGAAAAGCTCTCTGCCCCCCTTCCTCCCCCCTCCTGCCGAACTCCTGCTGCTTGGGGGAGGAGGAAGGGCCGGGCAGTGGCGAAGAAAAAGAAGAAGGGACCGGGGCGCCGCCTTCTTCGGCCGTTTCCCCAGCCAGCCTCTGCCATGACTCCCACCATGACTCTTGCCCCTCGCTTGCTGAAGCCGCGTGGAGGAGGAGCCCCGCCTACTGAAGTCCGTCCACTGCTCATGCTCCTCCTCTGTAGGAGAGCTGCAGCTGGGGGGAGGGGGCAGGGCATGGCGAAGCCTGTAGGAGAGCTGAAGCTGGGGGGAAGGGACAGGGCATGGCGCGGCCTGGCTCTGCCCCCTCACCCAGCTTCGGCACTCCCAGCAGCTGCTCCAGCCTTGAGGGGACAGTGCCAAGCCAGCATTGTGCTGGCTCTGGCACCACTGGCTTGACACTGCCCCTCAAGGCTGGAGCAGCTGCTGGGAGAGGTGAAGCCGGGGTAGGGGTGGGGCATGGCGCAGCCTGGTTCCGCCCCTCCCGGCTCGGCACTCCCAGCAGCTGCTCCAGCCTTGAGGGGACAGTGCCAAGCCAGCATTGTGCTGGCTCTGGCACCGCTGGCTTGGCACTGCCCCTCAAGGCTGGAGCAGCTGCTGGGAGAGGTGAAGCTGGGGGTAGGGGCGGGGCATGGTGCAGCCTGGCTCCGCCCCTCACCCCCGCTTCACCTCTCCCAGCAGCTGCTCCAGCCTTGAGGGACAGTGCCAAGCCAGCATTGTGCTGGCTCTGGCACCGCTGGCTTGGCACTGCCCTCAAGGCTGGAGCAGCTGCTGGGAGAGGTGAAGCCAGGGGTAGGGGCGGGGGCTTGGTGCAGCCTGGCTCCGCCCCCCCCGGCTTCGGCACTCCCAGCAGCTTCTCCAGCCTTGAGGGACAGTGCCAAGCCAGCATTGTGCTGGCTCTGGCACCGCTGGCTTGGCACTGCCCTCAAGGCTGGAGCAGCTGCTGGGAGAGGTGAAGCCGGGGTAGGGGGTGGGGCATGGCGCAGCCTGGCTCCGCCCCTCCCCAGCTCGGCACTCCCAGCAGCTGCTCCAGCCTTGAGGGGACAGTGCCAAGCCAGCATTGTGCTGGCTCTGGCACCGCTGGCTTGGCACTGCCCCTCAAGGCTGGAGCAGCTGCTGGGAGAGGTGAAGCTGGGTAGGGGCGGGGCCTGGCTCAGCCAGGCTCCGCCCTCCCGGCTTCGGCACTCCCAGCAGCTGCTCCCAGCAGGCCGCCATCCCCCAGCCGTTCTTTACTGTGTTAGAGTGTCATTTTGTGTCATTTTGGTTGGTGGTGTGCCCCCCGATTTTCTTAATGTTAAAAGTGTGCCGCGGCTCAAAAAAGGTTGGGAAAGACTGCCTTAGACAACTGCAAGAGAAATGTAGAGAGCAGAACAAAGGACTCTAGGTCACATTTGCCGACCTCACCAAAGCCTTCGAGAAGCCCACCATGTCCATCTTGAGAGGTCAATGATCCAGAAGGATCAATACTTTCTGGCTCTTTGGCAAAGACGCCAGCCTGCGATGCCAGCCCTGTCTTGGGGAATATTATTTCTCCACATGTTATTTACAGACTGCAACTTAGAATTAACATCTGGAGAGGGAGTTGCATCTCCTGCCATCTGTCACCTCTAAAGGAACGCTATCAAGGGCATCGGGGAAATGACCGATTCAGACAGGAAAGAGGAAGGGGAACGCAGGGGGACACGTCTCGAGTGCAGCAAAGCAACTGCAGCAAAGCAAGCCCAAACAGAGTCTTTTTTCATCCAAATCCTTCCATGTTTGCGTTAAAAAAACCCCTAAATTATAAGAAGCTGACTTTCAATGGGTGAGCTTGGACAAGGGACTGCAACACTGGAAAAACGGTCTACTCTGAAGCTAAGTAGTATACAAGGGGGTACGTCTATATACAAGCAATGAGTACTCTATAAGCACATGTACACAGAATTGATGTAATTAAATAGTTAATAGGTTAAATACAGTCTGGAATAATCCGGAGTATAATACTGTAAAATCCGGAATAAGCATGCATACAACATCGCATACAAAGTTAATAAATTGACAATGTAGACAATAATCAATCTAACAATGTATCCTAAGGCAGTGTTTCCCCACCAGTGTGCCGTGGCACACCAGTCTGCCATGAGCGATCATCAGGTGTGCCGTGGGAAATGGGAACCTCCAATCCCCTTTCTTCCCCCTCCTGCCGAACACTTTTCCTTCTCCACTTGGGCTCCCTTCTTCCCAGCCTCGCTCTGCTTGCTTTGCCTCGCTTTGCTCTGGGGCGAGTCTGCGCAGTAGCGCCCGCACGGGTCACATCTTCCCCCCTCCCCCCTCCCCTCCTGAACGCGCTCACGCTGCCCCCTCAAATCAAAATGGCGGCAGAAGCGGCAGTGTAGAAGAAAAAGTAAGTGTTTGGCAGGAGGGGGAAGAAAGGGCGCGAAGGGGGAGGAAGAGGTCTCTGTCGAAAGCTGGCATGGGCAAACTTGGACCTTCCAGGTGGTTTGGACTCCAACTCCCACCACTCCTAGCAGCCTCGGGCTCTTTTTCTTCCCCTCCCCCCAGCCACTTAAGCAGGAAAGGGCCTCAGGCTGTTAAGAATGGTGGGAGTTGAAGTCCAAAGCAGCCAGAGGGCCGAAGTTTTCCCGTGCCTGTTTGAGGGACCTTAAAGCGGTGAGCCTCCTTCCAACGTTGTGATTCTGGATAGAAAACAAACAACAACATGACATAACATTGTTTGAGTCCACAGTGCTCTCTGGGTGTAGGTGAACTACAACTTCCAAACTCAAAGTCAATTCCCAAGCATCCCTTTCAGTACTTTCTGTTGGTAATGAGAGTTCAATATGCCAAGTTTAGTTCAATTCCATTGTTGCAAGAGTTCAGGATGCTCTTTGATTGTGTGTTAACTATAAATCCCAGAAACTGTAACTCCCAAATGTCAAGGTCTATTTTTCCCAAACTCCATCCGTGGTAACATTTGGGCATATTGAGTATTCATGCCAAGTTTGGACCTGATCCAACGTTGTTTGAGTGCACAGTGCTCTCTGGATATAGGTGAACTACAACTCCAAAACCCAAGGTCAATGCCCACCAAACTCTTATAGTATTTTCTCTTGGTTATGGGAGTTCTGTGTGGGAAGTTTGTGTCTTTCTGCCATTCCTGCCAGGATATCTATGTTGAGTTCATCGAAACAGGCCCAGGTTTCACACTGAGTGTATAAATACATTTTAAAACATATTAACTATATGTATGACTGTGTTAGAGTGTCATTTTGGGTCATTTTGGTTGGTGGTGTGCCCCAGGATTTTGTCAATGTAAAAAATGTGCCACGGCTCAAAAAAGGTTGGGAAACACTGGTCTAGTCTACTAAGAAGTTGAGGCCATCCAGGGCCAAGTTCACCGTTACAGGAAGATCTTGAGCTGAATCTGGGAGTCGCCTAACATTGGCCTCCAGCAAACCTGTCCTGTTGCAAATGGAAGCCCTGTTCTAATAATACAACGATGATAAGAGTCCAGATTGAATTGCATAGACTTCAGGTCCTTCCTTCCTTCCTTCCTTCCTTCCTTCCTTCCTTCCTTCCTTCCTTCCTTCCTTCCTTCCTTCCTTCCTTCTTGTCTTTTTTTTGGTCTTTCTTGCAATTATATTTTAAACTCTGGGGTGGAAAATGGAAAGATTAAATATTTATCTGACCTGAACTCATTTATGAATGAAAAACGGATGGAAATAGTCTGTGAAGAAATGCTGACAATCTAATGAAGCTTCGACTGTTTCCTAATTTACATTGTTCTGGGAATGGACCCAAACGTTGCTAAGATGGGAGACTGGTCGCTTGCTATTGACAGCTCGCCCTTCATCTTTGTCATAGTTGGAACCATGGAAGTTGCAGTTTTACAAGGTCTTTCTCTGCCAGTGAAGGCCAAACGACAGCTCCCCATAAATCCATGGCAGTTGTTATTATTATTATTATTATTACAAAGGCTGGATGGTTATCTGTTGCGGTGCTTTGATTGTGCTTTTCCCGCATGGTAGAAGGGGGTTGGACTAGATGGCACCTGGGGTTGCTATTATTATTATTATTATTACTACTACTACTACTACAAAGGCTGGATGGCCATCTGTTGGGGTGCTTTGATTGTGCTTTTCCTGCACTGCAGAACGGGGTTGGACTAGATGGTCCTTGGGGTTGCTATTATTATGCTTTAATTGTGCTTTTCCCGTATAGCAGAAGGGGGTTGGACTAGATGGCACCTGGGGTTGCTATTATTATTATTATTATTATTACAAAGGCTGGATGGCCATCTGTTGGGGTGCTTTGATTGTGCTTTTCCTGCATGGCAGGAGGGGGTTGGACTAGATGGTCCTTGGGGGTGCTATTATTATGCTTTAATTGTGCTTTTCCTGTATAGCAGAAGGGGGTTGTACTAGATAGCACCTGGGGTTGCTATTATTATTATTATTATTATTACAAAGGCTGGATGGCCATCTGTTGGGATGCTTTGATTGTGCTTTTCCTGCGTGGCAGGAGGGGGTTGGACTAGATGGTCCTTGGGGGTGCTATTATTATGCTTTAATTGTGCTTTTCCTGTATAGCAGAAGGGGGTTGGACTAGATGGCACCTGGGGTTGCTATTATTATTATTATTATTATTATTATTATTATTATTACAAAGGCTGGATGGCCATCTGTTGGGGTGCTTTGATTCTGCTTTTCCTGCATGGCAGAAGAGGGTGGACTAGATGGCCCTTGGGGTTGCTGCTGCTGCTGTTGTTTTTACAAAAGCTGGATGGTCATCTGTCTGCAGTGCTCCGATTGTGCTTTTCTGCCTGACAGAATAGAGTTAGACTGGATGGCCTCTTCGAATTCTTCTTTGATTCCACGCCATGTGGGTCTGTGACGGTCTATAAGGCGACCTTTCGGCGAGAGATGCATGGAAGCGGGCCTGCTTTGCATGCGACAGGGATGCCCTCCAAAGCGCCTCCTGCAACAAGCATCAATTAGCCCGGGTTTTTGCACGTCATCCGGCACCTGAACATTACCTCTCGGCTGTTTGCCATTCACGGCACTCGCGTTCTGTCTGGTGGCACAAGATGTCTGAAGCAGGTGTTTTCCTCCTTAAGCTGCATCCCGCCAGAGGTCGCATGCGTCGCTTTGGGGACCCGCCAAATAGGGTCTTCTTTTGGGGGCAGAGGGTTAATGGGGAGCCATCGGAGGCAGAGCCTTTAATTGCCACGGCTAAGAGTTCCCTCCCTGCTCCCGACATCCTATTACCGCCTCCATCAATCACCCATCTCTGCAGACACGGGCCTGATGAGCGAGGGACGGAGTGCTGAAATATACATGAAGGCGGCCTTATTCGGGCCGGGATGGGCAAATAAAAGCCATGACAAATGGCCCACCGTCGCCGTTTCGCAAGGACCACATTTCCTGGCTTCTGCATTTACCGATTCCAGGGCCCTGGCCCTCATGTATTATGCAACAGCGGTATTTTGGAACTAGGAAAAGTTTCTCTTCCTTATGGATTCTGACATGGCTACTTGGGCAAGTCTCCTGTTGGCAACGAGCATGTCCGCAAGGATGGCTGTCCACTTCTCTTGGATCTTCCCCCATGAACCAACCCGAACTCTTCGGTCCTCCCCTCGCCCCTGCCAGCCTCACAGATTCGTCTGGTGAGCACCAGGGAGAGGGCCTTCTCCTCTTTGGCCCCCCGACTATGGAACTCCTTGCCCGGAGAGATTGGGCTTGGCCGACTTACCGGCCAAGCGGGTTGCGGAGCGGGGTTGCCCTCACCGCCTTCTTGCGGAGAGATGAAGGAGCTTCTCCTTCCCAGAAGCCCCTGGGGTAGCGGGAGGTTTCCCGCCACCACGCTGGCCGGCCAATGATGGGGCTGGCCCCGCCCCCTCTTTGCGCCGGCTGGCCTACCCTTCCGCCTGGGCAGCCTATTTAAAACCGCCCAGGCTGCACGTGGGGCCAGTCCTGTTTTTCCTCCCACCCTCCCTTCTTATTGCGTTGCTTGTTGGTGTCCATTTGGTTCATTCTTCACGTCATTGTTGCATTGTTCAGGGTGATGCATTATATTGTTCTTTGTCACAACTCCGTGTTTGGCATGTGGCATGGCCCCTGGATCGGGCTGGCTTATCGCCCCTTGGTTATTAGGGGGATAACGCCCAGACCCCCTGGGGTGCCAAGTTTCCGTGGACAGGCATTGGGCCGCTCGCACCCCAGGCTTGCATACGCCTTTGGACATTCGTGGGGGCTCTGCGACCCTGATCCAGGACCCACGCGTGGCCACTAACCCTTTGTTCCTGTTTTCAATAAATGAGTTGTGGCCATTTTCATCCAACCACTTGTGCCGGTGTTATTGTTCTTGGCGTGAGGTGTGTCACCCTTGCGCACGCAATAGGAAAGCCCCCACCCTGAAAACCTTTAAAAAAACACTTGGCTTTTCTGCTTTGCCTTCGGAGAGTAGCCACTTAACTCAGGCCCGAATTACCCATAAGGCCACCCTAGGCCATGGCCTAGGGGCGCAAGCCAAGGGGGGCGCAATTCACACGGACCCCAAAAAATGTTGAAACAAAACCGCAATGCAACTCTCTCCCCCCCCCCTCTCTCTCGGGGGGAGGGCGGCGGGAAAGCGCTGCAAGGGGGCGGGGAGGAAGGAATGGCACCCCCCTTTGCCATCGCCCCCACCCCCTTGTCAATGAAGGAGGGCGTGAGGAGGAGGAGGAGGGAAGCTCCCGGGGCCACTGCCGGGCATGCACAGCACCCAGGAACATGGTGGAGTAGGCAGAGGCGCCCGCGCCCTCCTGCTGCGCATGCCCGGCAGCGGCCCTGGGGGCTTCCCTCCTTCTCGTACCCTCCTTCCTTGACTCAAGAAAGGAGGGTGCGCCACGAAGAGGAGGAGGCGGAGGGAAGCCCTGCCCCCAGGGCCGCTGCCGGCACCAGGGGCGGGGCTTCCCTCTGCCTCCTCCTCCTCACGCCCTCCTTCCTTGACTTAAGGAAGGAGGGCGCGCGGCTCCGCGAGGAGAAGCAGGAGGTAGGGGGTGCGGTAGAGGTTGGTTTAGGGGCGTAATTCCAAAATGTGGCCTAGGGCGCCAAAAGGGGTTAATCCGGGCCTGACTTAACTCTATAATCATCGCTCTCCTCAATGCCCCCTGTTCCGTCCTCCAGACGTTTTATATGCATAGCCCCATAGTTTGGTTTTTAAAAAGGCAGCATTTTTCCTTTTGCATCTTTCCTGGGACTGTTCCAGACACACTGGCACCTTGCCTGTTAATTATTAGCAAGGTTGCAGCCTGGTGCAGAATTTGCCACCTAAAGCTCTGCAAATGTATCTTTTTCGGTGTCCGCCCCTTTTTCTTCCTGGGGATTGGCCTCCATTTTAGAAAGTGTTTTAGTTCCTTTCAGAGAGGGAAGGAAGCCAGATGTGTTTTTGGCCAGCCAGGATTGGCTCCGAAAGGGTCACCGTAAGTACTGGGTGCTTACTGGGTGCTTACCTGGGTGCTTACCTGGGTGCTAACCTGCATGCTGACCTGCTGATTGCTTTTTGCTTGACCATTAGCTGGGGGAGTGCTGGAGCCAGATGAGTTTATGGTACCTTGCAGAGACTGGCTTTGCATGCTGTATAGGATAGACATCTGGTTACCAGCCCAGCTTTAGGTCACCTTTGGACTGAGCTTAGGTTTTGAGGGGGGAAGGAGTGGTTCCTTCAACCAAACACCTAGGACCAGGGTGGGAAATATCGGGTTTCCTGCCATCCAAAAAGAAGCAGTAGGAATCTTTTGAGCAACAACCCAAGGCATTTCCACTCTGGTTTTTTTGCAACCATTAAGAAGCTGTGCCAAGTCCTGCAAAGACTTTGTTATTGAATAAACTGTTTGATTTTCAACTTTATTTTGGAGTGTTTTTGGGTTGTCAGACCACCTAGCTTTTTCAGCAAGCGCTCTGCAGTCCACCAGGTAAAAAGGACAACACATCTGCCAGTTTTAATTTTGAACAGACCTGGTGTGATGGCATACCCCCCATTTGGAGTCCACCACCCCTTATAGGAAAGTCTTTTATAATCCATGTTTACATGTGCTCCCCTTGCAATGAATCTACTTCTGTTATCTCACCCTGAGTTTATAACATTTTATATTGTGCATGCGTCCCCCCTTGTCATTGTGATTTCAGATATGTATTTATTATTTATTTGTTTGTTTGTTTATTCAAATTTATCCGTTGTCACTCCCATCCGGCTCGGGGCGACTTACAACAATAAAAACAGCAATTACAGAGACATATACAAGATATTATAAACAGCGTAGAATTAAAAACAGTAGCTGTATAATACGACAGTATCAAGGCCAATATACAGCCAAGGAAGTCGGCAGTTTTAAGAGCCAAAAGCCTGCCGAAACAACAATGTCTTGCAGAAACTGAAACAAGAATGTCTTTGCATTTTAAAATTTTTTATTGATATGTTTGTATTTTTATTGTGTTACTGTTGATGTTTTAATTTGTATTTAATTGTAATTTCTTGTATGGGCTTGGCCTCATGTAAGCTGCCCCGAGTCCCCATTGGGGAGATGGTGGCGGGGTATAAATAAAGATGATGATGATGATTCCCTTGGCCTTCCACTCCATCCCATCGTCTCAACCCAGATTATGAAGTACACACACACACACACACACATCAACTGTACCTGCCACGTGTTGCTGTGGCCAACCTTCCCTCCCTCTTTCTCTCCTCCTTTCTTTCTCTCACTCCTTCCTTCCCTCTTTCTCTCCCAAAGAAATCCAAGGAGAAGTAAGCTTGCAGCTTGGAAGCAATCCATTTGGATCTTCCTCCTCTCCTAAAGGGCCTGGTCTAAAGGATGCTGGGAGCTGTAGTCCGGAAGAGAGGGTGTGGATATGCTTTTGTGTGTTTTGTTTGCCCGAGGAGTCGTTTTGCACATGCACTGTAGCAACCTTTTTGCCTTTTTTTTGGGCTTTTAAGTCCCTTCTGCTGTGTTTTTCAGTGTTTTTATGAGCGATGGCCACTCATTGGCCTGATACGTGTATTGTGTCCAAATGTTGTATCAATTCTTCCAGTGGTTTTTGAGTTACGTTAATCCCACAAACGAACATTGCATTTTTATTTATATAGATGCACAGGGCCAGATCTTACATTTCGTGAACTACGCACCCACGTGCGGCGCCACAAATTCAGGGGTGCATCCGGCCGCCAAATGCCCCTTCTCAGTCTCCGGCCCCGTGGAAGGTGACCCACCCGCACCGTACCAAATGCGCACACACGGAACCAGCTCGTTCCGTGCATGCGCATCCAGTGCAGCGCAAGCAGGCCAGAGCTGCCCGCAGCGGCTACACGAGGCCGGAGACTGAGAAGGAGCGCCCGGCAGCCAGAGGCGGAGCCTCTGCCCCCCGGCCACCAAAACTTCCCCCTCAGTCCCAGCCCCGTAGAAGGTGGCCCGCCCTCGCCGCACCAAATGCGCACGGTTGAAACCAGCTGGCTCCGCGCATTCGCACCCGGCGCAGCGCGAGCAGGCCAGAGCCGCCTGCAGCAGCTCCATGGGACCGGAGCCCGCGGAGGAGCACCCGGCCGCCGGGGCAGGGCCTCCGTCCCCAGCCACCAAAGCCCTCCTTCTCAGTCTCCGGCCCCGTGGAAGGCAGGCCTCCCGTGCCGCACCAAATGCGCTCGTGCGGAACCAGCTGGCTCTGCGCATGCGCACCAGGCGCGCATGCACACCCTCCACAAGGCCGGAAACCGAGGAGAAGCACCCGGCAGCCGTATGCACCCCCGAACATGTGAATAATATTCTACCTTTTACTTTTCAGTGATTGGTTGGGGCGGGGGGGCAAAATAATGTTCGCTTACCATTTAAAATTACCTTACTCCGGCCCTGTAGATGCACACACATATACACACACACTCCACTTGTTTCACTGCCAACAGAACCTCTGAAGATGCCGTTAGACACAAATGCAGGTGAAAGGTCAGGAGAGAATGCTGCCGGAACATGGCAACCCAGTGATTCCAGCCATGAAAGCCTCCGACGTCATACTTCCAAATGTTTAGACGTGGCTTCTCGTTCCCCCTTTTCGAAACTTCTCCTCCAGGTCCCTTAACACCGATGTGACAAATGTTTGGGATTGTGCCATATGTATCTTGTGGAAAGGTTAGGGCTGAGGCCTGGATGCGACGATGCAACGCACCTTGGCACCTTTGCAGGGGTGCGTGCCGCATGCAACACTGGAGACGCCTCTCCCACGTTGTCCCCAAAAAGCCGTTCCACGACAGAATCCTAGCCGGGATTTGGAAGAGATGGCTAAACCAGAAGGTCCCTTTGGAAGCATCTCTTTGTGGTGCCAAGCGATTGCCATGGAGATCGGTCCCCGTTGCCTTTGGGATGGAAGAGGCAACAGGTGCAGGAGAACTCTGCGCAGCCAAAGTCGTGCTCATTTGTGTGTGTTTGTGTGTGTGTGTTGCTGCGAATCTCACTTGAAAATGAAGTGACAAACAGTGAAGGGCGGAGGGGGAAATGGGTTGCGAGAAATAGGGAGCAATATCAGGGGAATCTTTCCAAATTTAAACTGTTTAGATCAGACATTTGGCAAACTTGGGCCCTCTGGGTGTTTTGGACTTCAACTCCCACAATTCCGAGCAGCCTACACACACAAACTGATTTCTTACTACTGGACGAATTTCTGCCAGATTTGGCCACAAGACACCTAAAAAGAGTGACCATTACTAAAAAAATTGATTTCGTCATTTGGGAGTTGTAGTTGCTGGGATTTATAGTTCACCTACAATCAAAGAGCATTCAGAACTCCACGAACGATAGAAATGAACCAAATGAGGCACACAGGACTCCTATGACCAACAGAAAACACTAGAAAGGTTTGGTGAGAATTGACCTTGAGTTTGGGAATTGTAGTTCACCTACATCCAGAGAGCACTGTGGAGTCAAACAATGATGGATCTGGACCAAACTTGGCATGAATACTCAATATGCCCAACTATGAACATGCATAGAGTTTGGGGAAAATAGACCTTGACATTTGGGAGTTGTAGTTCACCTACATCCAGAGAGCACTGTGGACTCAAATAATGATGGATCTGGACCAAACTTGGCATGAATACTCAATATACCCAACTATGAACACACATTGAGTTTGGGGAAAATAGACCTTGACGTTTGGGAGTTGTAGTTCACCTACATCCAGAGAGCACTGTGGACTCATATAATGATGGATCAGGACCAAACTTGGCATGAATACTCAATATACCCAACTATGAACACACGTGGAGTTTGGGGGAAATAGACCTTGACGTTTGGGAGTTGTAGTTCACCTCTATCCAGAGAGCACTGTGGACTCAAACAATGATGGATCTGGACCAAACTTGGCATGAATACTCAATATACCCAACTATGAACACACATGGAGTTTGGGGAAAATAGACCTTGACGTTTGGGAGTTGTAGTTCACCTACATCCAGAGAGCACTGTGGACTCATATAATGATGGAGCTGGACCAAACTTGGCATACAGGCCAACAGAAAATACTAGAGGGGATTGTAGGATTTATAAAAGATGATGGGATTTGCAATACCTTCAATCACTTCAGCTGTGGGAGAGGCCTCCTTCCTGGGTCCTAGATGGGTGCAGGCACAGCCTCAGGAGAAGCGCAGCATCCATCACCTACTGCAGCCATGGCATCAGAGCCACCAGGCTGCCCCTCGAGGCAAGCAGCACCCCTGGTTGGATAGGGCACCAGGGGGGGGGGGGGGGGAGAAGGCTGGTGCAAGCTGCACACTCCCTCCCCCCGCCCCTGGGTGCCATGGTGCTGGTGCAAGGAAGGGGTACGCATCCAGGGCCAATGGTGAAGGGAGGTGGACTAGATGGCCTTAAGTATTTTCTGTTGGTCATGGTGGTTCTGTGTGGGAAGTTTGCCTCAATTCCGTCATTGGTGGGGTTCAGAATGCTCTTTGATTGTAGGTGAACTATAAATCCCAGGAACTACAACCCATAAATGTCAAGGTCTAGTTCCCCCAAACTCCATCTGTGTTCATTTGGGCCTATGGAATATTCGTACCAAATTTGGTCCAGATCCGTCATTGTTTGAGTCCACAGTTCTCTCTGGATGTAGGTCAACTGCAACTCCCAAACTCAAGGTCAATGCCCACCAAACCCTTCTAGTGTTTTCTGATGGTCATGGGAGTCCTGTGTGCCATGTTTGGTTCAATTCCATTGGTGGAGTTCAGAATGCTCTTTGATTGTAGGTGAACTATAAATCCAGCAACTACAACTCCCAAATGACAAAATCATATTTTTTTTTTAGTGATAGTCACTCCTTGGTTTAGTTGGTTTCTTGTGGCCAAATTTGGCGGCAATTTGTCTAGCGCCCCCTTACTGGGCATGCGCAGAATGCTTCACCCACTCAACCACCCTTGAGTGCCTCCATATATTGGCTATTCAGGAGGGGAGGGGGAGACAAAGGAGGAGGCAGCAAACTCTGTGAAGCGGCCGAGTGGCGCGCGTGCCCTGTGCCGTCCTCCAGCGGTTTTTTTTATTCGATTTGGAAGTTGTTTGGTTTTTGTGTAATTTTTCTGGTTGTTGGTCACACCTTGTCCTGTTTGGCGTTTTGTGGCCAAATTTGGTGTGTGTCTGTTCAGTGGTTTTGTTGTTTTTAAGGTACTCATGACGACAGGAACATTTGTATAGATTGAGATGATGATGACGACAACGATGATGCACATAAAGCAATTGGTCCACAAGTCAACAATATTAAAATAATCTAATATTTGGGAAGTTTTTCTTCTAGTCTCTCTCTGAGAGAGCAATATATATATATATATATATATATATATATATATATATATATATATATATATAAAGGAAGAGTCGTCATGGAACGACCGTCCCAAACAGAGAAACCTTACAACGCAGAGACACCAAACTTGCCAACAGAAATAGGCCTCAGACAAGGTACGTTTGTAGCAAAGAAACTTCCCCCCCCCCCAAAAAAAAACCTAAAAGGCCCCCACAACAACGTGTTAAAAAAACTACTTTGCCCAGCATCCTCCGGGGCTGCCAACGACTCTCCCAGCCTCTACCTTCTGAGAACATAATTGGCTGCCAATAAGGGCGGATTTGCATAACTCCTGTACTGGCCAGCCAACATGAACATTCCGACCCATAATAAACTGTCAGAGGAGGATAAGGCAAAGGGCTGAGGCACAAACACACAATTCACTTCCCACAGAAAATTTACACCCCTACAAATCACAGACCACTCCCAAAATTGACAGTAAGGCTTCATTAACTTAATTTCCCTGACTAGGCCTCACTTAATGGAATGCTGTTTACGCTCTGAATTGACAGTAAGGCTTCATTAACTTGATTCTCCCAACTAGCCCTCAGCTCATTGGACATTGTGGCCTGAATTGACAGTAAGGCTTCATTAACTTGCTGTTCCTGACTAGGCCTCATCTCATTGGACATTTTGTATGGCCTGAATTGACAGTAAGGCTTCATTAACTTGCTGTTCCTGACTAGGCCTCATCTCATTGGACATTGTGTATGGCCTGAATTGACAGTAAGGCTTCATTAACTTGCTGTTCCTGACTAGGCCTCATCTCATTGGACATTTTGTATGGCCTGAATTTACAGTAACCTACCTTGGCACACAGAGCCCCTATGACCCACGCTACATTCTACTACAGTTTGGAGGAGGGTGGACCATGGATTATGGGACTTGAAGTACCTCCATGGATAATGGGATTTGTAGTACTTCAAAACCCATCATTCCCCACAGACCACTGTGGCCCAGAACCAAGACCGATAAAGACCAAACTTGGCAAACAATGCCCCCCATGACCCACACTCCATCCGACTGCAGATTAGAGGAGGACACACCATGGATAATGGGATTTCAAGTACCTCCACTCACTTCCAAAGTACCCCACCCACACACGCATCAACCTCTACATCAACACAGCAGACGGAAAGACAAAAAACATTGTATATCCACAAGCAATGCAGAATGCCAGCAACACCACACAACAACAACTCCACAGGACTCCCAACATCCCACCCACCAAAACAACCCACAACAACACAGCCATGACCCCAACAACACCATAACTAAGAACAACTCCAACCCTTACATACTCAGACTTCCTCGCATCTCCAAAATAGGGCACAGCAACGCGTGCCGGGTACAGCTAGTATCATATACTAGCCATCCCCTGCCACACGTTGCTGTGGCCCAGTCTGTGTATATGTGTTTTGTGTGTGTATATATGTGTGTATGTGCTGTATATATTTGTGTATATATATGGTTTTGCACATGTGTTGTAATGTAATTTTTTTTGCTATTTAAGTCTCTTCTGCTGTGTTTTTCAGTGTTTTTATGAGTGATCTTAAAATTGGCCTGATAGGTGTGTTGTGTGCAAATTTGGTGTCAATTTGTCCAGTGGTTTTCGAGTTACGTTGATCCCACAAACGAACATTACATTTTTATTTATATAGATATATACTTCTAGTCTCTCTCTGAGATTTTATATATCTACTCGCTTGGGGACCCGGCGGTGCCCGGGCTCTTTGAGAATGGCATTGTGTGCCAAGGTTGGTCTTTGATACTTCAAGTCCCATCATCCATGGTCCACTCTCCTCTAAACTGCAGTAGAATGTGGAGTGAGTCATAGGGGCTCTGCGTGCCAAGTTGGGTCTTTATTGTTCTTCGTTGGGGGCCACAATGTTCTGTTTGAACAAAAGCATTTGAAAGTACTACAAATCCCATAATCCGTGGTCCACCTCCCTTAAACCTCTCCAGGATGTTAAGGGGGTAATTGAGGTTATGTGTGACAAGTTTGGTATTGAGCAGTCTTTGGATGAGGGTCGCAGCACACTCGAGAAGTGAGTGGAGGTACTTCTAGTCCCATCATCCATGGTCCACCCTCCTCCATACTGCAGTAGAATGTAGAGTGGATCATGGGGGCTCTGTGTACCAAGTATGGTCTTTATCGGTCTTTGTTGGGGGCTGCTGTGGTCATTGGGAATGAGTAGAGGTACTTCAAGTCCCCTCATCCATGGTCCACCCTCCTCTAAACTGCAGTGGGATGGAGAGTGGGTCATTGTTTGGGAAGTGAATCAGGTGAAGGTACTGCAAATCCCATAATTTGTTGGCCCATCCTGCCCTAAACCACACCAGGTTGTGAAGTGGGCCATTCATTGGGCCTCTGTGTGCCAAGTTTGTTCCTGATCCGTCATTGCTGTGGGCCGCAGTGACTGACTGCCTGAGGCCTTTCCTTTTCCCTCTGTGTCACCTTAGAATGTTGGAATCTAGAAGCTGGCCAATCAGAGCTGGTTTTGCAAATTCTCCCTCAGTGGCAACCAATCATGTTGTTTGAATGAAGAGGCTTGGATTCTTGGGTGCTGGCCAATCAGAGTCCTTTATGCAAATACTCCCTCAGTGGCAACCAATCCCCTCTGTCTGGTGCCTTAGAATGTTGGAGTTCTGAGGCTGGCCAATCAGAGTCCTTTATGCAAATAATCCCACAGTGGGAGCCAATCAGAAAGCTGCCACATATTTCTCCGCACCTCCCGCCGCAAACACTGACTTTTATTATATACATAGATAGATAGATAGATAGATAGATAGATAGATAGATAGATAGATAGATTCTTCTAGGGCCGTGGTTCTCAACTATCTTGATGCCACAACCCGTCAATGCAGTTCTTCATGTTGTGGCGACCCCCAACTTTTGCTCCTTTTATGAATTGTCATGTAAACATCTATTTTGCAGGATGTATTTTCATTCACTGGACCCAATTTGGCACAAATACCCGATATGCCCACATTTGAATACTGGTGGGGATTTTTTTGGGGGGGGGGGGATTGATTTTGTCATTTGGGAGTCGTAGTTGCTGGGATTTGTAGATTACCTACAATCAAAGAGCATTCTGAACTCCACCAACGATGGGATTGAACCAAACTTGGCAGACAGAACTCCCACGACGAACAGAAAATACTGGAAGGGTTTGGTGGACATTGACCTTGAGTTTTGGAGTTGTAGTTGGCCTACATCCAGGGAGAACTGTGGACTCAAACAATGAAGAATCAGGACCAAACTTGGTACAAATACTCAAAATGCCCAAATGTGAATACTGGTGGAGTTTGGGGGAAATAGAGCTTGTCATTTGGGAGTTGTGGTTGCTGGGATTTATAGTTCACCTACAATCATTCTGAACCTCACCAATGATAGAATTGGGCCAGACCAATAGAAAATACCCTGATGCCCCTTCTTACGACCCCCCCAAGGGGTCACGACCCACAGGTTGAGAAACACTGTCCTTGTGTCTCTCTGAGAGAGAAATGTTATATAATAATAAGAATATGATGAGAAAGATGCGCAAACTGCACTTGGTCCACAGGTCAACAATTTAAAAAATAATGAAAAGTTTTAGGGAAAAATTTTTCTGGCCCTCTCTGAGAGAGAAATGTATATTATTATTATTATTATTATTATTATTATTAAGATGATGATGATGCACCCCGGAGGTGTCGCAGTGATTTCCGCCATGTTTGGATAAACCTGGGCCAATTTAGGTACCCTGGACAGCGCCTTTAAAGTTCGGACTATAACCTGGAACTGATTCACTGCCCTACAGGCAGGCCCGGATTATCCATAAGGCCACCCTAGGCCATGGCCTAGGGGCGCAGGCCAAGGGGGACGCAATTCACGGGCCCAAAAAAATATGTTGATACAATAGAAAACTGCAACGCGCGTCATGATGACTCTCTCTCTCTTTCTCTCTCTCTCTCTCTCTCTCGGGGGAGGGGCGGGGGAGGAGGAGGAAGGAAGGGAAGCCCCCGGGGCCGCTGCCAGGCATGCGCGGCACCCAGGAACTTGGCGTAGGAGGCAGAGGCGCTCGCGCCCTCCCCTCCTGCCGCGTGAGGCGGAGGCGGAGGGAAGCCCCACCCCCGGAGGAGGCGGCGAGGAGGAGACGGAGGGAAGCCCCACCCCCGGGGCTGCTCCCAGGCATGCGCGCGCAGCAGGAGGGCGCAAGCTCCTCTGTCTCCTTCCCCAATGTTCCTGGGTGCCTGCTCCGAATGGCCCAGGGGCCGGGAAGGGGCCTGGGTGCGGCTCCCTGGGCTCCTGCCTGGCCCAACTGCACAAGGGCGCAGAACTGGCCCTCCGCACGCAGCACATCAAGGAGGCTGGCGGCATCACCTGCTTCCGGAAGTGCGGGGGGCTGGCGCCGCGGCTGAGGGTCCTGGCCGGCGCCCCCAGGCCCCGCTGTACTCTCGCCCTTGCCCTCAGCATCCTGGGCAAGAGGTTGGTTTGGGGGCGTAATTCCAAAGTGTGGCCTAGGGCAGTGTTTCCCAACCTTATTTGAGCCGCGGCACGCTTTTAACATTAAAAAAATCTGGGGGCACACCACCAACCAAAATGACACAAAATGATACTCTAACACAGTAAAGAACGGCTGGGGGATGGTGGCCTGCTGGGAGCAGCTGCTGGGAGTGCCGAAGCTGAGGGGGGGGGCGGAGCCAGGCCATGCCATGCCCCTCCCCTGGCTTCAGCTCTCCCAGCAGCTGCTCCAGCCTTGAGGGGGCAATGCCAAGCCAGCGGTGGCAGAGCCAGCACAATGCTGGCTTGGCACTGTCCCCTCAAGGCTGGAGCAGCTGCTGGGAGTGCCAAAGCTGGGGGAGGGGGCAGAGCCAGGCCGCGCCATGCCCCACCCCCGCCCCCTCCTCCCAGCTTCAGCTCTCCCACAGAGGAGGACCATGAGCGGTGGACAGGCTTCAGTGGGCAGGGCTCCTCCTCCACGTGGCTTCAGCGAGCGAGGAGCGAGAGTCATGGTGGATTGGAGGCGGGCTGGGGAAACGGCCGAAGGAGCGGCGCCCCAGCCCCTTCTTCTTTTTCTGCGCCGCCGCCCGGCCCTTCCTCCTCCTCCACCAAGCAGCAGGGGTTCGGCAGGAGGAGGGGGAAAGGAAGGGGGGCAGAGAGCTTTTCTTGCGGCACAGCAGGAGGTCCGTCACAGCACACTAGTGTGCCACGGCACACTGGTCGGGAAACACTGGCCTAGGGCGCCCAAAGGGGTTAATGCGGGCCTGCCTACAGGTCTAGCAGTAGAGAAAAGTGGGCACATTGCTACAAAGCAACCTGTCCAAAGAATCGCAACCGGCTTGCACTGAGGGCATCGTGTTTCTCTCCAGCTGAGGATTGATCAATATCCCTGGAAATGGGTCGGGGTGGGGGTGGGGGTGTATCTTTTCCCGAAGGCCCCCGCTTTGCCGTCTGGATGCAATTGATTGGCAAAACGGCTGGCTCTTCCCCAGGCCCTGGCTGGAGGCGGTGAGCAAGGCCTGAATTATTCATGGCCACTGCAGACTCCCTGGCTCTCTGTTTTTGTGTGTAGCTTCTAAGCAGGAGCCCATTCAAGGGGATGGGTAGGTGGATGGATTGACGGCTAGACGGATAGATGGACGCGGGCCCTGATTTCGAGCCTGCCTTTGCCAGGAAAGCGTCCTGCTGGCAGGTTGCCTTGAGCCTTAGTTTCATCGGAGAATCTTTCCGTAGCCTTGGCTTTTTGGGAATCTGGTTGCCCGAGCTCATGCGTGGCCCATTTCTGAAGGTTGCTAAAGATGTCACAGCTCTGAGCATTGACTGCTTCTCGTATCTTTTGGTATTCAGTATATGGATTGCGCACCCTCCACATTATAGGGCCAGGTGCGGTCTAAGGTAATTTTTAATGGTAAGCGAACATTATTTTGGCGTCCCGCCCCAAAACATTATTTTGGCTCCCCCCCCTCCGCGCATGCCCAGAAGCTCCTGTGCGCAGACGCAGAAGCCTGTAAACACAGCACTCTCTATTCGGCACCGTGCCAACGGCACGTAGGGAGGTTTGCTACGGCGCGGCGTTGGAGCACACAAGGCCCAAAAGCGGAACATCGGCCGGACGCTGTTGGTTTCATCCTTCCTTCTCTCTTTCCTTTCTTCCCTCCCCCTTTCTCTACTTCTTCCTTTATCTCCTTTCTTCCGTCCCTGATTCCTTCCTTCTTTCACTTTGTATTTCCTTTTCTCCTTCCTTCCTTCTTTACCTCTTTCCAGCTTTTCCTTTCTTTTTTTCTTTCCTTTCTACTTTCTCTTCTTCCTTCCTTTGGTACATCTTTCCCTCCTTTCTTCTCTCCTTCCTTCCTGTCTGTTCTCCCCTAATACCATGGTAGAGTCCCTTCTAACTCTATTATATGAGTCTATGTAATATAGTAATACTAGCTTGGGGACCCGGCGGTGCCTGGGTGGTTTGAGAAGTGCGGCAGGATGTAGAGTGGGTCATGGGGGCTCTGTGTGCCAAGTTTGGTCTTGATCCATCATTATTGGAAGTTGCAGTGGTATCATGAAAATACTGAAGGTACTGGAAGTCCTATCATCTGTGGTCCACCCTTCCCCAAATTGCAATAGGATGTAGAGTGGGTCATGGGGGCTGTGTGTGGCAAGTTTGGTCTGTATTGGTGAATTGATGAGGGTTGCATTGTTTTTAGGAAGTGAGGGAAGGTACTTCAAGTCCCATCATCCGTGGTCCGTCTCACACAAAACTGCACCAGGATGTAGAGTGGGTCATGAGGGCTCTGTGTGCCAGGTTTGGTGTGAGACGGACCACGGATGATGGGACTTGAAGTCATTGGATTAGGTTTGCATCAGTCTTGGAAAGGGAGGGAAGGTACTGGAAGTCCCATCATCCATGGACTGCCCTCCTCCCAACTGTAGCAGGATGTAGAGTGGGTCATGGGGGCTCTGTGTGCCAAGTTTGGTCTTGATCCATCATTTTTGGGAGTTGCAGTGGTATCATGAAAATACTGAAGGTATTGGTGAATGGATGAGGGTTGTATTGGTCTGTCTCACACAAAACTGCACCAGGATGTAGAGTGGGTCATGAGGGCTCTGTGTGCCAGGTGTGGTGTTGATCAGTCATTGGATTAGGTTTGTAGCAGTCTTGGAAAGTGAGGGAAGGTACTGCAAATCCCATCATCCATGTTATGCCCCCCCCCTCCAAACTTCAGTAGGATGTAGAGTGGGTCACTGGGGCTCTGTGTGCCAAGTGTAGTTTCTATCAGTGTTTGTTGTGGGCCGCAGTGGTCTGTGGGAACAAAGGGGTGTGAAAGTACTACAAATCCCATTATCCATTGTCAGCCCTCCCCTGAACATCACCAGGACGTGAAGGCAGCCATGGGGTTTATGTGTGCCAAGTGTGGTCTGTATTGGTCCTTTTTGGTGGCCTCAGTGGTCTGTGGGAACCAAAGTGTTTGAAAGTACTACAAATCCCATAATCCGTGGGTCATGTCCCCCGAACCGCACCAGGATGTAAAGAGGGTCAGGGGGGTTATGTGTACCAAGTTTGGTGCAGGTCCATCACCCGCGCTGGTCGCTGTGGCCTGTGAAAGTGGCATCCAATCAGAACGCTGCCACATATCCCTCCGCACGCATACGTACAAACATTCCGCTTTATTATATATAGAGATATAGTAGTAACATTATATTATATATTAATATATATAACAATAATATAAATATAATATACAGTATATTATATAGCAATAAATGTAATAGTAATATATAAAGTATTATAATATCTTTATAAAAGATATATCACCAACCAGTGATCCAACATCCATCCATATACTGTATGTGTGTGTGTGTGTGTGTACACTGCCATATAATCCAGTCCTAAATCGATAATCTGGATTTTACATGGCAGTGTGGGAGGGCAGAAAAGGAAAGGAAGGGAGGAAGGAAGGAAGGAAGGAGGGAGGGAGGGAGGGAGGGAGGGAGGGCAGGCGGGAAAGAAGTAAAGGAAGGAGAAGGAAGGGAAGTAGTCCAGCTCACCTGCAATCGGTGAGGAGCCTGAACTCGGCTCACCCCTTCCTTCCGTCCTTTACTTCTTTGCCTCCCTCAAATGCTGCTGTGAGATCCAATAACACAGGGCTGTCCAACTTCTACCGGCCCAGGGGCCTGAATTCCGGTCACTGATGACCTGGGGGCCGTAGGGTCTGCCCCCACCCCCGCCTCTGCCCCCTCCCCTGGCTCCGCCCCTCCCGCCCCGGCACCCTCTCCCCTTATTTTTATTTAATACTAGCTGTACCCGGCACGCGTTGCTGTGCCCTTTTAAGGAGATGCGAGAAAGTCCAATCATCCACGGTGTGCCCTCCTCTAAACTGCAGTTGGATGGAGTGTGGGTCATGGGGGGCATGGTGTGCCAAGTTGGGTCTTTATTGGTCTTGGTTCTGGGCCACAGTGGTCTGCGGGGAATGATGGGTTTTGAAGTACTACAAATCCCGTTTTCCATGGTGGTACTTCAAGTCCCATCATGCATGGTCGGGCTCTGTGTGCCAAGGTAGGTTACTGTAAATTCAGGCCATACACAATGTCCCATGAGCTGAGGCCTAGTTAGGAACAGCAAGTTAATGAAGCCTTACTGTCAATTCAGGCCATACACAATGTCCAATGAGCTGAGGCCTAGTCGGGAGAATCAAGTTAATGAAACCTTACTGTCAATTCAGAGCGTAAACAGCTTCCCAGTAAGTGAGGGCTAGTTAGGAAATCAAGCGAATGCAGCCTTACTGTCAATTTAGAGCGTAAACAGCTTCCCAGTAAGTGAGGGCTAGTTAGGGAAATCAAGTTAATGAAGCCTTACTGTCAATTTTGGGCGTGGTCTCTGATTTTTCGGTTGGAAGTGATTTGGGTGTTTGTGTTGGGGATTGGCAGTTTATTATGGATCGAATTTTCATGTTGGCTGGCCAGTGCAGCAGTTATGCAAATCCGCCCTTATTGGCAGCCAATCATGTTGTTCAGAATGTAGAGGCTGGGTGAGTCTTTGGCTGCCCCGGAGGATGCTGGTAAATGTAGTTTTATTTTTACTCGTTGTTTTGGGGGCCTTTTAGGTTTTGGGGGGGGGGAAGTTTCTTTGCTACAAACGTACCTTGCTTGAGGCCTCTTTCTGTTGGCAAGTATTGTGTTTCTGCGTTGTATGGTGTCTTTGTTTGAGGTATACATCACATGACGTGAACCCATTTATATAATAGATTAAATATATTTAATTACATCCCCCCCTCCCCCCGTATTTTAATGTTTCCCCTCTCCCCGGATTTCATCTTTGAATATATTTAATTTTATATTTAATACAGGGGGGAGATGGTGGGAGGGAATGAGGAGCCCCTGAGGAGCCCCTGCTTCGGCCTACCTTTTCCAAACACGCAGGATCCAGGAGTACCCGGACAATGAGAGGGCGACGACCGACTGAGTCGAAGAAGGTCCTAATCGCATCTGTGGGCCTCAGCGATCCAGTAGTAGAGGAGCCGAAGAGTATCGCGAGAATACGCAATCCACACAGGATTTCGCTGTCAACGCCGGTGTGATCTCGCGTTGACAGCGAAATCCCGTGTGGATTGCGTATTCTCACGATACTTGCTCCGAACCCAGAAGTAGGTATTTTTTATTTTTATTATTTATTTTATTTTTCAATTTTATTTTTTATTAAAAAGCTTAGGGGGCCGTAGTAAAGGGGCTGGGGGGCCGTATACGCCCCCCCCCCCCTCCCGGGCCGCCAGTTGGGCAGCCCTGCAATAACACAAGCAGCCCCGAACCGCCCCTGCCTCTTGCGATCCCCAGATCCAACCCTGCAGCTCTAGAGACAGCTTCCGGCACAAGTTAACTTAAGACTTGTTCTGGAGCATCTTGAAATTGCTCTCATGTTTTTGAATCATAACAACATTTGGACTCCAGGCTATGGGATCCTGGGAGTTATAGTTTCACAAGGCCTTTGGACCTATTCAAGAATGCACTAAACTCACAACTCCCAGCATTCCACTGCTTTGAGCCATTGGCAGTTCAAATGGGGTCAAACTGCATTCATTCAAGTGTAGATACACCCTTAGTAATGAAACCCAGCTAAATACAATTTCATACGAAGGCTTCCGTATGCAAAGTAGAGGATCGGTGACTGCTACCAAGCCAACGCGATTGCATTTCATTATATTCTATCTTTCAGGCATATATTATATGGAGTCCTAATCGGCTGTACTAAATGAGCAGCACAAAACATGTATAGGGAGCGCATCCTTTCATGGGTGAATTGTTGCTTCGGCTTTGGAAAAGCCCCTCCGGTTGAAAAGCCTTCATTAGACGCCTCTGGGAGAGGGAACGGATCTGCAAATATGGGTCGTGCCTTTTCGGGTTACACCTAAGGGCTCACAATAGCCGCAGCACATTTTTTAGATTGACAAAATCCTGGGGCACACCACCAACCAATTTGACACAAAATGAGACTCTAACACAGTAATACATATAGTTAATATGTTTTTGAATGTATTTATACACTCAGTGTGAAACCTGGGCCTGTTTCGATGAACTCAACATAGATATCCTGGCAGGAATGGCAGAAAGACACAAACTTCCCACACAGAACTCCCATAACCAAGAGAAAATGCTATAAGAGTTTGGTGGGCATTGACCTTGAGTTTGGGAGTTGCAGTTCACCTATATTCAGAGAGCACTGTGGACTCAAACAATGTTGGATCAGGACCAAACTTGGCATGAATACTCAATATGCCCAAATGTGAACACAGGTGGAGTTTGGGGAAAATAGACCTTGACATTTGGGAGTTACAGTTTCTGGGATTTATAGTTAACACACAATCAAAGAGCATCCTGAACTCTTGCAACAATGGAATTGAACCAAACTTGGCATATTGGACTCTCATTACCAACAGAAAGTACTGTTGAAATCCTAGGGAACTTTGCACAAAATGTCAACCACTACCTCCATCTTTGAAGAAAATGGAAATTGACCTTCAGTTTGGAAGTTGTAGTTCACCTACACCCAGAGAGCACTGTGGACTCAAACAAAGATGGAGTTTGGGAAAAATAGACCTTGACATTTGCGAGGAAGGCTGAGGAAGGCTGGCGAGGGAGTCCCTCACAGAATCCTGCCTGCCTTTCCTTCCTCCGAGGGCCCTCCTGCCAGGCCCCGACCCTTTCCCTCCGCAAAGGAAGGCCCCTTCTCCCCTTTCCCCGGGGCCTCACCTGGGACGCAGCAGGGCCGACCCTGGGCGCCTCCGGAAGCAGCTGGCTCCTTCGCTTCCTTCACCACCACAGGAGGAAGGTGAATGCGTCTGCCACCCCCGGGACCTAGTGCGCATGTGCCCAGACAAGCACACTTCCACTTCCATTCCTCGCCCTCTCTCGATTGGAGGCTGGCTGGCTGGGGAAACGGCCGAAGGAAGCGGCGCCCGGCCCTTCCTCTTCCTCTTCCTCCTCCCCCCGCAAGCAGCAGCAGCAGGAATTTGCCAGGAGGGGGAAGAGAGGTTTTTCTGCGGCACACCAGGCGATCGCTCACGGTACACTAGTGTGCCGCGGAACAGCGGTTAGGAAACACTGCAATGGAGAATGGGAATCAAAATATTTTAATCGATCCATCAGTCAATCAATCAATCATCAATCATGGGGTTGTTTTTTTAATTTTTATTTATTTTTTAAATTTTTTATTATTTATTTTTTTTATTAAATAAAATAATAATAAAATAATAATATAATAAAATAATAAAAATAAAAAATAAAAAAATAATTTAAAAAATCATGGGGTTGTTTAAGGCTGGGCTCCTTGGCCACATTCATAGTAACCGCTTTGTGGGCGCATGGAATGAGTGAGAAGTAACGAGGCAGCATGTTCCGTGTCATGTTCTGCAACCTGCATTATGAGGCAAATAAAATCAACCCATTTACTGGGGAATTAAAGGGATGAACTAATGAACACACTCCCCGGGAAAGCCTATACAAAATGCAGACAGCCGTTCAGTGCTTTCTTTTCTTTTCCTTGCAGCAAATATCCTTTAAGCGCATTAAATAGATTATTTGCGTTTATTTGGCCTGCTGACTTTTAACGTGTGCGAATCTCAACGTTCATTTTCTTATTTCGTGGTCCCAAGTAGTTCTATAGTGTGGAATGGATGCGATTTGGCATCACTTGTGAACTGCTATGGCTCAAGGCTAAGCAAGGGTGGGAGTTGTAGTCTGCCAAAGAGTGCCAAAGTATGACTCCAGCGCAGGGGCGGATTAATGCACTCGGCGGAGAGCACCAGATCCGCAGGGGTGCGCCGCCACTGGCTGGAAACTCCGCCTCCGCGTCTGCTGTGTTTCCAGCAGACGCAAAGGCGGAGTTTCCAGCATTCATGGAGGCTCCACCTCCACGCATGCTGGAAACTCCGCCTCCGCGCCTGTTGGTAACACCGCCTCCGCGCCTGCTGGAAACACCGCCTCTGCGCATGCGCATTTGAGCGCGTGGGCGGGTTCCTCTCGAGGCGACAGAGAGGCGCTGAAAACCACGAGGCTGCCGCCGGAGCCATGCAATGGCCATGTTGCTGCTCCTGGTGCTGGCCACAGGGTGCCCCACCCTTGCCCTTGCCTGCTTTTGCGAGCTTCGGCCGGGTGAGCAGAGCCAGCTGGGGAGAGCCAGTCAGGCTGAGACCTACCTGCGGGGAGTGAGGCGCCACCTTTCCCTCGTCTTTGCACGAAAAAGGATGAAGCCTTCATAGCCTGGGCTCCGTTGGCCGTAAGGTACATCTACCTTGTGGAATCAGCCCGGTTTGAGGCCATGTCAACTGTTATGGGAGCTTGGGAGTTAATGAAGCTTTACTGTCAATTCAGAGCGTAAACAGCATTCCATTAAGTGGGGCCTAGTCGGGGAAATTAAGTTAATGAAGCCTTACTGTGAATTTTGGGCGTGGTCTGTGATTTGTAGGGGTGTAAATTTTCTGTGGGAAGTGAATTGGGTGTTTGTGTTTGTGCCTCAGCCCTTTGCCTTATCCTCCTCTGACAGTTTATTATGGGTCGGAATGTTCATGTTGGCTGGCCAGTACAGGAGTTATGCAAATCCGGCCTTATTGGCAGCCAATCATGTTGTCAGAATGTAGAGGCTGGGAGAGTCGTTGGCAGCCCCGGAGGATGCTGGGAAATGTAGGTTCTTTTACTCGTTGTTTTGGGGGCCTTTTAGGTTTGGGGGAGTTTCTTTGTTACAAACCTACCTTGCTTGAGGCCTATTTCTGTTGGCAAGTTTGGTGTTTCTGCGTTGTAGGGTTTCTCTGTTTGGGACGGTCGTTCCATGACGGGAACCCCTTTATATAATAGATTTAGCCTCCACCAGGCCCGGATTAAGCCTTTTTGGCACCCTAGGCCAAAGGCTCCGCCCCACCCCTGGCTCAGCCTCTTCCTCCTCGCCCGTGCGAGGAGGAGGAGGAAGGAAAGCCCCACCCACGGAGCCGATGCTGCACATGGCGGCAGCGGCCACGAGGGTGGGGCTTCCCTCCGCGGCTCTGCCCCTTCCTCCTCGCGCCGGCCTGAGGAAAAAAAGGGCGCTCTTCGGCTGCTACTCAGGCCGGCGTGGTGGCTTTAGGAGGGAGGAAGGAGCCGTGGGGAGTTGTAGTTTGGTGGAGGCCAGGCCCGGATTAGCCATAAGGCCACACTAGGCCATGACCTAGGGACGCAGCCATTGGGGGGGGGGGGACAGATCCTGACACGCCTCTGAGAGTCTATGGCGCCCCGTGCGCAGGTGCAGAAGCGGCCGAAGAGCGCCCTTTTTTTCTCAGGCCGGCGTGGTGGCTTTAGGAGGGAGGAGGAGTCGTGGGAGGCTCCCGTGGCTCCTCCCTCCTTCCTAAAGCCACCACGCCTGAGAAAAAAAAGGACAAAAATCGACTTTTTTAAAAAAAAAAATTGGGAGTGTCTGGATCTGGCGCCCCCCATGGCTGCGCCCCTAGACCATGGCCTAGTGTGGCCTTATGGCTAATCCGGGCCTGGCCTCCACCAAACTACAACTCCCATGATCTCACAGCCTCAGTAATTAAATTTGGGGGGGTGTTTGCCAAAATACTGTTTGCGTACACCTGAAAATTATTTGGGCCGGCCCTGCTACAGCGACTCCATAGCATTGAGCCACAGCAGTTCAAGTCGCTCCGTACTGCATTCAACCTATAATGTAGATGCAGACAAGTCGACATTGCGTGCATCATGTTCAAATCCTGGGACGAAATCCGGCTGACTGTTTGGAAACGAAACGCAGAGGATTTATGGTTTTATTGTGTTTTTATATGTAACTAGCTGACACATGCACACGTTGCTGTGCCATAGTCTGTGGCTAACCCCTTCTACCCACATGGTGGGAAAGCACAATCAAAGGACTCTTGACAGATGGCCATTTTGCCTCTTGTTGATAACATTAAGAGACCTTTAGCAGTTTGCTCAGGATGAGTTGGGATTTGTATCTTCCTTTTGTTGTATTGTCGTCCTGTCCCACTGTATTCCCAGGCCTGGGACAACAAAGTGAATGTTTGTATGTATGTGGATATGTGCCAGCGTTTTGATTGGTTGCCACTGTGGTATTATTTGCATAATGCCTCTGATTGGCCAGCACCACCAACATTCCGACACTCTAAACTGCCAGAGGGGGGGTGGCTCCCAACCTCTACATTCTAACTGAGGGAGTATTTGCATAATGCCTTTAATTGGCCAGCACCACCAACATTCCGACACTCAACTGCCAGAGGGGGGTGGCGTGGGGGATCATGGGAGTTGTAGTCCAATTGTGTTTTTTGTATTTTTGGTCATGTTGTTTAATTTTGGGGTGGGGGTAAACATACCTCGTGGGGTTTTGTGTGTATGTGGCCTGATTTGGTGTGTCTGCTTTGTGTGGTTTTGTTGTCTATAGGCTACTTAGGATGACAGCTCTCTTTTTATATATATAGATTGAAATTTTCAGCTATGTTTAATTGTCTTGCCTGTTTTTATATTGTTCGGGCATCGAATTGTGCCGCTATGTAAACCGCCATGAGTCGCCCTCGGGCTGAGGATGGCGGTATAGAAATGTAGTAAATGAATAATAAATCAATTTTGTGCCTCCCGATCTCTTGCAGGACTTCCCATTCGCGGGCCAAAGCGGACGCCGCCGTCACCGCTGCGCAGAAAGCCCAGGAGGAAGCTCGGATTGCCCGGATCACTGCCAAAGAGTTTTCGCCTTCCTTCCAGCACCGGGAAAACGGTCAGTGCGAGGCACACACGTAGGTGGGCGCACACAGAGATGCCGAAGCCCAGGGATGACATCATTCCTTCTCCGGGCAAAGGCAGGCGCGTTCCTGCCGTGGAGCAAGGCGTTCTGTGCAAGGAGCCCTGCGTGTGGCACAGATCAATGGCTCCTTGGCACTCATGCTCACTTGCATCGAGCCAGGATTGCCTCTCCTTTGGAGTCCTTGAGGCTGCGCTTTCCTTCCTCCGTGGCTTTACGATTCCTCGGCTCGGAAGGGACCCCCAAGAGCCATCCAGCCCAACCCCATTCTGCAAGGCGGGAAAAGCAAAATCAAAGCACCCCCGACAGATGGCCACCCGGCCTCTGCTTATTCAAAGATGAAGAACTCTTGTCTTTTTATCACCCTCAAATCTATATAAATAAACATGTAATGTTCGTTTGCGGGATTGACATAACTCAAAAACCACTGGACGAATTGACACAAAATTTGGACACAATACACTTATCAGGCCAACCAGTGACCATCACTCATAAAAACATCGAAAAACACAGCGGAAGAGACTTAAAAAGCCCAAAAAATGCATTACAACGCATTCGCAAAACCACATATATACACAAACACACATATATACACACATACACAAAAATATACACACATGTATGCATATATACACACATCAAACACATATACACAGAAAGGGGGAAGGAAGGAAGGAGAGAAGGATGGAGAGAAAGAGGGAAAGAAGGGGGGAAGGAGAGAAGGAAAGAAAGATAGATAGATAGATAGATAAATAGATAGATAGATGGAGGAGATAGGGAGGAGAGAAGGAGGGAGAGAAAGAGGGAAAGAAGGGGGAAGGAGAGAAGGAAAGAAAGAAAGAAAGAAAGAAAGAAAGAGGAGAGAAGGAGAGAAGGAGGGAGAGAAAGAGGGAAAGAAGGGGGAAGGAGAGAAGGAAAGAAAGAAAGAAAGAAAGAGGAGAGAAGGAGGGAGAGAAAGAGGGAAAGAAGGGGGAAGGAGAGAAGGAAGGAAAGATAGATAGAGGAGAGAGGGAGGAGAGGAGGGAAAGAAGGGGAAGGAGAGAAGGAAAGATAGATAGATACAGGAGAGAGGGAGGAGAGAAGGAGGAAGAGAAAGAGGGAAAGAAGGGGGAAGGAGAGAAGGAAAGATAGATAGATAGATAGATAGATAGATGGATGGAGGAGTGAGGAAGGAGAGAAGGAAATAAAAAAGTGCAAGAAGAAAGGGAAGAGAAAGGGAAAAAACGAGTGAAGGCATGAAAGAGAAAAAGAGGGAGGGAGGGAGGGAGGGAGGGAGGGAGGGAGGGGGAGGGAGGGAGGGAGGGAGGGAAAGGAAGGAAGGAAGGAAGGAAGGAAGGAAGGAAGGAAGGAGAGAAGGAAGGATGGAACCAAAGAGCTAAGGAAGGGAGGAGATAAACAGGTAGAGAAGGAAGAAAGAAGAAGGGAAAGAAGAAGAGGGGGAAAGGGAGACGGAAGGAAAGAGGGAGGGAGGGAAGGAGAGAGAGAAAGAAAGAAAGAAAGAAAGAAAGAAAAGAAAAGAAAGAGGGAGGGAATGTTGGCCACAGCAATGCATGGCGGGTACAGCTAGTATAGAATATTTTAGTATAGACAAAGACATAACCGCAAAGGACTAGATGGAAGTCAACAAAACCCTATTTTTCCCCATTTTCCCCATTTCTCACTATCCATTTCCTACTATCCTATTCTATTAATGTTCTCCCATATAAGAAAAATATTCTTCCCTGCCCTCTCCCCTGTTAGATCGCAGCGACGGGCGGGAGGGAGGGAGGAGGAGGAGGCAGGGCAGGGAGGAGGAAGGAGCCAGCTCCTCCTCCTCCTGCCTTGCCACCTCCGTCCCTCTCTCCGCCCTGCCGCTGCGACCCGGTACGCGGCGGGGGGGGAGGGAGGGGAGGAGGAATCCTCCCTTCCTCCTCCTCCTTCCCGGCGCCGCTGGTGTCCCGATCGCCGTAGCACCGGGAAGGAGGAGGAATCCTCCCTCCCTCCTTCTCCTTCCCGGAGCCGCGGCGATTGGGACACCGGCGGCGTCGGGAAGGGCGGTAGGGAGCGAGGAGCAGGCCTTCCAGGGAGGCCTGCGGGAGAGCAAGCCCGGCTCTCGCGTCCCTCTGACCAGGTCAGAGGGACGTGAGAGCCGGTGAAAATCCTCCCGCAAGCCTGGATGGCTCGCGGAAGCGGCGCCCGGTTCTCACTCCCACGAGCCATCCAGGCCTGCGGGAGAGTTTTCGCCCGGCTCTCGCGTCCCTCTGACCAGAGGGACACGAGAGCCGGGCAAAAAACCCTCCCGCAAGCCTGGATGGCTCGCGGGGGAAGCGAGAACCGGGCGCTTGCTTCCCCCGCGAGCCATCCAGGCCTGCGGGCGAGGGCGGAGCCGCGGAAGCTTCCTCGCGGCTTAGCCCTCTCCCCAAAGTGTCACAACAGCTGTTGTGATGCTTTGGGCGAGGGGTGGAGCCGCGGAAGGCTCCCGTGGCTCCTCCTTCTCTCCCAAGCGTCACAACAGCCTCGGAAGTGGGCGAAATCGCCCGCTTCCAAGGCTATTGTGACGCTTTGGGAGAGGGGGCGGAGCCGCGTGGCCTGGGGTGTGGCCGGGGATGTGGCCACTCGGCCCCCAGATGATCGGCCCCCAGAAAGTCCGGCCCTTGGGTCGGCAGAAGTTGGACAGCACTGGCTTATAGCAAGGAATTGGAAAAAAGAAATAAATATACAAATAGAGGAATGGTACAAGGAAGTGTGGAAACTGGCAATAAATGACAAGTTAACATGTATATTAAAAGTAAAAAGAGGTATATGGAAACAAAGTGATTTCTATGAGGTATGGAGAAAATTTATTGAAAAAGGATTAGAAAAGGAAGAAGGAAGGTTACCTCCACAAGAAGAAATGAAATGTTGGACGAATGATATGTAAAAGCAATGCCTTGGGGAGGGGGGGGGGGGACACAGCGGTGAGGGATACAAAAATGTATAAGAAAAACATAATGGCAGATGCTACAGATTGAAGTATTGTACCTAGAAATGAATAACATGAATCTGCTGTAAATAGACATTGTATAATATTGTGTTCACAATGATAAAAGAATTTTTAAAAAATTTAAAAAAATAACGTATAGACAAACCACAGACAAAGTTAAAAACTTGGCATGATGCTAAATGTCCTGAATGACCAGAAGCTGGCCACTTGGAATGCCTCTGGTGTGGCTGGAAGAGGGTCCTCCGTTGTGCATGTGGCAGGGCTCAGACTGTGGGTGCTCTGTGGTTTGCTCTTCTCCACACTCGCAAGTCATGGACTCCACTTTGTGACCCCATTTCTGCAGCCTGTTCAGTGCCTTCCAAGTTGCCCACTCTTCTGTGTGCCCGGGGGGAAGTTTCTCATCCGATATCAGCCACTGATTGAGGATCCGGGTTTTAGCCTGCCACTTTTGGACTCTCGCTTACAGGGGCGGTCTAAGGTAATTTTAAATGGTAAGCGAACATTATTTTGGCGCCCCCCCAAACATTATTTTGGCGCCCCCCCATATAAAACAAATATACAATTATAATATCACAATACCATTAGTAGTATTATATTGTATCAATGTATATACAATATATTATACCATACTCATACTATATTATATCATAATTATATTATACTTCATTACAATATAATTATATTATAATATATTGACAATATAATATAATATAACATTCTATTATATTATTATTATAAAATAATAAATAAAATCATTTATTTAAATAAAATTATCCTCTACTAAATATTTTCATTACTCCTATAAAACTCAAATAACCCCAAATAAAGTAAAATAAAATATTATATATTACTATTTTGTACAATACCACTATACTGCAATATTGTTTGTAATATTACATGTAATATAAAATATATCATTATTCTATTGTTATATTGCATTTTTATTATATTGTATGACAATATTAAGCAGAACTGTATAATAATCAACAAGAAATGCAATGTAAATGCATCAAAATCAGAATATATTACCTACCACCCGTCTCATAATTCATAGGAGAGGGGAAGCACTCCCTTCCTGCCCGATAGGGAGTGCTTTGCTTACAGGCTTCTGCGCACAGGAGCTACTGGGCATGCGCGGAGGTTTTTGCGCATGCGCAGTTGCTCCTTCGCTCAACTTCAGCTCCGGAGCAACTGCGCCTGCGCAAAAACCTCCGCGCATGCCCAGAAGCGGCGTCGGAGCACACAAGGATGGAGCCCAAAAGCAGGCAGCCGCGGCGCTGCCTGAGGAACATCAGCAGGGCCAGGACGCTGTCTGGCGCTGGCGCCCAGCGGGTGGGGGAATTCACCCCTTCTCAGATGGCACCCCACGTCACCGCGTCCTTGGCCTACCCATTGGACCGCCCCTGCTCGCTTACTGAGATGTTCCTGCGAGTATCTCGGTGGATATTAGGAAACTTTTTTGATTTAAGATGTTGGCATGCTGGCCGATATCCGGACAGAGGATGGGCCGGAGATATCCATGCCTTGGTCCTTTCATTGCTGACTGCTACTACCTGATGGATCTCAGGTGGTGCAATACAGTCTAAAACAGTCTTAAAAAGTTTCCAATCTTTTTTCTTGACTAGAGACTACTTGACCAGCAACCACTTTGACCAGGAACACTCTCCAACGTTAGTACCGAAAGGGTTACGAATCAGTTTTTTGTCAACTTTCGATTCAGTTTGGTTATTTGAGGTGCTGATTCAGAAAACTGGATAGACCGCATCAGCTCTAGTTTCTGATATAAAACATATGCCATCCAGTAGTCGCCATCTGCTCGCCTACAGAAAACCATCTATAATAAGGCTTGGCACTGTAACAGGGTTTCACAAGACCAGTCGCTCTTGTTGCAATGGTGTAGTAACGGTGAGGCCACGGACCATACTTTAGTTTGTGCAGACCACTGGTGGTCCACGGTCCACAGGTTGGGAACCACTGGGCTAAACAGTATAGAACTGGATTGATGCTCTGGTATGCTGAGGTTCTCTGAGTTGTTTGTAACTCAGATATCTGTAATTTGGGAAGTGCCTGTATCAGGCCCGGATCAGGCTCTTTTGGCGCCCTAGGCCAAAGGCTCTGCCCCCACCCCGGCTCCTCCCCGCCCTGCCCTGGCTCCGCCCCCACCCCACTCCCGCCCCGCCCCTGCCTTGCCGCCAGTTCCGCCCCTGCCTCCTCGCCGGCTCCTGCCTCTCTCCCTCCCTCCTAAAGCCACTATGCCGGCCTGAGAAGCGGCCGAAATCGCGGCTTTAGGAGGGAAGGAGGAGCTGTGGGGAGGCCCCGCATCGGCTCCGGGGGTGGGGCTTTCCTTCCTCCTCCTCGCGCCGGCGAAGAGGCGGGCGCGGAGCTGGGGGCGGAGCTGAGAGCGGGGGCAGAGCCAAGGGGAGCAGAGCAAAGGAGGGGGGCAGCCGTGGATGGCGCTTACGCCCTTAAAAAAAATTTTTTTGGGGGTGGTCCAGGCCTGCTGCCCCCCCAAAAGTGCTGCCCTAGGCCATGGCCTAGGGTGGCTTTATGGCTAATCCGGGCCTGGCCTGTATAGAAGATGATGCCGAGGGCCTTCCCCATGTTGCTTGTTTGCTGATCCCATGTTTGTGCCCCCTGCAGGGCTGGAGTGCCAGAGGCCGAAGCGCCAGGCCTCCAGCGACGACATCGAGGTGCTCTCGACGGGGACCCCGCTACAGCAGGAGAGCCCCGAGCTGTACCGCAAAGGGACCACCCCGTCGGACTTGACCCCGGACGACAGCCCGCTGCAGAGCTTCCCGGCCAGCCCCTCATCCACCCCGCCCTTGGGCCCCTCCTGCCGCAACAAGAGTGCCCACTTTGCCCGCCAGCTCTGCCTGGACGAAGAGCGGGGCGGCGGGGAGATCCAGATGCTGCTGGAAGGCCGCGGCAGGGACTACCTGCGCCCCAACAGCTGGGCCGAAGACAAGGAGGTGGCCGGGGCCCACGGTGTGCGGGGAGGGGTCCTGCGCAGCACCCAACCTGAAGACCCCCGGTCCCGCAAGCACCTGGCGGCCTCCAACCACAAGCCCCGGGAGCGGTGGGCCGACCCTCCCTCCGCGGTGACGTGGACTCACCACCGGCCTCACCATCACGGTTCAGGCGGCGCCAAGCTGCTAGAGCTGGACGAGGAGAAGACCAGCAACTATGAGATGGAGATGAAGCCTCTCCTGAGGATGGATTCCTATATGCAAGAGATGCACGCCCAAAAAAGACACTACGGCAAACCCGGGGCTGGACGCGGCCTCGCCGGAGCCGAGGAGCAGCAACAGCATCACCCTGGGGAGGAGCGCGGCTTTGGGGTCCAAAGACTGAGGTCCAAAGCCCAAAACAAGGAGAACTTCCGGCCCGTTGCTTCTTCTTCTTCTTTGGCCGAGCCGACGGTGCAGAAACTAGACAGCCTGAGGTTCGGGGAGAAAGGGGAGCCCCGGCTCCTACGGTGGGACTTGACCTGCTCCCCGCCACAGAAATCCTTACCTGTTGCACTAGAATCAGAGGAGGAAAATGGGGACGAGCTCACATGAGGCGTGGTGAGTGGAGCGGGGGCGGTATTCCGATGGACAGTCAGCTTTCCATATTGGTCAGTTCCACTTTGATGGGGGGCAGAAAGAAGGGGGTTGGAGTGGATGGCCTTTTAGGGAAGTTTTCCCTAACACATTCCTCTTCCGTTACCCTGAATCCACAAATCCTCCAAAATCCAAAATGGTTCAGTTGAGTCGCTGAAAGATACGGCATCTTTGTTTTCTGATGATTCAGTGGGTTTCGTGCCCAAAATTATTTAAAACGTTGCATATAAAATTACCTTCAGGCAATATGTTTATACACATTGATCTATATATATAAAAATCGAGTCATCGTGGGATGTCCTTTATACACGGCCAAACTATACCCCCCAGAAACACAAATCCCATGACACACATTCCCCCAGACCACGAGGGACAAACATAGCACAACAAAACACCCCTACCTACCTTGCAACCCCCCCAACAACAACCCCCAAAAACCGCCCATTGCCTCACGTTCTGCGCTGGCCGCGAGCGCTGGAGAGAGGGAGAGCAATCGCGCAGGCACACTCCGACCCCCCCTCCCTCCCTCCTTCCTCTTCAAACCCTCCCAGCCGCTCCCGGGAGAGGGACTGGAAGAGGGGCTTTGCGACGACGAGGGGTGCCACCGTCCCCCCTCTTCCGCCGCCTCCTCCACCACCTCGCAGCCGCATCTCGCCCGATCACAGCGGAGGCGGGAGGAAGCTGACCTTTTCCCGCCACCTTTTTTCTCCTTCTCGCCCGCCTCCTCCCTTCATTGGTGGAAGGAGGGCAGGGAGAGGAGGAGAAAAGAGGTGCCTGGGGAAAGGGCAGCAACTCCCGCCTCTGCCGGGATCGGAGGACATCGCCGAGCCAGGACGGCCCTGGCGGCAAGGGGAGCAGCGAGGAGGAGGGAGGAGGAGGAGTCAGAACAGGGGGGAAAGGATTGCAGCCTCTGTGCATGGCTGCGATCCTTTCCCCCTCGCTGCTTTCCCTCCTCCTCCTCCTCGCCGGCTCCCTATTATGCCAGGGCCGTCCTGGCTCGGATGAACTCCCGACATTATAATATATTGAAATTATAATATAATATAACATTATATTATATATTATTATAATAAAATTATTATAAAATAATAATAAAACCCACTAAAATAAAATAAAAATTCAAGAAGACAAGGTGCGAACCAAGATGGAGTGGCCCAAATATCATAATTATTATATTATAGTATATATATACATTATAAAACAGGGCTGTTCAACAGGCGGCCCACGGTCCGAAAACGGCCCCCCAGCCTGTTGGGCACGGCCCCCGCTACCCTCCGCTACCCTCCTAAAATTGTTTTTTTAAAATATTTTTAAAGGAGGAAGGAGCCAGCTCCTCCCTCACTGCACTTTTTTAAAAGGCCCCGTTTGCGGGGAGGCGGGGCAGGGAGGGAGGAGGAGGAGGAAGCTCCTCCTCCCTGCTCCTCCTCCTCCTTCCCTCTCTCGCCCCGCTGGTGCGATCCGGTTCGCAGCGCGCGAAGGAGGAGGAGGATGGCTGAGGAGGAATCCTCCCGGTCCTCCTCCTCCTCCATCCAGGCACTGCTGGTGTCCCGATCGCGTCCCTCTGACCAGGAGGAGGAGAGAGGAAGGCTCCCGCGAGCCTGGATGGCTCGCGGAGCCCGTGTCTTGCTTCCCCCACGAGCCATCCAGGCCTGCGGGAGAGCTTTCGCCCGGCTCTCGCGTCCCTCTGACCAGAGGGACGCGAGAGCCGGGCGAAAAGCCTCCCGCAAGCCTGGATGGCTCGCAGGGGAAGCGAGCGCCCGGTTCTTGCTTCCCCCGCGAGCCATCCAGGCTGCCGTGACGCCTTGGAAGGGAGGGGGGTCCCCCGCGGCGCCTCCCTCTCTCCCAAAGCGTCACGGCAGCCGCTGAAGCCGGTGAAATCGCCGGTTTCCGCGGCTGCCGTGACGCCTTGGAAGGGAGGGGGGTCCCCCGCGGCGCCTCCCTCTCTCCCAAAGCGTCAGAACAGCTGTTCTGACACTTTGAGAGAGAGGGAGATGCCGCAGGGAGCCTTCCGCGGCTCCGCACCCTCTCCCAGATGTTCTGACGTTTTGGGAGAGGGGACGGAGCCACGTGGCCGGGGGCATGGCCGGGGGCTTGGCTGGGGGCGTGGCCGGGGCGTGGCCGGGGTGGCCCCCCAGATCATCAGTGACCTGAATTCCAGCCCTTGGCCAGTTAGAAGTTGGACAGCCCTGTTATAATATATTGAAATTATAATATAATATAACATATTATATTATTATAATAAAGCTATTATAAAATAATAATAAAAACCACTAAAATAAAATGAAATTCAAGAAGACAAGGTGCAAACCAAGATAGAGGCTGACATCCTCAAGAGAGGAAGGATCCCAAGATGGAATGGCCCAATGGACCCAGCCCAGAGGGTGACAAAGCAGCCGCAGCAGAGCAGAGCAGCAGACGATCGGAGGCTGCAGGCCTCTGCCCACTCTTGCCGCCAGCCGTTCCCCAGCTGATCGCCCTGCCATGGAGTGCCTGCCATCCCAGGAGGCGATCCGAGCCTGCAGCGGGAGCAGTCAGCGACCTGAGGCGGCTGATCGCCTTGGCGACCCAGAAGAGGATCTTCCAGGTCGCCAGGGTGATCAGCTGCCGCAGGTCGCCAACTGTTCCCGCTGCAGGCCCGGATCGCCTCCCGGGATGGCAGGCACTCCAAAGCTGCCGCTCCTCCGATTGTTCTCCGGAGCGGCGGGATGTCTGCCGACGCAGGCCCCACAGCCCACGATGGGATGGCGGCAGCGGCACCCCTTCCTCTTGGCCCCGCCCCCGACGCCCTTTTCCCCGGGCCGGACAGAATTGGCTGCTGGGCCGTATCCAGCCCGCGGGCCGTAGGTTGCCCAAGTCTGGTCTATGCTAAGCTAGCTAAACTGTTTCTCATTGGGCAGTGTGGGATTGAATTCCAACAGATTGCAATGGCCATACAAAACTTCCCATTCCATGCATCCATAGGGTTTGCTACTATCCATAGTTTCCTGGGGATACTATCAGCAACATATTCCTTGAGGAGATGTGGGTTTGGTTTTATTGTGTGTGTGTGTGTATTCTTCCCCATCAACAAGATACAACCGATCTTTTTGGAGCAGTGGCCTTGTAAATACAGTTTTGATCTACGAAGGCCTTTGATGCAGTTGGCGGATTCCATCTCCGTTTACCTTGCACCTGTCACCGTCGGCGTTTAGCTTTACATTTCCTTCCATACATTATTGACGAACTCAAAACCGGGGAGCATCTCCGAAGGCAAGGCAATGCTAATGTTGCAATGTGTAGATAATGATTTGCAATGGAGCGGCACAAGAAGCCGGAGAGGACTCTGGGTGCATCTGCATTGTACAATTAATGCAGTTTGACACCACTTAAAGCATGGATCAATGTGATTGAAGGATGGCAGTTGTCGTTTTACGAGGTCTTTCGCTTTTCTCTGCCAAAGATTGCTGGTGCTTGCCTAGCGTTGACCCGTGACTCTTAAAGTGGTGCCAAACTGCATTCATTCTACAGTGTGAACACACCCCAAGAGACCTCCTAAGGTTCCTTTTTTGAGCATACATGAAAAGTACAGGAATCTCCATTTCTCCGGCTTGCATTTCCTTTACCGCTTGGAAAGAAAAAGACTCCAAACACAGGAAATGAATCGCAGCCTTTGATTTTACCATCTAAAAGAGAGAGAAAATCTGGGAGATTTGCTTAAAACATATAAAGTTCAACTGCAATTTATTTTTTAAATGGATTATTCTCAATTTATGTAACCATACCAACTTTAAATATATATAGTAGCAGGCTATGGGATTCTAGGAGTTGTAAGTATGCTCTCTCTGTTGTTGTTGTTATTGTTGTTCCTATTACACTATGTATCACAATTTTTGTTCCTGGGTTAGCAATGTCATTTTCTAATCGGTTCCAGGCCCGGATCATGTCGCCCCCCCCAGGGCCATGGCTCATGACCTCCCTGGATAAACCACACAATGGCATGGGTACAACCGGGTTTTATTGTGCAGGAAACAATAGAAAGCTTGAAGGCATATATAGTGGCTTTAAAGTAGCAGGCAGGATCTACAGGTAGGTATAATCCTGTAGCTCGGACCACAAGCCGGATGCCAGCAGCAAGAGGGAAAGTCTTTAGCAAAGTTCCCTCCGGTTCAGCAAATGTCGCGGCTCGGAAAGCACAGTGTTCAAAGGTAGAAAAGTCCCTTAGGCCTTGCGATGAAGCCAAGTGCACTCGGGAACGCTGGTCAAGGCAGCCCGGTTGTGAGGGACTGGCAATCAGGATCCCTGGCCGGTCGCTGTAGGGCCCAACGAAAGTATCCCAGCCGAGGCAAGAAGGCTGGGATAGATGGCTTCATAACAAGAGTTCTCCCAAGGAATCCTTGCTGTGGCCAAAAGACTGGGACGGTTAAAGTAGCAAGCAAAGAGTCTTTTTAGAATCCCGGCCGATTTAATAAGACTGGGATGCCTTCTTCAATGGCACAGGTCTTTTAAAGGGAGACCTCACCGTAGTGGGAGGCAGGGACAGCTGTAAAAACCCACGGAAGGTCCTGGGGATTACCTGCCGAGGCAAGGAGGCGGAAGCAGCGCTTTCCGTAGCAGAGAGTCCAGAAGCCTTGAGGGAATCCCTGCTGAGGCAAGGAGACATGAGCATTGCTTCCGTAGCAAAGAGTTCAAGCGCTGGGACGGCTTCACGCTTCCACCTCAGGTTTCGACGATGACCTGGGGCGCAGGCAAAGCACGGCCGAACCGCAGGTGAAGCAGGGACGAGGCTAAGTGGAGCAGAGACGAACCAACCCGGAGTTGGCTGGTTGGCATTCGCTTGGAGGGAAGGCCCGATCGGCCACTTCCCTAGCCCATCCTGGCTGCGATGTTGGTAGAAGACAAAGGCTGGAGGGTGTGCAGAGCAATTATAGGATCCTGAAAGTACGTCGCACGTCAAAGCCCATGATGGATGATCCCTAGCATGTTGTTGTGATCTCAGGCCTCTCGGAATGCAGGCCTCATTACTGGGAGCCATCTGGCTGAGGGGAGGCATCCTCTCAGCCGCTTTCACTATCGAATGCCGGGGCAACTCAGCCTTGGAAGCTCTGTTATGATTGCCTCCCCTTTGGTTCACACAGGCAGGGTCAGAAGGGCTTGCACACAGTTTGACAGCAAGACAAGCTGCTTTAGAAAGTAAGTTTCGATTACCTTGGCTGGGGTGCCGCGCAGGCCAAGATGATGCCTGAAGCTGTTGAAGTGTAACAGATCATCCATTAGGCCACCCTAGGCCATGGCCTAGGGCCGTAGCCATGGGGGGGGGGGGCGCCAGATCCAGACCCCCCCCAATTATTTTTTTTAAAAAAGGTTGATCTTCAGGCACTGCGCTTCTGTGCCCTAGAGTCTCTGACGCGGTTTCGCCCTGCCTCTTCGTCGCTCACACCGCCCCTCAAGGAAGGAGCGGCGCCCACCGACGCGAGCAACAAAGAGGGGGAGTGAAGCTGCATCGGAGGCCCTAGGGGCGGGACTTCGCTCTGCCTCTTCGTCGCTCGCATCGGGCGCCCCTCCTTCCTCGAGTGAAGGAAGGAGAGGCGCCCGACATGGGAATTGTGGTAAGAACAATGCAGTATCTAATATCTATATAATTATATAGATATTGTTGTAAAAAGAATTAAATACATCTAAAAATGAATCATGAAAACCATTAAAGCCAATGTAAAATCCCTGTACTCTTCTAAGATCTATCCCTACCGTGCAGACAGCGTCTTACTTTCTTTTGACCCCCAAAATCCCCACTACGGCTTACTTTCGGGGTACGGCTGCTGCGATGCTTTGCCAGGGAAGGGGGGAAGGGAGGGGCGGAACCGGCAGAGGGAGAAGGACTCCGCCCCAGGCGACTCAGGCTCTTTTCGCCGCCGCCCCGCTCGGGGTTGGAGTGCGGGTGAGCGGGGCGGTGGCGGGGAAAGACGCCTGAGTCGCCGTGCGGGCGGGACTTCCGCCGGCGCTTTCTTCCTTCTCGCCGGCGGCGGCTCCGCCCCTCCTCCCTTCAGTGAAGAGAGGGGGCGGAACCGGCGAGAGGGAGAAGGCGCCGCTGGGAGGAAGAGGAGGAAGAGGAAGAGGATGGAAGACGGCGCTGGAAGGAAGAGGAGGAAGAGGAGGAGGATTCCGGGCCCCTTTTGAGCCCCTCTGGGAGCCTCTCGTCGCCCAGACAGGAAGCCACGCCATGCCGCCCGAGGTACGGCTTACTTTCGGGGTACGGCTTATATAAGCCGACCCCTCTGACACCCCCGATACGTCTTACAATCGGGGGTGTCTTACTTTCGGGGAAACACGGTAGTTTCTACAAAGAGAAAAGCAAATGGATCCAGGCTTGGAATTGAACAAGGTCCGGAGAAAGACTTTGATAAGTTTTATCCACTTGATCCAAAGCGCCCGCGTCATTTTAGACATTTGTCTCCTTTTCCCGAAGACTTCGGCTTGAGCCGCATTAATAATTGCAATTGCTGAATTCTTGAATCTTTCCTCCCAGCTAAGGCTTTGGGGTTGGAAGACAGAAAAGCTTTTGGAGATGGAAAGAGCTACCTGTCCCATACAGACCCACACCTTGCTTGAACCCTGCTCTGGGGAACCCATTTGCAAAAGCACAAGTGACATTTCACAACTGCACAACATCACCGCCTGAGCTCGACCCATTCGTTCTGCTGTTGAGCGTCTCTCAAATGTCACACCGGATGCTCCACTGGGAGGGCGGCTTTTAGTGGCCTACAACTACTCAGCAGGGGTGGCAAAACTGCCATGTTAAATACCAACTTTCCATACGTAATCGTAACACTTTCCCTTTTTAAACAAAGATGAAATACATTTCTTGCCTTCTATCCAAATGAAGGCTCTTGGAGACGGAGTGAGAATAACTTAACCAGGATGATAGTTGTCGCTGACTTTTGTGATAGCGCTGAGAGAGCTTTAGCTTTGCTTTAATGCTTGGCAGAAGCAAGTCAGAGACGGTGATGCTCTCTCGGAGCCCTTTCTCATAACTAACGGAGTGAAACAAGGTTGCATTCTTGCACCAACCCTACTTACAACCTTTGGTGCTCCAAAGGGCTGCGGCAGACCTCGAAGAAGAAGACGGCATATATATACACTATCGTACTGATGGCAGCTTGTTCAACTTAAGCCGTCTGAGGGCTCGCACTAAGACTCTAAACTATCTAGTCCGTGAGCTGCTTTTTGCCTACGATGCTGCCCTTGTCGCCCATTCAGAAGCAGCCCTGCAGCGCCTCACATCCCGCTTTGCAACGGCTGCAGAGCTGTTTGGGCTGGAAGTCAGCCTGAAGAAAACGGAAGTTCTCTACCAGCCCGCACCACAGGAAGAACACCATCACCCCCATGTCAGCAGAGGCACATCTGTGCTTAAGTCCGTTCAGCAGTTCACCTACCTGGGAAGCATCATCTCTTCAGATGCCAAGATTGACAAAGAGATAGATCACAGATTAGCAAAGGCATAGAGTGCATTTGGAAGGCTTCACAAAGAGTCTGGAGCAACAAGCACCTGAGGCAAAGCACCAAAATCAGTGTGTACAGAGCTATCGTACTGTCTATTCTCCTCTATGGGTCTGAAACATGGGTCACTTATCGCCAGCACCTACGACTCCTCGAACGCTTTCATCAGCGCTGTCTTCGCACAATCCTAAATATACACTGGACTGACTATGTGACAAATGTTGGTGTCCTTGAGCAAGCAGGGATCACCAGCGTTGAGGCCACGCTACTGAGAACACAGCTGCGCTGGGCAGGGCACATCTCTAGGATGGAGGACCACCACCTCCCAAAGATACTACTCTATGGTGAACTCGCCACGGGTCAGCGCAAGAGAGGCGCACCCAAAAAGAGATATAAGGACTCCCTGAAACAACATCTCAGGCTCGGCCAGATTGATCACCAACAATGGTCCACCCTGGCCTCACATCGGGAGGCACGGAGACGCACTATCCACAATGCTGCGGCCTCTTTTGAGAAGACACGCCGAATGGGTCTCGAAGAGAAACGACAATGCAGAAAGAACCACAACTTGGAAACAACATCACCCAAGGAGACTTTCTGCTGTGCTTTCTGCAACTGAACTTGCCTATCTCAGATAGGCCTTTTTAGTCATCAACACGCTTGTAAAAAGTGTGGGATGAGTCCTTCCTAAGAATCTTCATTCGCGAAGTAATGCCGAGAGAGAATGTTTGTATATTTGTAGGTTTTAAACTGTATTGCATTTGTTTTGCTGTAAGCAAAAGTCTCTTTTTTAGAGAAAGAATGGTGTGGTATTATTATTATTATTATTATTAATAGGTAAAGGTTTTCCCCTGACATTAAGCCTAGTTGTGTCCAACTCTGTAGGGTGGTGCTCATCTCCATTTCAAAAGTCAAAGAGCCGGCATTGTCCGTACACACCTCCAAGGTCATGTGGCCAACCTGACTGCATGAAGTATACTTACCTTCCCGCAGAAGCGGTACTTATTGATCTACTTACATTTGCATATTTTCAAACTGCTAGGTTGGCAGAAGCTGGGGCTAAGAGCGGGAGCTCAGCATGCTCCCTAGATTCGACCCACCAACCTTTCGGTTAGCAAGTTCCACACCTCAGCGGTTTAACCCACTGCGCCACCGGGGGTTATTATCTATATATATAAAAAGAGAGCTGTCGTCCTAAGTAGCCTATAGACAGCAAAACCACACAAGGCAGACACACCAAATCAGCCCACATATACACATAACCCCACGAGGTATGTTTACCATCCAAAAAATAAATTTAAAAATTAATCAACACGACCAAAAATACAAAAAAAATTGGACTACAACTCCCATGATCCCCCACGCCACCCCCCTCTGGCAGTTTAGAGTGTCGGAATGTTGGTGGTGCTGGCCAATTAGAGGCATTATGCAAATACTCCCTCAGTTCGAATGTAGAGGCTGGGAGCCACCTCCCTCTGGCAGTTTAGAGTGTCGGAATGTTGGTGGTGCTGGCCAATCAGAGGCGTTATGCAAATAATCCCACAGTGGCAACCAATCAGAAAGCTGGCACATATCCACAAACACACATACAAACATTCACTTTGTTGACCCAGGCCTGGGAATACAGTGGGACAGGACTACAATAAAACAGAAGGAAGATACAAATCCCAACTCATCCTGAGCAAAGTGCTAAAGGTCTCTTAATGTTATCAACAAGAGGCAAAATGGCCATCTGTCAAGAGTCCTTTGATTGTGCTTTCCCACCATGTGGGTAGAAGGGGTTAGCCACAGACTATGGCACAGCAACGCGTGCACGGGTCAGCTAGTATTATATAATAATAATAATAATAATAATAACAACAACAATGACAGATCCCAAGTGTAGACTCTGCAAGGAATCAGATGAAACAATAGATGACATCCTCAGCTGCTGCAAGAAGATCTGCAGACAGACTCCAAGCAGAGGCACAACACCGTTGCTCAGATGATCCATTGGAAGTTGTGCCACAAACACCATCTGCCTACAACAAAGAACTGGTGGGATCACAAGCCTGGAAAAGTTACAAAAAGTGAACATGTCAAGCTACTCTGGGGCTTCCGAACTCGTATTCCAACGCTCTAACCATTATAGTGATATCTTTATTAGGATGTGCATGATATATTGTGCAAACTTTCAACGCTCATAGGCTTCATTCTCAGGGACGGATGGCCAGCTCTCATTGGCACATCTTACTTTTTGCACCTCAATGGATCCCAAGGTGCATCAAGGAAGTGAACACTTTGGATCTCCAGATGTTTTGGACTGCCGTTCCCCATAACATTATGTAACAAAATTTGACAAAAATTTTATTCCTGGTTCGAAAGTATTATTTTCTGTTTAATTGTGCGGTCCTTACTTTGAAAGTAATGGTTCTACTCCAGAAATTTTTTTGTGGCACAAACGATGTCGAATCGGTTGAGACTCGATGGTGAGATACTCATTGGAAACCTGGAGCAAAATGTGCTGCGGAATGATGTCTCTATCACAGAAACAACGTGTTTGCAGTTTAATAACTTTCCCCCTTGTTTTTTTTTTATGATAGAACCAATTAGGAAATGAGTTTTCTAACCCAGGAACGAAAAGCGTGTTACATAGTGTAATCCTTCTCCATGAATTGGTTGGGGGATTATGGGATTTATAGTAGGGCTGGTTGATTTTTTTTTTAAAAATGGTTCAAAACTCGTTACAGACGTAGCGAGCGCTGGCGCTTCGATTGTGATTGCCTTCCGAAAATTTCTGGGGGGAAAAAAATCAAAATTAATTCGTAAAAATTCCAAAATGAAGAAACATAAGAAACTGCAAAGCTTGGAATGGAAGTCAAAAAATATTTTTTTTAATTTTAAAACTTTTCCCCTTTCTTTTTATTTTTTTTTTTTTCTTTAATTTTTTTAATTACTCAACTTTTGAGATCTTTATTTTCCTACTTTTTATCATCTCCAATGTTCTCCCACTTTCTATGTATACTTTAATCCAGTGTTTCCCAACCTTTTTTGAGCCGCGGCACATTTTTTACATTTACCAAATCCTGGGGCACACCACCAACCAAAATGACACAAAATGACACTCTAACACAGTCATACATATAGTTAATATGTTTTAAAATGTATTTATACACTCAGTGTGAAACCTGGGCCTGTTTCAATGAACACAACATAGATATCCTGGCAGGAATGGCAGAAAGACACAAACTTCCCACACAGAACTCCCATAACCAAGAGAAAATACTATAAGAGTTTGGTGGGCATTGACCTTGGGTTTTGGAGTTGTAGTTCACCTATATCCAGAGAGCACTGTGGACTCAAACAATGTTGGATCAGGACCAAACTTGGCATGAATACTCAATATGCAACAATGGAATTGAACCAAACTTGGCCTATTGAACTCTCATTACCAACAGAAAGTACTGAAAGGGTTTGCTTGGGAATTGACCTTGAATTTGGAATTTGTAGTTCACCTACACCCAGAGAGCACTGTGGACTCAAACAATCTTATGTTATGTTGTTGTTTGTTTTCTATCCAGAATCACAATGTTGGAAGGAGGCTCACCACTTTAAGGTCCCTCAAACAGGCATGGGAAAACTTCGGCCCTCTGGGTGCTTTGGACTCCAACTCCCACCATTCCTAACAGCCTGAGGCCCTTTCTTGCTTAAGTGGCTGGGGGGGGGAGGAAAAGGGCCTGAGGCTGCTGGGAATGGTGGGAGTTGGAGTCCAAAACACCTGGAAGGTCCAAGTTTGCCCATGCCAGCTTTCGACAGAGGCCTCTTCCTCCCCCTTCCCCTTCGCGCCCTTTCTTCCCCCTCCTGCCAAACACTTACTTTTTCTTCTATACTCCCGCTTCTGCCGCCATTTTGATCCGAGGGGGCAGCGTGAGCGTGTTCAGGAGGGGAGGGGGGAGGGAGGAGGACGTGACCCATGCGGGCGCTACTGCGCAGACTCGCCCCAGAGCAAAGCGAGGCAAAGCGAGCAGAGCGAGGCCGGGAAGAAGGGAGCCCGAGTGGAGAAGAAAAAGTGTTCGGCAGGAGGGGGAAGAAAGGGGATTGGAGGCTCCAATTTTCCACGGCAGACCTGAGGATCGCTCACGGCACACTGGTTGGGAAACACTGCTTTAATCAATAAAAATTTATCCAATTTTTCCCCCCAAAATTTCGGAATGGCTTCGTTAATGGCACGCACACATGTTTTAACCCAGGTTGGACGCGGGATTTCTTCCCTCCGTATGAGAACTGGAGGAAATGCAGCTTTCCCCCCAGTTCTCATGCGGAGGGATGTTATCCCGCGTCCAATCTGGGTGTTTAACAGTACAGCCAAATGAAATACAAGATAAATACACAAAGTATATAACCATTAGAATTAAGTATTAATGGTGTTCAAAAGTTTAAAAAAATCCTTAAAGGATGGATAGGAAAGCTCTTCCAGGCTTGATCCCAAGGGAGAGAGGGCTGGGAGTCTAAGGCAAGACCCACGATCAGAGGGGTTTCTCTTGGGGAAAGGGTGCCGCCTTTGAATAATGGAAAGCATTGTTATTATTATTCTTAATATTCAGCCCCAGAAAGGGCCTCATCGGGCAGAACAACAACAAATTAGACCGGCAAAGAAAGAATAAAACCGGGAGGTGGGAGATGACCAGAGAGGGAGGCGGCAGGTGGGCGTCTCTATTATATATATTTACTAGCTTGGGGACCCGGCGGTGCCCGGGTTATTTGAGAAAGGCATTTTGTGCCAAGGTTGGTCTTTGGTACTTCAAGTCCCATCATCCACGGTCCACCCTCCTCCAAACTGCAGTAGAAGATGAAGATAGTGTGGGTCATGGGGGCTCTGTGGGTCACTTTTGGTCTTGATCATTCATTGGATGAGGGTTGCAGCGGTCTCGGAAGGTGAGTGAAGGTACTTCAAGTCCCATCATCTGTGGTCCATCCTCCTTGACACAGCACCAGGGTGTAGAGTGGGTCAAGGGGGCTCTGTGTTCCAATTTTGGTCTGTATTGGTCATTGGATGATGGTCGCGTTGTTTTCAGGAAGTGAGTGAAGGTATTGCAAGTCCCATCATCCATGGTCCATCCTCCTTCAAACTGCAGTATTTATTTTATTTCATTTCAGGAGTTTACCCCGCTCTTCTCAACCCCCGAGGGGGGACTCAGTGCGGCTTACAGTACAGTAGGATGTAGAGTGGGTCAGAGTCCTTTATGCAAATACTCCCTCAGTGGCAAACAATCCCATCTGTCTGGTGCCTTAGAATGTTGGAGTCCTGAGGCTGGCCAATCAGTGTCCTTTATGCAAATAATCTCACAGTGGCAACCAATCGAAACGCTGCCACATATTCCTCTGCACCTCCGCACCTCCGCCCGCAAACACTGACTTTTATTATATACATAGATAGATAGATAGATAGATAGATAGATAGATAGATAGATAGATAGATATGTGTGTGTGTGTATTAGGGCTGATTGATCCAAGAAAAAAATGTTTCAAAACTCGTTTCGGATCTAATTGTAGCTGTCGTTTCGGATTATATGGACTTCCGAAAAATTTCCGAAAAATTTCGAAATGGATTCGGAAGTATTTCCGAAATTCAGAAGTCTTCAAAAATGGCGTCCTCTTTCAAAAATGGACCAAAAAAAAACCAGCAGAAGGGAGAGTCAGCTGTTAGCCATCAGCCAATGAGCAACCAGCAAGAAAATTCGGAAATGGCATCCGAAATTCGGAATTCCGAAATTCAGAATTTCCAAGGTCATGTGGCCAGCATGACTGCATGGAGAGCCGTTACCTTCTCGCTGAAGCAGTACCTATTGATCTACTCACATTTGCATGTTTTCCAACTGCTAGGTTGGCATTATTATTCGTCTTATTATGACTTCTTCTAATCCCTTTTCCTCTTCCTTCCTTCCTTCCAGGGTTCGGCTCCCATCCTTGTAGTCATGGTGATCTTGTTAAACATTGGAGTTGCCATTTTGTTTATTAACTTTTTCATCTAACTCGAGACTGTCTTGTTTGGAAAAAAAAAAACAACCCAAAAACCTAAATAATAATAATTTTAAAAAAATTAATAACGGGGTGAAGAAAAACGGCGTACAGACGGACGGGGGATGAACGAGGCGAAGGGCGAAACTCCACAAGCGACGAAGGCGGTTCTTCTTTTCGTCCCGTTTTCTTTTTGGTCCCTTCCCACCCTTTGCGCTGTCCTGCGACAACGTCCGAGTCTTTTCACCGATTACAAGAACAAAAGAAGAAGAGAAAGGTTGAATATCACTCACAGTTTGCCTTTTTAATTTTCTGTTCCCCGCCCCCCGGTTCCTGGGTAATGTTTTTTGGACCCTTAGCCAAAATTCTTTGCTTGTATAACACTTTGACCGCTGTGTGGCATGGCAGAATGGTAACGTCCCCGTCTCCTCCGCCCTCCCAAAAACAAGGCCGAAACGGGATAACGGCTCCCTGGCAAACCTTGGTGGATGATAGGACCTGTTGCTCAGACAGGATTCTGGGAAAAGAAGGGGGAGAACATTCACAATTGTGTGCAGTTGCCTCCGGTAAACCAAATTCGATGTATCCAGCAACTGACTCGAATGCCGAGTCCCAAATTCGAGTCGTTGCATTAATTGCGAAGCTTCTCAAACTATGGTCTTCAGTGTGTTTTGGACTTCAGACAGGCCCGGATTTACTCTTTTTGGTGCCCTAGGCCACACAGGGCTGATGCCGAGCAGGCCCGGATTACCCATAAGGCCACCCGAGGCCATTGCCTCGGGCAGCAGATTTTGGGGGGGCGGCATTTCCGGGCCTGAAGGAAGGGGTGAGGGGAAGTCCCGCTGCCCCTAGGGAGACTCACGCGGCTTCCCCCACCGCCGCCCCGCTCGCGCGGGCGGGCAACACTCCTTCCTTCAGTGAAGGGAGGAGGGGCGCCGGTGCGAGCGCGGCGGGGGAAGCCGCGTGAGTCTCCCTAGGGGCGGGACTTCCGGCGGCGCCTTCTCCCCTCACGCTGGGAGGGGCGGAGCTCAGCTGGCGCGAGAGAAAAGGAGCCGGGTGAAGCCTCGCCGCCGCCACCGCCGCCCCTAGGGCGACGTACGTGCCTTCCCCCGCTGCCTCCTTGCTTGCGCGGGAGGCAGCGGGGGAAGGCACGTACGTCGCCTTAGGGCGGCGCGGCGGCGGCGAGGCTTCTCCCAGCTCCTTTTCCCTCACGCCGGCTCCGCCCCCGCAATAGGCCACGCCCCCTCAAGCGGCCGCAGCCCCGCCCCCCGGGGTGGCGGGATTTAGAGAGTGTGGCCTAGGGCGGCAGAAGCCCTTAATCCGGCCCTGATGCCGACTATGCATGTCAGAGGCCCTAGGGGCGGGGCTTCCCTCCCCCTTTTTCTCCTCGCGCGGGGCGCCCCTCCTTCCTTAAATGAAGGAAGGAGGGGCCGATGCGAGTGAGGAAGAGGTGGAGGGAAGCCGCGTCAGAGGCCCTAGGGGTGGGGCTTCCCTCTGCCTCTTCCTCCTCGCGCTGGGCACCCCTCCTTCCTTGAGTGAAGGAAGGAGGGGCCGGCGCGAGTGAGGAAGAGGCGGAGGGAAGCCGCGTCAGGCCCTAGGGGTGGGGCTTCCCTCTGCCTCTTCCTCCTCGCTGGGCACCCCTCCTTCCTTGAGTGAAGGAAGGAGGGGCCGGCGCCCAGTGAGGCGGAGGGAAACCGCGTCAGAGGCCCCAGGGGCGGGGCTTTCCGCTGCGTCTTCCTCCTCGCGCCGGGTGCCCCTCCTTCCTTGAGTGAAGGAAGGAGGGGCCGACACAACTGAGGAAGGCACGGAGGGAAGCCGCGTCAGAGGCCCTAGGGGCGGGGCTTCCCTCCGCCTCTTCCTCCTCGCACCAGGCGCCCCTCCTTCCTTGAGTGAAGGAAGGAGGGGCTGGCTGGCGAGCGAGGAAGAGGCAGAGGAAGCCTCCGCCCTTTCCTCTGACGCGCTTCCTCCTTGGCCGGCGCCCCTCCTTCCTTGATTGAAGGAAGGAGGGGGTGGCGCGAGCGAGGAAGAAGCGGAGGGAAGCCGCATCAGAGGCCCTAGGGGCGGGGCTTCCCTTCGCCTCTTCCTCCTCGCGCCGGGCGCCCCTCCTTCCTTTAGTGAAGGACGGAGGGGCCGACGCGAGCAAGGAAGAGGCGGAGGGAAGCCGCGTCAGAGGCCCTAGGGGCCTATGGCGCTCCGCGTGCAGGCGCAGAAGCACCCAAAGATCGACCTTTTTAAAAAATTGGGGGGGGGGTCCAGATCTGCCGCCCCCCATGGCTGCGCCCCTAGGCCGTGGCCTATGTGGCCTTATGGATAATCCGGGCCTGACTTCAGATCCCATAATCCCTGATTATTAACCAAAGCAGCTGAGGATTCTGGGAGTTGAGAGTCCAAAGCTCCAAAGGACTAGAGTTTGGGAATCACTAACTTAAATAGATTTCGATTGGTAACCCATTCCTTTCCGACTCCATACAAAGGAAAATGGGGGGGAAAAAGTGACTTTGGCACCCATGAAATGCAAATAAATACCTTCCAAATAAATATATATATATTCAGCACTTGTTCCCAGAGACCCCCAAATCCCCAAATATATCCTCTTACGTTTTGCACCCAAAATATGTATCTACAACAGGAGAAAAATTGCACATAACCCCCCCCCCCAGTCCTGTTGGTGCCTTATGCATGTCTTGAGTTTCCCTATAGAAGATGTTGAATATTTTTGTCTATATTCAGGGTTATGGAAGGAGGGTTTGTGCACGTGAGGACACAGGTCCATGGGTTGCATTGCCCGCACATATGCGTACGGTTCTGCATTTGGTTGTGCAACGTTGCAATTTATTTAATGCAGTTGAGCATCTCATGCGTAAAAATTCCCTCTCCGGAGTAAAATTAAGAGGTCCGGGTAGCAATCCTATGCCCAGCATCCTTCCTTTATGGTACGTACGATCATAGATTTGGAAGAGACCCGCAAAGGCCATCTAGTCCAACTCATTATGAGTCCCCCTTCTGGGGTTGAGAAGGGCGTGGTTAGAAGTATGGTAAATAAATAAATAAATGGTCAAACAGGAAGTCACAATCTGATCCCTCCTGACAGATGGCCATCCAGTCTCGGTTTAGAAACCTTCAGAGGAGACTCGGCTGTACTACAAAATGGCTCTCGCTAATGTTCAAGTACAATCTCTTTTCCTGCCATTTGAAGCCATGGCTCCATTGCGTCCTAGTCTCTGGAGCAACAGAAAATGAGTCTCAATGCGACATCTTTTCAGCTACGAAGGGCATTCCTTAAAGCTTTCCCCTGACCAGGCCCGGATCATAGCCTTTTGGCGCCCTAGGCCAAAGGCTCTGCCCCTGCCCCCGGCCCCGCCTCTTCCTCTTCGCCAGTGCGAGGAGGAGGAGGAGGAAGGAAAGCCCCACCCCCGGAGCCGATGCCACACATGCGCGGAAAAGGCCCCAAGGGTGGTGCCTCCCCTTAGCTCCTCCCTCCTAAAGCGTCATGCTGGTTGGCCTCAGAAGCGGCCGAAATCGCCGCTTCTGAGGCCGGCATGACGCTTTAGGAGGGAGGAGCCAAGGGGAGCAGAGCAAGGGGGGGGGCCGTGGATGGCGCTTGCGCCACCGCGCACATGCGCACTTTTTTTTGAATTTTTTTCCCCAATTTTTTTCAGGGGTCCTGATCTGCTGCCCCCCCCCCCCCATAATGCTGCCCTAGGCCATGGCCTAGGGTGGCCTTATGGGTAATCCGGGCCTGCCCCTGACCCCTTCCTGTGGACAGAGATCAATGAAACTTGGCCCAGTTCTGAGTCCTTCTCTCCATGGGTGCCACCAAGGGAACACGCAAGGGAAGGACTATGCTCAAAGACCGGGTGTATGAGCCAGCAAGTAACATGCAATAGCAAACAAAGCCAAACCAAGTAATGGAAATGTTTACTCGCTGTGTCCCAAAAGGTAAACAAGAGAGGTTCCGCAAATACAATAATATGGGAGTCCACAGAGCAATGCGCAATATGTACGGTCCAACACAATACCAGAGTTCACAGAAGGCGCTGCCAAAACTTCAAAGTTTGCCGAGTGTGGGAAAGCACCGCGGAGGCACCCGGTGTGGTGCACGGGAGATCCCCAGAAACCAAAAAGGTTGAGGTGAATACTGTTCAAACGTCACTAGGAAGCAAGGACAATTTCAGCGGTCCAACGATTCCAGCGGCGTTATACCGCCCAATGAATGGCGCGCTGGGGGAGAGCGGACCTTGCAGTAAGAGCCTGCATCCGGCTCCTGCAGCAATGTAAACAAGCCTCCAAAAACAAGGAGGTGGGTAACAGGTAAATCTTCCGTGAGGAAACACAATGCAAATTTCAAAAACTGTAATCCATCTGCGTTGAGGGTAGCGCAGGAGACAAAAATCCGGGTTAACAATTTTTTGCGCCCTAGGCCACACTTTGGAATTACGCCCCCTACCGCACCCCCCCCTCCCCAACATCACTCAGACCCATTTCCTCCAGCCCACTTTGGCCGCCCCGCCAGCATCCTCCGCCGACAGCCTTTGCAGCAGGCAAGGAAGGAAAGGCAAAGCACGGAGAGGAGCCCCTGCAGCCTCGCCGCCCACGGCTCCCATGCCTTTCTTCTCCTCGGATTTCGGCGCAACAGGACAAAGAGTGGCGGCGACGCTGGGGATCTGCAGGGGCTCCTCTCCGCGCTTTGCCTTTCCTTCCTTGCCTGCTGCAAAGGCTGTCGGCGGAGGATGCTGGTGGGGCGACCAAAGCGGGCGTCATTTCCTCTGCTGAAAGGGCAGCGTCCTGGGTGAGTGGCCTCCTTTCCCGCCTTTTGCTGCCTCCTCACTGGAGAGAGAGAGATCTCTCTCCTGCCCCAGGCCTCCACCGGGCTCTCCCCCCCCCCCCCCGCCCAAGTGGAGGAGGCCTCCCTCTGGGGCAGGCGCCTGCAGCTGGGTGCGCTCTCCGTCGGCGCCCGTCTGGGAGGCTTTCCTCCCAGAAGCACGCTCTCCCCATTTCCTCCTAGAAGCACGCTCTCCTGACATTTCGCCCTCAGGGGTGGGCTGAGACAACTTTGGGGGGGGGGTGTCCGTGATTTGCGCCCCCTTCGGCTTGCGCCCCTAGGCCATGGCCTAGGGTGGCCTTCTGGGTAATCCGGGCCTGAATGTGTCCAGAGGGGGTCGTCTCAAAAGATCCAGGGTCTGGAGAATAAGCCCTATGAAGAGTGGCTTAAAGAGCTGGGCATGTTTAACCTGTGGAAGAGAAGTCTGAGAGGAGACATGATGAGGGCCAGGGATCAAGATGTGATGGGAAACCCCAAGGAGGAGGGAGCAGGCTTGCGTTCTGCTGCCCTGGTGACTAGGATGCAATGGAACAATGGCTTCAAACTACAGGAAAGGAAGGAGGTTCCACCTGGACATTAGGAAGAACTTCCTGACTGTGAGAGCTGTTCAGCAGTGGAACTCTCTGCCCCAGAGTGTGGTGGAGGCTGCATCTTTGGAGGCTTTTAAACAGAGGCTAGATGGCCATCTGTCAGGGGTGCTTTGAATGTGATTTTCCTGTTTCTTGGCAGGGGGTTGGACTGGATGGCCCACGAGGTCTCCTCCAACTCCATGATTCTGTTTTATGTAAACCTACAGTATATCACAATGTAGCTGTTTGGGCTGGAAGTCAGCCCGAAGAAAATTGAAGTCCTCTACCAGCCCGCACCACAGGAAGAACACCATCATCCCCACGTCAGCATAGGCAAATCTGTGCTCAAGTCTGTTCAGCAGTTAACCTCCCTGGGAAGCATAATCTCTTCAGACTGGATGGCTATCGGTCAGGGGTGCTTTGAATGTGATTTTCCTGGTTCTTGGCAGAATGGGCTTGGACCGGATGGCCCACCAGGTCTCTTCCAACTCTCGGATTCTATGATCCAATGCGCAACCTCCTTTTGGCAAGGTCATTTAAACCAAAAACAAAGGTGAGGATTAGGTTCGAGTATAGGGTATCGGCCTTTTAAGCGTCACACCTTCGCTTCCCGTTAGGCATACTTTTCTATTTTGTTCAAAAGAGGACCAAATCAGGGAAATGTTTGAGTGATTTGCTGCGGATTCGAAGGCGATGCATGGAAGTAAGGGGTCCGCTTCCCGAATCGGGGGCCTGGATGTGGAGGTTTGCTGGAGGAAGCCCCCTCCTCGCAAAGCGGGGGTCTGGCCTGCGTTTTGGGGAGGGGGCCCGGAGGGCGGCGGTGGCGGCCCCTCCCCCCCCTTCCCTGTTCCATCTTGCCACTGGCCACTTCCAGGCGTCTCATGCTTGGCCTCTGAGCATGTAATATTTTTGCACTTTGTCCGCAGGATGTATATTCCAGCTTCCGACATAATCCCTGTACAAAAACAAACAAACAAACAAACAAAAACATCATTGACAACAGCAGCCTCCGAGTACGTAATGCTCTTTTTATAATTTCCGTTTGTTTGTTTTCTGTTTTGTTTTTTTTTCCTCCTCTATGTATCACTTAATTTTGGTATGGTTCAAAACATCTTTGTAAGATGCCTCCTGCCTCGGGTCTTTTTTTCTTCCTTTGCGGGTTCTCGACTCTCTGGGTGAATTTCACTCCGAAATACGCATGGCGTATCAAGGGCGCAACGTTCCCTAAACTGCCCATATTCTCACACCAAAAATATACGACTCCAGATCCAACACTCAAAGCCCCTCTGGTTGTGTTTGACTTAGGGAAATATTTATTTACTTATTTACAGTATTTATATTCTGCCCTTCTCACTCCGCAGGGGACTCAGGGCGGATCACAATGCACATATACATGGCAAACTTTCAATGCCATAGACATACAGCAGGGGCGCCCACACTTTTTCAGCATGTGAGCTACTTATGATAAAACCAAGTCAGAAAGATCTACCTGAGAGAGAAGCAGGGCGGAACTGGGGGAGGGGGCGGAGCCTGGCACGGCCTGGCTCCACCCCCTCCCCGCTCTGGCTACAGCACTGCCACAGCTTCTCCAGGCTAGAGGAGAGTATGCCAAGCCAGTAGTGGCATAGCTAGCCACTGCTGGCTTGGCATACCCTCCTCAAGGCTGAAGAAGCTGTGGTAGCGCTGAAGCCGGGGAGGTGGCGTGGCCTGGTGTGGCCTGGCTCCGCCCCCTCAGAAGCCGCCCATCCAGCTGGGATCGACCTCCTAAGGTCCCGGGATCAACCAGTCGATCGCGAGCCACCTAATGAGCACCCCTGACATACAGCATATATAGACAGTCCCAGAGGCAATTTAACATACCAGCTTTTCCGGCTTCATGAGGGTATGCTTGGTTCCGGCCACAAGGGGAGCTGTCGCTTCACTTGTGACACCGAGTCCTTGATGGAGTACTTCCTCATTCTTACGCACGCTGCTGGAAGGTTTGATGGTGGCGTAAATTAGTAAAATCAGCTTCCCCGCATAAAGCGGTACCTAGATTTCCTACTTGACAGGTGCAACTGTCTTTCGGGCTGTATAGGTAAACAGCAAGCGAGACTATTAATGCAGTGTTTCCCAACTGCTGTGACGCGGCACAGTAGCGTGCCGTGACGGACCTCCTGCTGTGCCGCGAGAAAAGCTCTCTGCACCCCCTTCCTTCCCCCCTCCTCCTGCCGAACTCCTGCTGCTTGGGGGAGGGGGGGAGGAAGGGCCGGGTGACGGCGAAGAAAAAGAAGAAGGGGCCGGGGCGCCGCCTCCTTCGGCCGTTTCTCCAGCCAGCCTCCAATCTGCCATGACTCCCGCCCCTCGCTCGCTGAAGCCGCGTGGAGGAGCCCCACCCACTGAAGCCCGTCCACCGCTCATGATCCTCCTTCGCGCGGCTTCAGTGAGCAAGGGGTGGGAGTCATGGCGGAGAGCGGCATCAGGGACAGGGGCCATGACTCCTGCCCCTCGCTCGCACTGCCCCCTCAAGGCTGGAGAAGCTGTGAGAGAGGTGAAGCCAGAGGGAGGGGACTGGGCATGGTACGGCCTGGCTCTGCCCCCTTCCCCCGGCTTCAGCTCTTCCACAGCTTCTCCAGCTTTGAGGGGGCAATGCCAAGCCAGCATTGAGCTTGCTCTGCCACCGCTGGCTTGGCACTGCCCCCTCAAGGCTGGAGAAGCTGTGGGACAGCTGAAGCCGGGGGGAGGGGCGGGTCATAGCGCGGCCTGGCCCCTCCCCCGGCTTCAGCACTCCCAGCAGCTGCTCCCAGCAGGCTACCATCCCCCAGCCATCATTTTGTGTCATTTTGGTTGGTGGTGTGGTGCCTTGAGGGGGCAGTGCGAGTCATGGCCCCCGTCCCCGGCGCCGCTCTCTGCCATGACTCTCGCCCTTCGCTCGCTGAAGCCGTGCGGAGGAGCCCCGCCCACTGAAGCCCATCCACCACTCATGCTCCTTTTCCTCCGCACGGCTTCAGCGAGCGAGGGGCGGGAGTCATGGCGGGGAGCGGCGCTGGGGACGGGGGCCATGACTCGCACTGCCCCCTCAAGGCTGGAGAAGCTGTGGGAGAGCTGAAGCTGGGGGAGGGAATGGCCTGGCTCCTCCCCCTCCCCAGCTTCGGCACTCCCAGCAGCTGCTCCCAGCAGGCCACCATCCCCCAGCCGTTCTTTACTGTGTTAAGAGTGTCATTTTGTGTCATTTTGGTTAGTGGTGTGTCCCCGGATTTTTTTAATGTTAAAAGTGTGCCGCGGCTCAAAAAAGGTTGGGAAACACTGCCATAGACATACAGCATATATAGACAGCCCCAGAAGCAATTTAACATACCAGCCTTTCCGGCTTCATGAGGGTATGCTTGATTCCGGCCACAAGGGGAGCTGTCGCTTCACCATCCACTTGTGACACCGAGTCCTTGATGGAGTACTTCCTCATTTTTACGCTGTTGGAAGGTTTGATGGTGGCGTAAATTAGTTAAATCAACCTCCCCGCATAAAGCGGTACCTAGATTTCCTAATTGACAGGTGCAACTGTCTTTCGGGCTGCATAGGTCAACAGCAAGCTAGATTATTAATGGTCGGTAGCTTACTCTGACCTGGGCTGGCTTTGAACTCATGCAGCTGGCTACTAACTAGCTGCGCCACAGCCCGGTCCTACAGGTAACATGCAGCTTACCCGTTCAATATTGTAACCAAGGTGATAAGGCCTTATGGTCCAGTATACCACGCTTGCTGGTGCTAATGGGATATCCAGGAGACACTAGTGCAGTGGTTCTTGTAGCGCAATATAAAATAAACCATGTGTAGTTCACGTTTGATCAGCCCACACACTGCCTTGCCAGAGAAAGAAAATATGCCACACAGGTGAACACAAGTAGTTTACGCTTCATAGTTCGGAACAACATATGTACAAGGTGATCGGTTGCATGGCCTCACCATGTCCTTTCATGAGAAGGTTTGAAATGGTCTTTCTCTGTGCATGTGGACAAAACACCTTCCGCAGCTCATGAAGCGAGGGCAAACTTCAAGCTGTCTCCCTCTGCTTCACTCTTCTTCTCTCTCTGAACACCTTCGTAGTTGAAGCAGGCCCAAATTACCCATAAGGTCAGGCTAGGCCATGGCCTAGGGGCGCACGCCGAGGGGAGCGCAGATCACGGACCCCCCCCCCCCAATAAAATGTTGAATCAAATGAAAACGCAATGGCGCATGGAGATGAGGAAGGAAGCCGCTGCTCCTGGGCTGCCTCCGCTTCATGCCGCTCTCTCCCGCCACCAGCTGGGGCGCCAACCTGTTTGTGGAGGTCACTCTTGGGCCGACAGCAGCCTGTGGCTTCCCCGCCTCGCCTCCTCCGTGTAGCAGCGACTGAGGGGCTCGCCCGCGGGGAGAAGAGGACGGGGAGGAGGAGCCGGAGCCCCACCGCCACACACGCCCCAGGCAGAGCCTCGGAGGGATTTACTTGGGGTGCAACAGGAGCCGAGGGGAAAATGTACCTCGACCCAGAGGCCACCAAAGGTAAGCCGGGCATCTTCACCGTCCCCTGTTGCAGCGAGCGGGCTCCAAAACCACCACCTTAAGTTTAGGGCACGAGGCGAAGGGAGGGGAAAGGCGGGGGTCGGGGCGCTGGAGGGGTGGGGGAAGGGGAGGCCGGAGCCTGATTGGGCGGGAGGGAGGGAAGCCCCTCTTGCTAGTTCACAGGAGGAAGCACAACACACGGGGGCGTAATTCCAAAGTGTGGCCTAGGGCGCAAAATTGTGTTAATCCGGGCCTGAGTTGAAGCCCAAACAAAAATGTGACCGTATCCAAAAGTCCCTGGCTCAGCCTGGTCCCCGGGCATTGCCCGACCAATCGGTTTTGTGAATCTTATTTTACAATTGACAAACACACTCACAGATTCTTGCATGCGCCAACGTTTTACTTAGGGAAAATGCAGCTTACCTGTTCAATATTGTAACGGAGATGCTAAGACCGTACAGTCCGTCATGCCAAGCTAATGGGGCTAATGGGATACCCAGGAGACCACGTGTTAAAACCTGTGAGCAATTTTTCAAAGGCAGATCTTTCCAATCTGTGTGTCGGGACTCACTGGTCACGTGTCATCTGAAAAATCAGTTAATCTTTATTATGATCCAAATACCCAATTTGCTCATCAAGTAAATGCGCCCCACCAACTAAGTCAGTGCCAAGGAGAGTAAGGAGGAGAGACACCCCCCCCCCAAGGGTTTAAATCCCGACTCCTGAAGGCCAGAAACAGCCTGAAATTCCCATCCCTTTTGGCAATTCAAAGCACACTTTACGGCAGGGGTGGGCAATTTTTTTTTTCCAAGGGGCCACACGAGAGTCTAAAAAATATTATGGAGGGCCGCACCTAAAGGCTGAACTACATTCTAATCTACATAATTTATTTATTTACTTACTATATATTACACATCATTAATATTAACATATTAATATATCAAGAAATATTCATATATTATTAGTATTATCATATAATTATTATATTATAGTATAAATATAAATAGACATTATAATATATTGAAATTATAACATTATATTATATTATTTATTATATTAATTTATTATTATAAAATTATTATTATAAAATAATAATAAAAACCACTAAAATAAAATGAAATGAAATTCAAGAAGACAAGGTGCGAACCAAGATGGAGGCCGACATCCTCAAGAGAGGAAGGATCCCAAGATGGAATGGCCCAATGGACCCAGCCCAGAGGATGGCAAAGCGGACCCAGCCGCCGCCACAACAGAGCAGAGTAGCAGACGATCGGAGGCTGCAGGCCTCTGCCCGCTCTCGCCCCCAGCCGTTCTGTCAGAGGCGTTCCCAATCGGCTGATCGCCCTGCCATTGAGTGCCTGCCATCCCGGCTTTGGAGCGCCTGTCATCCCGGGAGCCAACTGCTCCCGCTGCAGGACCGGATCGCCTCCCGGGATGGCAGACACTCCAAAGCTGCCGCTCCTCCGATCGTTCTCCGGAGCGGCGGGCTGTCTGCCGACGCAAGCCCCACAGCCCGTGATGGGATGGCGGCAGCGGCAGCCCTTCCTCTTGCAGAAATGGCCCTGCCCACAACACCCTTCTCCCCGGGCTGGTCAGAATCGGTCGGCGGGTCGTAAGAAGCCCAGGTCTACTTTAAGGCCAACCTCCTTCATAAATCTACCAGCTCTTTGCAAACTTTTCTGCTTCTCTCTCCACCTTTCCACATGGATCCTATAATCTCTGCACCCACATTAGGCTGACAATCCCATAAGGAAATATCCTGTATTTCATGTCGTAATAGTTGCACCTCTGTGTGGCCCAATTCTAGCATTGGTGGGCTTCAGAATGCTCTTTGATTGTAGGTGAACTATAAATCCCAGCAACAACAGCACTCAAATGCCATGGTCTATTTTCCCCAAACTTCACCAGTGTTTACATTTGGGCATACTGAATATTTGTGCCAAGTTTGGTCCAAATCCATCACCTACTTCAGTGCTCTTTGGATGCAGGTGAACTACAACTCCAGAACTCAAGGTCAATACCCACCAAACCCTTCCAGTATTTTCTGTTGGCCATGGGGATTCTGTGTGCCAAGTTTGGTTCAATTCCATTGTTAGTGGAGTTCGGAATGCTCTTTGTTGTTGGTCAACTATAAATCCCAGCAACTACAACTCCTAAATGGAAAAATCAAACCCCTCACAAGTATTCAAATTTAGGCATATTGGATATTTGTGCCAAATTTGGTCCAGTGAATGAAAATAAATCCTACATATCAGATATTTACATGATGATAGCAGGGGCCGGGAACCTATGGCTCGCGAGCCATATGTGGCTCTTTCGAGGATTGCATCTGGCTCTCCGCCTGTCCCTCACATGCTGGCTCTCAGCTGCGCACGCGGCCTTCGCCCTCCTTCACCTCAAATTCCACATGCGCAGCTGAGAGCCGGCATGCAGAGATTGGCGCTGGCCCTGCCTAAAGCTGAGCTGCGCATGTGGAATTTGGGGCGAAGGAGGGTGAAGGCCACGGGCACAGCTCAGCTGGAGGCGGGGACAGTGCCAAGCTCTTCATGCCGGCTCTCAGCTGCGTGCGTCGCCTTCGCCATCCTTCGCCTCAAATTTCGGACGTGCAGCTGTGAGCCAGCATGGAGAGCTTAGCACTGGCCCCGCCTCCAACTGGCTGGAGCAGCTTGGCCTCCTTCCTTCCGGCGGGGCCGCCAGAGCTTCTTGCCCAGAGCTTCCTGTGTTGTCGGGGGGGGGGGGGGACCCGGCCTGCTTCCTGCGCTCGCCAGGGCGGTGCCTACTCCCTTACGCTGTTGCCGCAGGCCCAGTAGCTGCCTGCGGGCCCACCACATGTGGAGCTTCCAGTGTCAGACAGGGGCGGGTCCTGGCTCGTCCCCCCACTTTCCCCTGCCTCGGGCCCGCCGTGCATCCCGAGGCCTGCTCCGGGCTTTTTGCGGAGCGTCCAGTGTGGGGCAGGGGAGGGAGATGGCCCGCCTCCCGCGCTCACTCTCCACCGCCTCGCCGCCGGTCAGGGACTGGCACGGGCCGCCCTCGCGGCATTCCCGCAGACCCCTGATTCGGGGTGGAAGAGAGCTCCAAATGGCTCCACATCAGAGTTGGGCAAAGGGCCATTTCTCTCTTAATGACCCAAAAAAGCCGCTCTCCCCTGGGTGCAATTCATCCCTAAATGGCTTAAAACAGTCTTTCAGACATAGTTTTAAAAAATATTATTTATTCAGCCAGTCTGCAAAGCAACGAATGGAACCTCCAGGCATAACGGAGCCCGTCTTGCACCACCAAGGAGAGGGCATAGTAGTGTCTGGTGCCATTGGTGTTACCCAATGGCAACACAACCGTTACGGCAATGCTCGGGAACATATTGAGCTAAGCCGACTCTTCGTAGAAGGCCTTTGCCATCGCATGTCCCACTTTCACGGTCTTCTTCTCCTTGGCTTCGGGGCCCATGTTCTGGCGCGCCAGCTTCACCCAATAGGGCTCTGTCCGGGAGAGATAATCGGGGTATTTCTCGTCCTTCTGGACAACAGGGTGCGCTTTCTCCTCTGTTGTGGTGCAACAGGACATAAATAAATAAACACAAGACAAAGGGAAATTAGGCTTGGAAGGCGTGTAATATAGTAATATATATTACCCCGTTGGCTCGGGTTCGGGACCCCCATGAAAATGAAATAAACAAAACAAAACGCACACAAATAAAAAAACTGTTATCTTTTTACCCAAGAGAAGCCATCTCTAGGCCCTCCAGCATGACTCTATGGGCGAATTCTGCTGGAAGTTGACATTGGGAAGACGTAGAACTGTCCTCTCTAGAAATAGTGTATTATATATTACATGTAATATTACTAATAATATTGCATTATAGTGGAACACAGGGCCGGACGAAGGTAATTTCAAATGGTATTCAAACCTTTTGGCGCCCCCTTACTCTCCGAGCGCCGGTGGTGCGCCGGTGTGCGCATGCGCAGGTCAGAGGTACGAGAGAAAGAAAGAAAGAAAAAGGAAGGATAGCGGGAAGGAAAGGAGGGGAAAGGATAGAAGGATGGAGGGAAGGAAGGAAGGAGGGGAGAAGAGAGGAAGGGAAGAATAGAAGGAATAAAGGATGGAAGGACGGAGGGGAGAAGAAAGGAAGGAAAGCAGGAAGAAGGGGAGGGGAAAGGAAGGAAGGATAGAAGGATGGAGGAAAGGAAGGAAGGAGGGGAGAAGAAAGGAACACATACACACACACATACATGCACAGAAATATACAAATATACACATACACACATATTTACTTACACAAATTACACATATACAGGCTATATACAAACACGCATATACATAACTACGCACACATACACAACATACATATACACACAAACATAAGCACACACACACATATACATAAAGACATGCACACATACATGAATGGATGGAAGGAAGGAAGGAGGGGAGAAGAAAGGAACACATACACACATACACACACATATACATGCACAGAAATATACAAATATACAGATACACACATATTTACTTACACAAATCTACACATATACGATATACATATACAAACACGCATATACATAACTACACACACATACACAACATACATATACACACAAACATAAGCACACACATATACACACATATACATAAAGACATGCACACATACATGAATGGATGGAAAGAAGGAGGGGAGAAGAAAGAAAAGGATAGGAGGAAGGAAGGAGAGGAGAAAACAGCAAGAAAATAGGAAGGATAGCAGGAAGGAGGGGAGGGTAAAGGAAGGAAAGGATGGATGGAGGGAAGGAAGGAAGGGAAGGATAGAAGGAAGGAAGGAAGGAAGGAAGGAAGGAAGGAAGGAAGGAAGGAAGGAAGGAAGGAAGGAAGGGAGAAGAAAAGAACACATACACATACACACATATACACGCATATACATATACAAACACACATATACATAAGTACACACATATACACGCATACACATATACATAAATACACACACAGTCCCCAAGTTACAAACATCCCACAGCAACGCGTGGCCGGGTCAGCTAGTAGTAATATATAATATTAATATTGTGCTATGTTAATAATATAATATATTGTATGTACATATAATATTGATCCTAATTTGATACTAATAAAACAATATAATTATATATTATATATTACATGTAACATTATTAATAATATTGCATTATAGTGGTATAGTGCTATAGTCATATATAATACTAGCTGTACCCGGCACGCGTTGCTGTGCCCTATTTAGGAGATGTGAGAAAGTATGAGTATGTAAGGGTTGGAATTGAGGTTATGGTCTTGGTGGGTGTGTGCATGTCTATATATGTATATGTGCGTGTATATGTGTGTGCATGTGTATATGTGTGCAGGTATATATGTGTGTGCATGTGTATATATGTGTATGTATGTGGGTGTGCATGTGTATATTGGTGTGTGCATGTATATGTGTGTATGTGTATATATGTGTGTATGTACATATGTGTGTGATGTGTATATGTATATATGTATGTGTATGTGTATGTATGTGTGTGTAAGTGTATATGTGTGTGAATGTGTCTATATGTATATATGTGTGTGTATGTGTATATGTGTGTATGTATGTGTATGTATGTATATATGTGTGTGAAAGGGGGAGGAATGACATGGGAGAGGGTGGAACGTGGTGAAGGATGGGAATGGGAAGTGGAGAGTGGGGCTGGAGAATGGGGGAAGGGGGGGTGAGACGGGAAGGGAGGAAGAGGTTTGCCCTGGCCAAGGAGAGAGAAGCCTCCCTCTCCTTTCCCCTTTCCTCGAAGGGAGAAAGCATTGTGGGGAATGGAAGCAGGGAGGCGAAGAAGGTCTTGGAGGGGGAAGGAGAAGCAGCAGCGCACATTTTCCGGGCCGCAGCCTCGCAACTTTGGCGGGGGAATTTTGCCTCTCCTGCTCCTGGGAAGCCCCATAGGCAAAACCCCCATAGCCACCAAGCGTAGTGGCGCTTGCGGCACACTCAGCCACCCCCACCCACCCACACAAACATCCCCTCGCCCTCCTCGCTCATCAGGTGCCCGGGTCCAGGAGCGGCTGGAAGGCGACAGAGGACGAAAAGCCAGCGGAGGAGGCACCCACGACGCAACCCGGGTTCAGAAGCGCCGGGAAACAGCGGAGGCAGCAGACATGGCCACGGGACTACATTTCCCAGAAGGCCCCAAGACGGCAACTTCCTGTTCCTTCGCCCTCCTTGCCATTGAGCCGTGCGGGCCTTCTGGGAAATGTAGTCCCGTGGCCGTGTCTGCTGTCTCCGCTGTTTCCCGGCGCTTCTGGACCCGGGTTGCGCCGTGGGTGCCTCCCGCTGGCTTTGAAATCTGTCTCCAGCCGCTGACTGGACCCGGCACCTGATGAGCGAGGACTGAGGGCGAGGGATGTTTGTGTGGTGGGTGGTGGCTGAGTGCACGCAGCGCCACTACGCTTGGTGGCTATGGGGGCTTGGGGGGCAGTTTTAGGGGTCTTCCGCAGGGGACACGGCGGAGGGCGTATTGAAGGTTCAGGGTGAGTGGGGAGAGGGAGACGGGATGGGTTGGTATGTTGGGGGAGGTAGTTTTGAGTGCGCCTGCGCGATTGTTCTCCCTGTGTTCTGCGCTCGCGCCAGCGTAGAACGGAGTCAATGGGCGGTTTTTGGGGCTTGTTTTGGGGGTTGGAAGGTAGGGAGGTGGGTTTTTTGTGTTAAGGTAATACCTCGTGGTCTGGGGGAATGTGTGTCGTTGGATTGGTGTTTGTGGGGGGCGTAGTTTGGCCGTGCATAACGTCCTTTGCACGACCACTCGATTTTTATATATATAGACTAATACTGTGCTATGCTAATAATATAATACATTGTATATACATATAACGTGTAAGCCGCTCGGGGTATAAAAATAGTAAATATATAAATAATCTCTAACAAGAGATGCTCTTCCCCAGTCTATTATTATTATTATTACTATTATAGAAGTACCTTCATCTTCACTCTCATCATCATCATCAGAGTCTTCCTCCTCCTCCTCCTCATCTTCCTCTCCTCCTTCAGCGCCTTCCGCATCTCCCTCTTCATCAGACTCGGATTCTTCAAGCCATTCCTGAGTTTCTGGCGCATACAAAGACACACAACTTTAACAAAGTGCTTCTCAACCTTCCTAGTTCCACGACCCCTTAATACAGTTCCTCATGACCCCCAACCATAACGTTGTTTTTCTTGCTACTTCATAACTGTAATTTGCTCCTGTTATGAATTGTCATGTAAACATCTGATAGGCAGGATGTATTTTCATTCACTGGACCAAATTTGGCACAAATACTCCCAAATCTAAATACTGGTGGGGTTTGGGGGGATTGATTTTGTCATTTGGGAGTTGTAGTTGCTGGGATTCATAGTTCTCCTACAATCAAAGAGCATTCCGAGCTCTACCAATGATGCAATTGAACCAAACTCAACACACAGAATTCCCATGGCCAACAAAAAATACTGGAAGGGTTTGGTGGACATTGACCTTGAGTTTGGGAGTTGTAGTTCACCTACATCCAGAAAGCACGGTGGACTCGAACAATGATGGATGTGGACCAAACTTGGCATGAATACTCAATATGTCCAAATGTGAACAAATGTGGAGTTTGGGGAAAACAGACCTTGACATTTGGGAGTTGTAGTTGCAAGGATTTATAGTTCTCCTACAATCAAAGAGCATTCTGAGCTCTACCAATGATGGAATTCAACCAAACTCAACACACAGAATTCCCATGGCCAACAAAAAATACTGGAAGGGTTTGGTGGACATTGACCTTGAGTTTGGGAGTTGTAGTTCACCTACATCCAGAAAGCATGGTGGACTCAAACAATGATGGATGTGGACCAAACTTGGCATGAATACTCAATATGTCCAAATGTGAACAAATGTGTAGTTCAGGGAAAACAGACCTTGACATTTGGGAGTTGTAGTTGCTGGGATTTATAGTTCACCTACAATCAGAGCCTTTTGAACTCCACCAAAGACAGAATTGGGCCAAACCTTCCACACACACACACCCCATGATCAATAGAAAATGCTGTGTCTTGTGATGATCTTTGGCGACCCCTCTGACACCCCCTCGTGACCCCTCCAGGGGTCCCGACGCCCAGGTTGAGAAACACTGGTTAAACAGCATGAGGTCCTCACATGTCAAAAGAGGATGCCAACCTAGATATGCAATGCAAGGAGAGGTGTCCTATTATTTTGGGACAGTGGATCCATCTATAAATGTTGGTCTGAGGTTAATTGGGAGCTCTCCGTGGTGCTGAAACCAATTCATTGAGACGTTTCAGCACCATGGATAGCTCTTGCAGAATCCAAACCGGTCCTGCAAAACCCAAAGCCACTGATCTCCTTTGAGGGCAAGAAAATGGCAATTTGGGGGTTGCAACTACAGAGCAGACCCTTTCTTTTGTCCTCCTCTGCCGGCCTTCCATCACTTCTTCACATCTTAGGATGCAAGGAGGCTGGTATCCCACTGGGAATTGTATCTGGCTTTCTCAAACTCCTTCTCAAAGAGCCTGAAGCAGAATGGGCTCCGCAGCCTCCTCTGCTCTGAAACCAAGAAGTGGGAGACGTTTTTTACAAATTGCTTTGAGATTTACATAAGTAACTTAAATCCTGCCTATCCGTGACAAAAGAGCGCACTAAGAACCTAACAGGATTTTAGAAAGAAAATTATATACAGTTAAGTGGGGAAACTGTGTTAAAATGAGGGGGACGAAGCAGAAATTGGGCTGGGCATGAAATGAGGTCTATGGGCAACTATGGTTTGCTAAGGCCAAAAATGTACATTTCGAGACACAACTATATATAATATAGCTGTACCCGGCATGCGTTGCTGTGCCCTTTTTAGGAGATGCGAGAGAGTTCAATCATCCACGGTGTGCCCTCCTCTAAACTGCAGTTGGATGGAGTGTGGGTCATGGTGTGCCAAGTTGGGTCTTTATTGGTCTTGGTTCTGGGCCACAGTGGTCTGTGGGGAATGATGGGTTTTGAAGTACTACAAATCCCATTTTCCATGGTGGTACTTCAAGTCCCATCATGCATGGTCGGGGCTCTGTGTGCCAAGGTAGGTTACTGTAAATTCAGGCCATACACAATGTCCCATGAGCTGAGGCCTAGTTAGGAACAGCAAGTTAATGAAGCCTTACTGTCCATTCAGGCCATACACAATGTCCAATGAGCTGAGGCCTAGTCAGGAGAATCAAGTTAATGAAGTCTTACTGTCAATTCAGAGCGTAAACAGCTTCCCAGTAAGTGAGGGCTAGTTAGGGAAATCAAGTTAATGAAGCCTTACTGTCAATTTTGGGCGTGGTCTGTGATTTTTTGGGGTGTAAATTTTCGGTTGGAAGTGGTTTGGGTGTTTGTGTTGGGGATTGGCCTTTTCCTTATTATGTTTTGGCTGTTTCTTATGGTTCGAATTTTCATGTTGGCTGGCCATTGCAGCAGTTATGCAAATCCGCCCTTATTGGCAGCCAATCATGTTGTTCAGAATGTAGAGGCTGGGTGAGTCTTTGGCTGCCCCGGAGGATGCTGGTAAATGTAGTTTTATTTTTATTCGTTGTTTTGGGGGCCTTTTAGGTTTTGGGGGAAAGTTTCTTTGCTACAAACGCATTCATGCTTGAGGTCTATTTCTGTTGGCAAGTATTGTGTTTCTGCGTTGTATGGTTTCTTTGTTTGAGGTATACATCACATGACGTAAACCCATTTATATAATAGATAAATAAGGGCAAGCTACTAGTCTTTATAGTCGGGGGAAGATGGTTGATGGATGGATGTCTAGATGGAAGAGTTGGTAGATGGAGGATGGACAGACAGATAGATGGATAGAAAGAGAGATGATGGATGATAGTTGTAGGATGGACAGGCGGATGGATAGATAGATGATAGATGAATGGATGTTTGGATGGGTGGTGGAGGATGGATGGACAGATGGATGAATGGATGTTTGGATGGGTGGTGGAGGATGGATGGACAGATGATTGATGGATGGATGTCTAGATGGGTAGATGGATGAATGATAGATGGAAGAGTTGGTAGATGGAGGATGGACAGACAGATGGATGGATGGAAAGAGAGATGATGGATGGATGGATGATAGATGGAGGAGATGGTAGATCAGGGGTGGGCAATTACCGGCCCTCCAGGTGTTTTGGACTTCAACTCCCAGAAATCCTAACAGCTGGTAAACTGACTAGGATTTCTGGGAGTTGAAGTCCAAAACACCTGGAGGGCCGGTAATTGCCCACCCCTGTGGTAGATGGAGGATAGACAGACAGACAGATGGATGGATAGATAGATGATTGATGAATAGATGTTTGGATGATTGGTGGAGGAGGGATGGACAGATGGATGGATGGATGGGTGGGCAGATGAATAGATAGATGATTGATGGATGGATGGATGATAGATGGAGGATGGATAATGATAGATGGATGTCTGGATGATAGATGTCTGGATGACAGGAGGATAGATGAATAGATGGATGCTTAAATGAATGTCTGGGTGATGTGTGCATAGATGGGACAAAAGATGGATGGACAGATGGATGTCTGCATGATGGGGAGATGGAAGGATTGGATGGATAGATGGAAGGATGAAGAATGATGGATGTCTGGATAGATGGATGGATGTCTGGATGATTGATGGACAGATGGATGTCTGGATAGACAAGGGAGACAGATGGATGGATGGACAGATTGATGGATGATAGACAGACGGATGGATGATGGAAGATAGCTAGCTAGATAGAGAGATAGATAGGAAATTTTGGAAGTAGGAAAGTCGAACGGTTATGAGAAATTAGAAAATATGAGGAGCTTCACTATTCCTCTAACTTTCCATTCCAATAACAGATGCACAGCAGAAACACGAAAAGAAGTTGTAAACAATGTACATGAGAAGTGTGGTAATCGATGAAACTTCACCCCGTTTACTTTTCGAACCGTGGCAGGGCAGGCTATCCTTCAATCCCACCGCTGCCACCAAATGTGACGATGTCTGAACGCACAACGACCACTCCTCGACTTTTAAAACTGTGTGGCATGGACAGCCACCAATACTCAATGTTTTGCTTTCTCTTTGCTATTAATTAACTTTTGCTGCCACCATTTGTCAAGGCTTGACCACTGGATGTGAGGGTGTTTCTGAACAAACGACTTCCACAGATGTTTTGTTGAAAGTGTTTAACAGTTTATTTTACACAAATGGGCTCAAAGCTTAGGTGGTTTCACAGATACTCCGAAGAGGTATAAACTTGGAACTTTAAACAATATAACACCGGGGTTTTCCCCTGATACAGTTACACACAAGTAACTACTTAATACTGGGTTACTCTCAACCCTTAGGACTACACTTGTCCTTAACCTGGGTTTCTCTAAACCCACACACAGAACTGAACTGCACACTGCAGCTCCTACAGACAGCTTGCAGCTTCAGCAACTGCTAATTCCCAACCAACTCTGGTCACAGCTGCTGGCCAACTGATATTTTCCAACTGTCAGATTTAAACTGAACATTCTAAAGCCAGAGTGGCCTCTGTTGTCATGGCAACAGCCTCCGCTTACAGCTTGCTGCTGCGAACATTCTACTGCTCACTCTCTGCAGCTTTTAAAGAATGTTCCTTCTAAATACATAAACGAACATGTGATTAACATATAAATAACCACCTCATCACAAGAAGAGACATAAGACACATGATCCGCACTGTTTCTTTGGACCAGGCAGTGGCGTTGAGTTCAGAGACAACCCCCTTCCTTCTAAAGCAGCCTGCTCCACTACCGCAATAAGCGCCTTGCAAACAAGGATGGTTTGGAGCAAACAGAGTGCGACATGCAAGGCGACATGAAAAAATTGCTCTCTTTGTTCCTCTATAATTCAAGCCATGGGTTGGTGTGCATGTGCATTAAAGCCTATGCTGCGCGCTGCAGCCGCTCTGGCCCAAATGAAAGGAGCAAACGGAGTTCAGCATCACCTTTGGGTGGAACGATTAAGTCTCTGGCTGGAAGAGGCAGACACGCACCGGCTTAAAAGCCCCAGGGGGTGGAGGGGAAAATAACTTTTCCCAGGGATTAAAGCCGACCAGAATTAGCCTCTCTCTCTCTGTTTGGACGTACAGTTCATGCAAAGCCATTCATGGTTCCGGGAGGGAAAGCTACCTTCTTGCCGTAAATAGACTTTTGCCCCAGACAGCATCGGTTGCAGGATAAAATCCAGCGCAACTGTCCTTACAGCACAGGGTTCCCATGAAGGCAGCCAAAGGAGGTGAACTGCGCCGCAAAAGGTGGCCATCCCATGTCTAGGGTGCATCTACATGGCAGATTTAATGCAGTTTAACTACCACGGCTCAATGCTAAGCAATCAGGGGAGCTGTAGTTTGGTGAGGTGCCAGCCCTCTTTGGCAGAGGAGGCCTTGTGAAACTCCGAGGTGGCCCAAGGTAATTTTAAATGGTACGCAAAAATTATTTTGCCCCCCCCCCAAGAAAACAATGCTGGAGCAGGCACGGGGGCGGAGTTACCAGCCGGCGTGGAGGCGGGGTTTCCAGCATGCGTGTGAAGTGGAGTTTCCAGCCAGCAGCAGTGCACCCCTGCGGATCTGGCGCAGCAGGCGCGGAGGCTGAGTTTCCAGCATGTGTGGAGGTGGAGTTTTTTGCAGCCAGCAGCAGTGCACCCCTGCAAATCTGGCGCAGCAGGCGCGGAGGCAGCGTTTCCAGCCGGTGCGAAGGCAGAGTTTCCAGTCGGCAGCAGTGCGCCCCTGTGGATCTGGCGCTCTCGGCGGGTGCCTACTCTGCCAAGTGCATTAATCCGCCCCTGGTGAAACTACAACTTGGCCCTTGGAAACTCCACCTCCGCGCTGGCTGGTAACTCCATATTCGCACCTGCTAGAAACACAGCAGACGCGGAGGCGGCGTTTCCAGCATGTGTGGAGACTCCGCATGCTGGAAACTCCGCCTCCATGCTGAGCTGGAAACTCTGCCTCCGCGTCTGCTGTGTTTTCAGCAGGCGCGAAGCTGGGAGTTTCCAGCATGTGTGGAGGCGGAGTTTCCAGCATGCTGGAAACTCCGCCTCCGCATTATTTATTTATTTATTTACGGCATTTTACCCCGCTCTTCTCAACCCCCGAGGGAGGGGGGACTCAGAGCGGCTTCCAAAAGGCATAATTTGATGCCTACATCACAATTGCAGTATAAAACACAATATAAAACCCTCCAGCATTCGACACTAAAATACATTAAAATACAATTATATTCACACATCCTATGCATTCAACCTATGTTAAAAACAGTGTTCCGTCCATAAAAGCATTGAGCCCTCTTCACCAACTTTCCATTAAACTACTAAAGTGCTGTCCTGTGCTACTATGCGAATGCCTGGTCCCACATCCAGGCTTTCACTTTTTTCCTAAATGTCAGGAGGGATGGAATTGATCGTATGTCGCTAGGGAGCGCATTCCACAGACGGGGAGCCACCACCGAGAAGGCCCTCTCCCTCATCCCCACCAGCCGCACCTGGGAAGCCGGCGGGAGCGAGAGCAGGGCCTCCCGGATGATCTTAAAGTACAAGGTGGGACGTAGCGGCAGATGCGTTCGGACAAGTAAGATGGGCCAGAACTGTATAGAGCTTTAAAGGTCAACACCAGCACTTTGAATTGAGCCCGGAATTGGACCGGCAGCCAGTGGAGACGATACAACAGGGGGGTGGTATGCTCCCTGTATGTAGCTCCAGTTAGTAGTCTGGCTGCCGCCCGTTGGACTAGTTGTAATTTCGACTGTCTTCAAAGGCAGCCCCACGTAGAGTGCGTTGCAGTAATCTATTCGGGATGTGACCAGAGCGTGGACGACCGTAGCCAGATCAGACTTCCCAAGGTACGGGCGCAGCTGGCGCACGAGTCTTAACTGTGCAAAAGCTCCCCCGGCCACCGCTGAGACCTGGGGCTCCAGGCTCAGCGATGAATCCAGGATCACTCCCAAGCTGCATTGGCTGGTAACTCCGCATTCGCGCCTCCGCATTCGTCATTGGTGTGAGCCACAGTGCTCTAAGGAAGTGAATTAAAGTACTGAAAGTCCCATCATCCATGGTCCATCCTCCCTCAAACTGCACCAGGATTTAGGGTGCACCTTGGGGGGGGTCTGTGTGCCAAGTTTGGTCTTGTTCTGTCATTGTTGGGGGGCTAGTCAGGAAAATCAAGTTAAGGAAGCCTTGCTGTCAATTTTGGGTCTGGTCTGTGATTTATAGGGGCTACAGTGTTGTTTGGGAAGTGAATGAGGTGAAGGTACTGCAAATCCCATCATTCGGTGCCCATCCTGCCGTAAACCACACCAGGTTGTGAAGTGGGCCATTGGGCCCCTGTGTGCCAAGTTTGGTCCGGATCCGTCATTGCTGTGGGCCGCAGTGGCTGACTGCCTGAGGCCTTTTCTTTTCCCTCTGAATCACTTTAGAATGTTGGAATGTGGTTGGCCAATCAGAGTCCTTTGTGCAAATACCATTTTAGTGGCAACCAATACCCTCTGTTTGGGGCCGTAGAATGTTGGAGTTCTGAGGCTGGCCAATCAGAGCCCTTTATGCAAATAATCCCACAGTGGCAGCCAATCGAAACGCTGGCACATATTCCTCCCTCTGCACCACCGCCCGCAAACACTGACTTTTATTACATACATAGATTGATTGATTAATGAATGATGTTTACTGTGGGCTGTGGCTGCCATCCCATAGGCGTCTTTGGCAGGGAAATCTAAAGACCTCCGATGATCCCATAGTATTGAGCCATGGCAGTTAAAGCGGAATCAAACCGCATTAATTCTACCTTGAAGACTTTGAATGGGGTATTAAACAGCTTTGCAGGTTCAAAAGTATGGAATTGAATATTAGTCCATGAAAACCTGCCCAGGGTCACAGCATCACAGTATGAAAGGCATCCCAACCCAAACAACAAGGGCTCAAAGGACAACAAAGATGGCTACTTACTTGGGTCCATTTCCACCAGGACCTTCCACCCATCCATCTTGTGGAGGTCGAGGGCGTAGAGGTCATTTAAGGTGAACTGGCGGTCTCCCACTTCGAACATCCCACCCAAGACGTAGAGCGTCCCGTGCTTCACTGCCAGCATGGCGTTTGACCGCGGGCACGGCTCTACTGACTGGCCGGAGGCTTCGTCCATCGCTTCCTCCTCTTCCTCTTCCTCCTCCGACTTCTGGGCTTCGGCCTCTGGGGTGGAGACCACTTGCTTGATGGTCATGACGGTCCCGTCTTCAGCCACAACTTCCTTGACTATCTCCAGCGGACCCGGAGGCAGCTGCAATGCGCCTTCACTGTCTCCATGCGGTTCCTCCATCGCCGCTCCCCGCCTTCGCTTCTTCTTATCAGACCTGGGGCCCTACGGGTGACCAATTTGGAGCATCGGAAAAAAATCCATATTTTTTGCCAACAGCAACCTCATCTGTAATCTTTCTCTCACAATGAAAAGCGGGTGGCTCGTGGACCCTTGTATAGTATAAACTGGATTGACTATTTCCCCCAAAATACTGCCCTTTATATCCTCAGTCTCTCGGGTTAAACAGGAATTCTGGAAAGCTGATACGGCAGGGGTGGGCAATTATTTTTTCCAAGGGGCCACACGAGAGCCAAAAAATATTATGGAGGGCCGCACCTAAAGGCTGAACTACATCCTAATCTACATTATTTATTTATTTATTCACTACAGGGCTGCCCAACTGGCGGCCCGGGGGCATATACGGCCCCCAGCCCCATTCCCTACGGCCCCATAAGCTTTTTAATAAAAAATGAAAAATAAAATAAATAATAATTTTTTTTAAAAAAAACCTACTTCCGGGTTCGGGGCAAGTATCGCAAGAATATGCAATCCACACGGGATTTTGCTGTCAATGCGAGATCACGCCGACGTTGACAGCGAAATCCCGTGTGGATTGCGTATTCTCGCGATACTCTTCGGCTACTCTACTACTGGATCACTGAGGCCCACAGACGCGATTAGGACCTTCTTCGACTCAGTCGGTCGTCGCCTCTCTCGTCGTCCCTCAGGGTACTCCTGGATCCCACGTGTTTGGAAAAGGTAGGCCGAAGCAGGGGGCTCCTCAGGGGGCTCCTCATTCCCTCCCCATCTCCCTCATGTATTAAATATAAAATTAAATATATTTAAAGATGAAAATAAGGGGAGATGGAATACATTAAAATCAGGGGAGGGAGGATGGAATTAAATATATTTAATATTAAATTAAAATAAGGGGGAGGGGGAGGATGGAATTAAATATATTTAATATTAAATTAAAATAAGGGGGAGGGGAGGATGGAATTAAATATATTTAATATTAAATTAAAATAAGGGGGAGGGGAGGGTGGAATTAAATATATTTAATATTAAATTCTAATTAGGGGAGTGGGAGGATGGAATTAAATATATTTTATATTAAATTAAAATAAGGGGAGGGAGGATGGAATTAAATATATTTAATATTAAATTAAAATAAGGGGGAGGGGAGGATGGAATTAAATATATTTAATATTAAATTAAAATAAGGGGGAGGGAGGATGGAATTAAATATATTTAATATTAAATTAAAATAAGGGGGAGGATGGAATTTAATATATTTAATATTAAATTAAAATAAGGGAGGGATGGAATTAAATATATTTAATATTAAATTAAAATAAGGGGGAGGGGAGGATGGAATTAAATATATAAGGGGAGGGAGGATGGAATTAAATTAAAATAAAAATAAGGGGGAGGATGGAATTAAATATATTTAATATTAAATTAAAATAAGGAGGAAGGAATTAAATATATTTAATATTAAATTAAAATAAGGGGAGGGAGGATGGGATTAAATTAAATATTAAAATAAGGGGGAGGGAAGGAGGGAATTAAATATTAAATTAAAATAAGGGGAGGGGAGGATGGAATTAAATATATTTAACATTAAATTAAAATAAGGGGGAGGGGAGGATGGAATTAAATATATTTAATATTAAATTAAAATAAGGGGAGGAGGATGGAATTAAATATTATTTAATATTAAATTAAAATAAAATATATTTAATATTAAATTAAATTTTGGGGGAGGGAGGATGGAATTAAATATATTTAATATTAAATTAAAATAAGGGGGAGGGGAGGATGGAATTAAATATATTTAATATTAAATTAAAATAAGGGGGAGCGGAGGATGGAATTAAATATATTTAATATTAAATTAAAATAAGGGGGAGGGAGGATGGAATTAAATATATTTAATATTAAATTAAAATAAGGGGGAGGAGGATGGATGGAATTAAATATATTAAAATAATATTAAATATTAAAATAAGGGGAGGGGGAGGATGGAATTAAATATATTTCATATTAAATTAAAATAAGGGGGAGGGAAGGATGGAATTAAATATATTTCATATTAAATTAAAATAAGGGGGAGGGAAGAGGGAATTAAATATATTTAATATTAAATAAAAATAAGGGGAGGATGGAATTAAATATATTTAATATTAAATTAAAATAAGGGGAGAGGGGAGGATGGAATTAAATATATTTAATATAAAATTAAAATAAGGGGAGGATGGAATTAAATATATTTAATATTAAATTAAAATAAGGGGGAGGGGAGGATGGAATTAAATATATTTAATATTAAATTAAAATAAGGGGAGCTGGGAGGATGGAATTAAATATATTTAATATTAAATTAAAATAAGGGGAGGGGAGGATGGAATTAAATATATTTAATATTAAATTAAAATAAGGGGAGAGGGGAGGATGGAATTAAATATATTTAATATTAAATTAAAATAAGGGGGAGGGGAGGATGGAATTAAATATATTTAATATTAAATTAAAATAAGGGGGAGGGGAGGATGGAATTAAATATATTTAATATTAAATTAAAATAAGGGGGCCGGGGAGGGGCGGAGGCGGGGCGGGGGCAGACCCTACGGCCCCCCAGGTCATCAGTGACCGGAATTCAGGCCCCTGGAAGTTGGACAGCCCTGATTTACTATATTTACTATATATTACACATCATTAATATTAACATATTAATATATCAAGAAATATTCATATATTATTAGTATTAATATCATAATTATTATATTATAGTATATATAGAAATTATAATATATTGAAATTATAATATAATATAACATTATATTATATATTATTATAATAAAATTATTATAAAATAATAATAAAAACCACTAAAATAAAATAAAATTCAAGAAGACAAGGTGCGAACCAAGATGGAATGGCCCAATGGACCCAGCCCAGAGGATGGCAAAGCGGACCCAGCCACCGCAGCAGAGGAGAGCAGAGCAGCAGGCGATCAGAGGCTGCTGGCCTCCGCCCGCTCTCGCCCCCAGCCGTTCCCCAGCTAATCGCCCTGCTATGGAGTGCCTGCCATCCCTGGAGGCGATCCGGGCCTGTAGGGGGAGCACTCGGCAATCTGAGGCGGCAGATCGCCCTGGCGACGCAGAAGATAATCAAGTCTTCCAGGGTCGCCAGGGTGATCAGCCCCTGCAGGTCGCTGAGTGCTCCCGCTGCAGGCCTGGATCGCCTCCAGGGATGGCAGGCACTCCAAAGCCGTCGCTCCTCCGGCCTGTGTGCCGACACAGGCCCCACAGAGCTCGTGATGGGATGGCGGCAGCAGCACCCCTTCCTCTTGGCCCCGCCCCCTACGCCCTTCTCCCCGGGCCAGACAGAATGTCTATGTATATATATACTATAATATAATTATGATATTAATACTAATACTAATAATATATGAATATTTTTGATATATTAATATGTTAATATTAATGATGTGTAATATATAGTAAATAAATAAATAATGTAGATTAGAATGTAGTTCCGCCTTTAGGTGCGGCCCTCCATAATATTTTTTGGATCTCGTAATTGCCCACCCCTGCTTTAATGTATCTGGACAGGGGATCAGGGGGAATAGTAGGATTTGATGGCACTGACAGGTAAACTAAAGTGCTTGCGAGGGCATTTAGCAGGACTTGGTCAGGTCAGGGAATTATTGTTCATTCATTCATTGAAAGCACACTGGAACAGTCAAGTTTTCAAGCTCTTCCTGAAGACTGCCAGGGAGGGGGCTTGTCTAATATCTCTGGGGAGCAAGTTCCAGAGCCGGGGGGCCGCCACAGAGAAGGCCCTCTTATTATTATTATATATTACTAGCTGTACCCGGCATGCGTTGCTGTGCCCTATTTAGGAGATGCAAGAAAGTCTGAGTATGTAAGGGTTGGAATTGATGTTACTTATGGTCTTGGTGGGGTCATGGCTGTGTTGTTGTGGGTTGTTCTGGTGGGTGGGATGTTGAAGTCCTGGGGGAGTTGTCGGTATGTGGTGCTCCTGGCGTTCTGCAGAGCTTGTGGATATACAATGTTTTTTTGTCTTTCCGTCTGCTGTGTTGATGGAAAGGTTCTGTGGTTTCCCAACTCTGGATTTGAAAAAAGAAGCTGTGTTTCCGTTCTGGCGTTTGTTCTGCCCTTTTTTGTGTGGTGTATGTAGCGTTGCGAGTGTGTCGTCCGATGCTGTTCTTTTTAGGAGGCATGGCTTGTCTTTTGGGTCAGCTTATGCCTGTGTGGAAGGAAGGAATGGCATACAAATGGGTTGAGCAGTAGACGCAAGGTTGTGTTATGTGCGTATTGTGTTGTGTGTAGGTATTACTTTTTTTGTGAGTTAGTGGGTGCGTGGTGGAATTGTGGGTGGTAGTATGTTGTGGAATGCTTGTGTGGGTGGGGTGTTTTGGGTGTTTGGGTGTGTTTGTAGAGTATCAGTGCAGTGTTGTGTTGTGGTTGGAGTATAGGTGGAGTTGGTTTTTGTTTGTGGTGGTGGTAGGTGTTGTGTGTGCGGGGTCCCATAAGGTTGGGGGGATGGGTTGTGATAGGAAGTTGTGTTGTGTTGTGTGGGTAGGAATCGCTGGAGAATTGCTCCCTCATAGAGTTTGGTTTTGTCAGTTTAACCCTCAAACACCAACTGACTGAACTCAAATCACTCAGCATTCTATCCTAGCCTTGGCTGGCTGTGGCCAGCGTTACTATGGTTACTCAGCCTCCCAGCATTTTGTGTGGGCGATGTTGGCCAATGGGTTTCGCTGGCTGCCGCAGAGGATGCTGGGAAATGTAGTTTTTTTGTATCGTTGTTTTGGGGCCTTCTAGGTTTTGGGGGGGAGTTTCTTTGCTAAAAACCTTCCTTGCCTGAGGCCTATTTGTGTTGGCAAGTTTGGTGTCTCTGCCTTGGAAGGTTTCTCTGTCTCTGTCAGTCGTTCGACGACGGGACCTCCTTTATATAATAGATTACATGTATTTATACCCTGCTGTATCTCCACAAAGGGGATTCAAAGGGGCTTGACATAAAAGCATTGGTATCCAATATTTTAAAAATATCCTTTAAAGTGCTGAAACCTTTGTGGTCCAATAAGTCAGTAGCATCACTCATTTAAAAAAAAAAAGGATCCACCAAATGTGTTGCTTTACAGACCTTCAACAGCCCAGGAAACCACCGGTTCTTGGCCAGATCGTAGAAATAGATATCGTTGAAGAAGTCTCCCTCGAGCCGCTCCTCCTCTTCCTCGTCGTGGACCCCGCCAAAGAGGAGGGACCGGTGGTTGGGGCCCACGGCCACCGAGAAGCCCGACCGAGGCGTTGGCTTCACCCCGGAAGGACTCAGCCGAGACCAGGACCATTTCTCTGGCAGGGAAAAGCATTCCGAAAGGGTCAATCAGCAACAGCAGCAGCAGCAGCGGCCTAGCAGATCGGAAGCTTCTTGAGCGCAGCAGTAGAGCAAATGGGCTTCACCAATTACAGGAGCAGAGTCAAGCTTGAAAAGTTACAAAAGGCTCAATTGAAAGAACAACATGTCTATGGAGAAAAGTAAGGGGTCATTTCCCAGTTTCATCAGTTGGGAGGGCCCCCCCCCCTTCCAGCACCAACTGTTGTTCTGAGATCAGAGTGAAGAGGGGGGCCAGGAAGGCAGTTCAATCTTGCCTCCTGCACTGTGCTTATAATATAATATAATATATTGTATATACATATAATATTGATAATATTATAATGTAATACAATATAATACTACTACTAATCTCGGCATTACTTCGCGAATGAAGATTCTTAGGAAGGACTCATCCCACGCTTTTTACAAGCGCGTTGATGACTAAAAAGGCCAATCTGAGATAGGCAAGTGCGGTTGCAGAAAGCACAGCAGAAAGTCTCCTTGGGTGATGTTGTTTCCAAGTTGCAGTTCTATCTGCGTTGTCGTTTCTCTTCGAGACCCGTTTGGCGTGTCTTCTCGAAAGAGGCCGCAGCATTGTGGATAGTGCGTCTCCATGCCTCCCGATGTGAGGCCAGGGTGGACCATTGTTGGTGATCAATCTGGCCGAACCTGAGATGCTGTTTCAGGGAGTCCTTATATCTCTTTTTGGGGGCGCCTCCCTTGCGCTGACCCATGGCGAGTTCACCATAGAGTAGTATCTTTGGGAGGCGGTGGTCCTCCATCCTAGAGACGTGCCCTACCCAGTGCAGCTGTGTTCTCAATAGCATGGCCTCAATGCTGGTGATCCCTGCTTGCTCAAGGACAGCAACATTCGTCACATAGTCGGTCCAGTGTATATTTAGGATTGTGCGAAGACAGCGCCAATGAAAGGGTTCGAGGAGTCGTAGGTGTTGGCGATAGGTGACCCATGTTTCAGACCCATATAGGAGAATAGACAGTATGATAGCTCTGTACACACTGATTTTGGTGCTTTGCCTCAGGTGCTTGTTGCTCCAGACTCTTTTGTGAAGCCTTCCTAATGCACTCTATGCCTTTGCTAATCTGTGATTTATCTCTTTGTCAATCTTGGCGTCTGAAGAGATGATGCTTCCCAGGGAGGTGAACTGCTGGACGGACTTAAGCACAGATGTGCGTATTCTGACGTGGGGATGATGGTGTTCTTCCTGTGGTGTGGGCTGGTAGAGGACTTCCCTTTTCTTCAAGCTGACTTCCAGCCCAAACAGCTCTGCAGCCGTTGCAAAGCAGGATGTGAGGCGCTGCAGGGTTGCTTCTGGATGGGCGACAAGGGCAGCATCGTCAGCAAAAGCAGCTCACGGACTAGATAGTTTAGAGTCTTAGTCACGAGCCCTCAGACGGCTTAAGTTGAACGAGCTACCATCAGTACGATAGCGTATATATATGCCGCCTTCTTCTTCGAGGTCTGCCGTAGCCCTTTGGAGCATCATGCTGAAGAAGATTTTAAGTAGGGTTGGTGCAAGAACACTACTAATAATATGATATAATTATATATATTTATATTACATGTAATATTACTAATAATATTACAGTATAATGTTATAGTACAATGTGCCAGGAATGTGGCGCAGCCGGCTAAGTGTCAGCTGCATAAGATCTCTCTGACCAGTAGGTCATGAGTTCGAGGCCTGACCAGCTCTGGTGAGAAGCTCCTCTAATCTAACCCTAAAAGAGACAGAATGGGGACCATCGTCCAGAAGTTAATCTCCTCTTTTACGAAAAGCAAAGACGCCAGGCGTCTCGCGCAATTGAGCCAAGCTGCAACGGGACTCGAACCCAGCTCAAGCCTTGTTCCCACTCACCTGGGCTGCTTTCGGCCTTCAGCAGGAACATGTCCGAGTGGAGGGTCCCTTTATCCACGTCCTTCTTGATTTTCTGCAAAACAAGAATGGGGGGGTTTGCTCCTTCCTTAAAGGGCTTTTTGCAAATTCAGGTGTCACGAATACTTTTTGAACCTTAAAATGTTTTTCAATGGGACAGGCGGCAGCAAGCACGTTCAGAGAAAGAAGTAGATCTTGGGCATCATTAATGCACAGCGTCATCCACGGCCGCCCCCTCTTTTGCCCTTCTGCTTTCCCCCTACCTCCGTCCTTCTCCGGCCACTCACAGACGTCACAGACCAAAGGAGGGGGCGGCCGTGGATGACGCGGTGCTCGGCTGGGCCGCGCGCATGCGCAGAAGCGCCCATTCTCCCTCTTGGATGTCCCAGGCGCTCTTGGAGCATGCAGGTGGCGCGTCAAGAGGAGCAACCAGCGAGGAAATGTGATTGACCTGGTCAGGGTCTGAAGATCACCCGGATGAGGCCCAAAGATCACCCGGTCGATTGCGATCGACGTATTGAGCACCCCTGTACCAGGCCTACTCACACCAAGGCCTCCTTACACTGAGGCCTACTACTTATTATTTATTAATTAACTGTACTTATGCCCCGCCCATCTCATCCCAGAATGGTGTCTTACAAGCTATGGCAATAATTCAATGCCAGATTCAGACAATAACAAGGTTAGTACACACAATATTATAAATCTGTAAAAAAAATACACGTATCAATTAAAATAGTCTTTCAACAATTAAAACATATCAAGCATATCAAAAGTCTAGCTCAGGGATCAGGAACCTTTTTGACCCAGAGAGCCATAAAAGCAAAATATTTGGAAATGTATTTCCGTGAGAGCCATAGAATAGATATAATGTATTTTAAGACTGAATTCAACTAAATGTGAGTCTATACGTACATACGATGAGAAAAGGATTCCCCCGCCAGAATGACGGACACTTCAGACCTGGCTCTGCAAAAGGCATGCTCAGGACTCTGGGAAGGAAGAGAAGACGGAAGGAAGGAAGGAAGGGGAAAGAAAGAAATAAATAAAGAGGAAATAAAGGAGGGAGGGGAGAGGAAGAAAGAAAAGAACTATGGAAAAAGAAGAATAGAAAAGCAGGAGAAGGACAAGGAGGAGAAAAGAAAGAAGGAAATGGGAAGGGAGGAAGGGAAGGGTGGGGAAAAGAAAGGAAAGGGAGTGAGGAAAAAGTAAAATGATGAAGGGAAAAGAAGAAAAGAAAGAAGGGGAGAGAAGTGAAAAGAAAGGAAGGAGAAGGAAAGGAAGACTTGGGGGAAAAGAATAGAAGAGGAAGAAGGGAAGAGGGAGAATGGAGGAAAGAAGGAAGGAGAGAAGGAAATGGTGAAGGGTAGAAAGGAAGGAAGAGGAAGGAAGAGGGAGAATGGAGGAAAGAAGGAAGGGGAGAAGGAAATGGTGAAGGGTAGAAAGGAAGGAAGAGGAAGGAAGAGGGAGAATGGAGGAAAGAAGAAAGGGGAGAGAGGAAGGAAGGAAGAGGAAGGAAGGAAGAGGGAGAATGGAGGAAAGAAGAAAGGGGAGAGAGGGAGGGAAAAGGAAGGAGAGAAGGAGAAGGAAAGGGTGAAGGGGAGAAAAGGAAGGAAGAGGGAGAATGGAGGAAAAAAGGATGGGGAGAAAAGGAGGGAAAAGTAAGGAGAGAAGGAAAGAATGGAAGAGGAAGGAAGTAACGAAGAGGGACGGAGGAAAGAAGGTAGGGAGAGAGGGGGGAAAGAATGAAAGAAAAAGAGAGGAGAAAAAGAAAGGAAGAGAAAAGAAGGAAGGGAAGGAGGGCGCGGGGCCAAGGTGGACCTTGGTGTTGATATCAGCGAGGCAGTCCCTCTGGCAGGCGTTAAAGATGCCGTGGCTCTTGAGCTGCCCGACGATGAGGGCAATGAGCTGGGCGTCCCCCGAGGGCAGTGAGGCCAGGTCCACGGCGCCCGGGTCAGTCCCGCCTCCGCTGCCTCCCCAAGGCCCGTGGCAGAGGATGAAGAGGAAGACGAGGCGCCGCCACGGCGAAGAAGGCGCAGGGCCCCGAGAGCAGCAGGGAATGAGGAAGAGGCGGCAATGGCGGCGCGGAAGCGGCACTCGCGGCGCATTTGCGTCACTCCTCCCCACTGCATGCTGGGAAACCGAGACCCGAGCTGCTCAGGAGAGCCAGATGCAATCATGAAAAGAGCCTGGCTCCCGAGCCGTAGGTTCCCTACCCGTGGTATAGCGGAAAGGCGAAAAAAACTAGACATGCTCTACGTATTGGCAATCCTCACATCTCTGAAAAACTTGCAGAAGGCAGAACAGAATTGTTCTCCGATGCCCCAGAAAGCGGGAGGACAACGCGGGTGGGAAAATCCCAGGGCAACGGGCTTTAGAAATTGGAGAAATTTCACTGAAACAGTGTCAGTCTGTCAATAGCAAAACGAACATACAATTGTGTTCTCCTCTTACACTGAAAAGTATAGTACAGGCATGGGCAAACTTGGGCCCTCCCTCTAGATCAGTGATAGGCAACCTTTTGATCTAGAACACAAAGAAACTGAAGTACCCAGGGGTACACAATATACAAACAAATAGCAAAAACAAACCGTGTGGCAGTGGCTGGCGAAATGCTGTATGCACATGTATGGTGAATACCAGTGGTCCCCCACGCTATTGGGTCCCACCCAGGCCATGCGGGCGTAGCCTAACTGCTTCAAGGGGACAATACCCCCAAGGACAGCCACCACGAAAATGTGAATGGGAGGAAGGCACGGGATCGATCCACCACCCTATAGCGCAATGCAAATTCCCAGTGTATACCTATTAGTCCTCCTGGAGTGTGAAAAGGATCACTAGAGCCCCACAGGGTCCAAGGGTAATGGTCCCATGGATTGCACCCCGGACGCAGGTCCTAGCAGTGGAAAATGACTGCTATTGCACCAATGCACAGAACGCCATAGTTATCACAATACGGGACAAACTGAGGGGCTGGCTGCCCCCCCAGTCGTGCCAATAACGCCAATAACTATGGCGTTCTGTGCATTGGTGCAATAGCAGTCATTTTCCACTGCTAGGACCTGTGATACATTTGTCATCCGTGAGGCTTGGTATACCATTTGGCATCTACTGACTAATAGGCCTGCCGGGGCTCCCTCCTGGCACTGTTGGATCATTTGCATCCGGCGCCCTATAGGGTGGGTGGGATCCATCCCTCTCCTGTGCCTTCCCCCGATGATGCCCATTCCCTGACGCTCCCCAGCACCACGTTTTTACGGCTGGTGGCTGTCCCTTGGGGGATCCCCTGGTTGTCCCCTTACTACGTGGCGGGGATACCAGTTGCCGGGCGGGACCCACGGGTACGTCATTCCGCCCGGGGATCGCATGGCCCTGCACGCTGTGGGACCCAATAGCGTGACTGGGACCACTGGTCCCTCTATTGCATCCAGCCATACATGTGCAAACATTCCTTGGCATTTCGCCAGCCACTGGGACCACCCTTGGACCCTGTTTAGTGATTTTGGAGGACTATTTGTTTGTTGCGCTATATTGTGGGATACCCCTCCCATTCACATTCAGCTTCCCCTTTATGTTGTTCTTGGTTATACAAGATACTATCCCCATCCTGTGTTTAAGCCACTGAACCTTTTGTTTGTATATCTAGTCTTCCTTCTTTGGGTTCTTGCAAGATATATCCCTCCTGTGTTTAAAGGAACGATCTAGCTTCCGCCCAGGGCGTCAGATCGCCGTAACCCTGCTCCTCTTGGCCCCGCCCCCGACACCCTTCTCCCCAGGCCGGACAGAATTGGCTGCTGGGCCGGATTCGGCCTGCGGGCCGTACTTTCACTTTTAGTCTATGGGTGCATCCACACTGCAAAAAAGAAAAGCAAAGACAGGCGACGCTCACCTGCTTGGAGTAGCCTCCATAGACCACGATGTTGCCCTCGGGAGAGGTGGCCAAGTGGCAACCAGACCTCGGCGCTGGGGCCAACCCTGAAGGAGACACCTTGGACCAAGTAAAGGTGTCCAGGTTGAAGGCATAGACGTCGTTGTAGTAGATGTAATCTCTTCCCCAGAAGAAAAGCAAGAGGCCATCGTTACAAGGAAGTAATAATGTATGTGTTGCAGATGTGCTGGTTCATAAAGTGATTTATAGCTTCCAAATCACAACCTCCCCGAACCACTGCAAGCTGGATTGCAAGTGTCCCAGAAGCAAGCAAAACATGCGGCAGTCTTTTCACTGCCCATATATCAGCAGAGTCCAACGGGCAGCATCTGACCTTAGCTACAGTATACACACTGTTGTAGCAAGTTCATAGATTCAGGTTTTCATCCAAAATATCCGGAGACTTTAATCTTCACCATTACAATATATACAAATATACAAACAGGATACACAGATCCTCATGCCTTGTACTTGCAAACAATCAGAGTCATCAGATAGTCACATACAACATAGGCAGATACTCAGACAGTCACATAGGAGAGAGAAAGATGGATTCTTTCCTCTCCCTTTTATAGCCACCATATAGGGTTATGCCCAAATGTGAACACAGATGGAGTTTCGGGAAAATAGACCTTGACATTTGGGAGTTACAGTTTCTGGGATTTATAGTTAACACACAATCAAAGAGCACCCTGAACTCTTGCAACAATGGAATTGAACCAAACTTGGCATATTGAACTCTCATTACCAACAGGAAGTACTGAAAGGGTTTGCTTGGGAATTGACCTTGAGTTTGGAAGTTGTAGTTCACCTACATCCAGAGAGCACTGTGGACTCAAACAATGTTATGTTAGGTTGTTGTTTGTTTTTCTATCCAGAATCACAATGTTGGAAGGAGGCTCACCACTTTAAGGTCCCTCAAACAGGCATGGGAAAACTTCGGCCCTCTGGGTGCTTTGGACTTTAACTCCCACCATTCCTAACAGCCTGAGGCCCTTTCCTGCTTAAGTGGCTGAGGGGGGAAAAGGAAAAGGGCCCGAGGCTGCTAGGAATGGTGGGAGTTGGAGTCCAAAACACCTGGAAGGTCCAAGTTTGCCCATGCCAGCTTTCAACAGAGACCTCTTCCTCCCCCCTTCCCCTTTCTTCCCCCTCCTGCCCAACACTTACTTTTTCTTCTTCACTCGGGCTCCCATCTTCAGGAGGGGAGGGGGGAGATAGGAAGACGTGACCCGTGCAGGCGCTACTGCGCATACTTGCCCCACGTCTTCCTCCCTCCCCCCTCCCCTCCTGAACACGCTCACGCTGCCCCCTCGGATCAAAATGGCGGCAGCGTGAGCAAAGCGAGGCAAAGCGAGCAGAGCGAGGCTGGGAAGAAGGGAGCCCGAGTGGAGAAGGAAAAGTGTTCGGCAGGAGGGGGAAGGGGATTGGAGGTTCCAATTTCCCACGGCACACCTGATGATCGCTCACGGCACACTGGTTGGGACACTGGTTGGGAAACACTGCCATAGGTGATGACTCAAGGTCTGGTACATTTTAGTCAAACTTTCCCAATGGAAGAAACAAGATGGCGGACCAACCTTGCACTTTCATGGAAGCCGCCAAAGATGACTAGCTGCCTCTTGCAGGCCACCATGCGGTGCCCGCTCCGACCGGAAGGAGCTCCGGAGGCCCTGAAAGAGAAGCAACAATGGAAGTGATGGGAATGCTGTACGGTTGAATCTGGTTCCTCTACCATGGGGTCCTCCATTGCAACCTCGTGGTAGAGATGCAACTTTACTGTATGCTTCTGGACTTTATTTATCCACCCCAAATGCCATTCCCGCCCCCTCTTCACTGACATCTGTGCCGCTGAGAAAGCCTTACGTGGGTGGCCGTCTGCCTTTTGTTTTTACGCAATCCTTGCTAAGTGTGAAAACGGGGAGAAAAAATATTAAAAATTCCTTTTCTCCTCCCTCCCTCCCTCCTTTATTCCTGGCATATCTATTGAATTTTGCAAAAAGAAGGCGAAAACAGCAGCCAAAAAATAGTATGAGCCAAAAAAAAAAGGGCCAACACATCACACAAGGACAGAGTTTGAGTTACTACAGGCCCCACCCCAGCCCATTTATTTTACATAGTCCTTGGTTTGATTCTATTTGTGGGTTTTTCAGTTGTCAATTTATTTATTTATTTCAGGATTTTACCCCCCCCCCCTCTCTTCTCAACCCCCGAGGGAGGGGGGACTCAGAGCGGCTTACAGTAACCATAACCATAACCATAAATTTATTTGTGAGTCGTCCTCCACGGAAAGTGCTCCGGGCGACTTACAGGGTAACATATAAACAATATAAACAATACAACAATGACAGACAAGTGACAGACAACACAGTCCTGACAGGGCATTGTCTAACCGTCAAAAGGCGGAAGACTAGGCGGCCTGATCAGAATCACCGGTGGCTTACCACCAGCAGATTCCGCGGCCGGCCTTCTGCCCTGTGGCAGTCCAGGGGTTGCCCTGGTTTGCCGCAGCAGTGTCTTTGCTGTCCTTACTAGGGCCAGAGCACGTCCGTCGGGGCTCTGGTTGCCCATAGTATGAGTTCCAGAAAGTTCTGGTCCAAGGGGCCCTATAAGTCCTGGCCTCAACCGGTCTGGACCTCCTTCCCTTGGGGCGGGGCATCCATTGCCTGGCCACATTACCGGGTCGATGTCCTCGGTGGGGGGCCAGACTTGTCCGGTGTTTGTTCTGTATGTCGGAGGGGCTGGGCCCATGCCTGGGCTTCCGCCGACGTTTCCGCTTCCTCCGGGGATTAGGGTTAGTAAGGCGCAATTCGATGCCCACACAGTAACAATATAAAACCCCAGAACCCTTCAACAATTAAAATACATTAAAATCCAATTACCTAAACATCATGCACATTCATTCCAGATTAAAACAATGTTCTGTCCATAAAGGCATTGGCCCTGATCATCCACTTTCTGTTAAAATCCCATCTAAAGTGCTGCCTTGTGCTGGTGTGCAAATGCCTGGTCCCACAGCCAGGATTTTACTTTTTTCCTGAATGCCAGGAGGGATGAGGTGGATCGTACATCGATAGGGAGCGCATTCCACAGGCGGGGAGCCACCACCGAGAAGGCCCTCTCCCTCGCCCCCACCAGCCACATTTGAGAAGTAGGCGGGAGCGAGAGCAGGGCCTCCCCGGATGATCTTAGATTACGAGGTGGGATGTAGCGGCTGATGCGTTCGGACAAGTAAGCTGGGCCAGAACCGTATAGAGCTTTAAAGGTCAAGACCAGCACTTTGAATTGAGTTCGGAATTGGACACGCAGCTAGTGGAGTTGACACAACAGGGGGGTGGTATGCCCCCTGTATGTAGCTCTGGCTGGACCCGCTGGACTAATTGCAATTTCTGAACTGTCTTCAAAGGCAGCCCCACGTAGAGTGCGTTGCAGTAATCTATTCGGGATGTGACCAGAGCGTGGACGACCGTAGCCAGATCAGACTAATTTAAATAAATTAATATTAAATAATATTAATATTAATTTTAATTTTAATATTAAATAAGACCAATTGTCTTATTTTCGCATTGTTTGCTGCGGAGGTTTAGCACACGGGTAAATCAGCAGCTGTTAAAGATCTATCAACCAAAGGTTGCAAGTTCGAACCCCGGGTTGGTGTGGTCAGCCAACCGTCAGCCCTGCCCACTGTTTACCTAAGCCAGTGTTTCCCAACCTTTTTTGAGCCGCGGCACACTTCTTACATTTGCAAAATCCTGGGGCACACCACCAACCAAAATGACACAAAATGACACTCTAACACAGTAATACATATAGTTAATATGTTTTTAAATGTACTTATACACTCAGTGTGAAACCTGGGCCTGTTTCGATGAACACAACATAGATATCCTGGCAGGAATGGCAGAAAGACACAAACTTCCCACACAGAACTCCCATAACCAAGAGAAAATGCTATAAGAGTTTGGTGGGCATTGACCTTAAGTTTTGGAGTTGTAGTTCACCTATATCCAGAGAGCACTGTGGACTCAAACAATGTTGGATCAGGACCAAACTTGGCATGAATACTCAATATGCCCAAATATGAATGCAGATGGAGTTCAGGGGAGTTGTAGTTGCTGGGATTTATAGTTCCCCTACAATCAAAGAGCATTCTGAACCCCACCAATGATAGAACTGGGCCAAACTTCCCACACAGAACCCCCAGGAGGCAAGAGGAGGTCTCTACTTGGGGAAAGGGAGGCAGGCCTTCCCAATGCATGGAGAGGGAGAGACCAAGTAGACAACGGGTGGGGAGGGGGTGTTTGTAATTTTGTGCCTTTATCGAGGTAGGTTTCTTAGGGTTTTTATACTTCAACACACTAGACTCTCCCCCCTCCCCTCCTGGAGGTTCCAATTTCCCACGGCACACCTGATGATCGGTCACGGCACACTAGTGTGCCCCGGCACACTGTTTGGGAAACACTGACCTAAGCAGTTCGAAAACAGCTTTAGGTGTAATTAGAGAAATTAGGTACCGCCAAAAAAAAAGTGGGGGAGGTTTTTACAACGCCATAAAGAGGAGAAAGACCAGATGCTGGAATGCGGAAATCCTGACAAGCTCTTCGTCATAAGAGGATGGACCGACAGCACCTCCCTGTGGCGCGACACAAGAACCTCCTTCTGTCTGTCTGTGTATGTCAATACAAAGCGGCATTGAATGTTTGCCATCTATGTGTACTTGTGATTCGCCTTGAGTCCCCTTCGGCGTGAGAATGGCGGAATATAAATAAAGTGTTGTTGTTATTATTATTTGCTGCCTTGTGTTTCCTTTAAGAAGCACCGGGAATGTGGTGCAGCTGGCTGGGTGTCAGCTGCATAAGATCTCTACTGACCAGAAGGTCCTGAGTTCGAGACCTGCCCGGGTCGAGGTGGGCTCTCGATCTATTGTGTAGCCTGTTGTCAACCTTTGCAACCTGAAAGACAGTTGCATCTGTCAAATAGGAAATTAAGGTACCACTTTGTGGGGAGGCTAATTTAACTAATTTATGAGGCCATAAAATCTCCAGGAAGTACGCAAACAATGAAGAAACGCGACAGCTCCCCCTGGTGGCCAGATGTTAAATTGCCTCTGTCTGTCTTGTGTGTTTGTGTGTCTAAATGTAATGTGTACATTGTAATCCGCCCTGAGTCCCCTGCGGGGTGAGAAGGGTGAAAGAGAAATGAAATAAATAAATAAATAAATAATAACATATAATAATAATTATATAAAAACTAGCTGTACCCGGCACGCGTTGCTGTGCCCTTTTTAGGAGATGCGAGAAAGTCCAATCATCCACGGTGTGCCCTCCTCTAAACTGCAGTTGGATGGAGTGTGGGTCATGGGGGCATGGTGTGCCAAGTTGGGTCTTTATTGGTCTTGGTTCTGGGCCACAGTGGTCTGTGGGGAATGATGGGTTTTGAAGTACTACAAATCCCATTTTCCATGGTGGTACCTCAAGTCCCATCATGCGTGGTCGGGGCTCTGTGTGCCAAGGTAGGTTACTGTAAATTCAGGCCATACACAATGTCCCATGAGCTGAGGCCTAGTTAGGAACAGCAAGTTAATGAAGCCTTACTGTCAATTCAGGCCATACACAATGTCCAATGAACTGAGGCCTAGTCGGGAGAATCAAGTTAATGAAGTCTTACTGTCAATTCAGAGCGTAAACAGCTTCCCAGTAAGTGAGGGCTAGTTAGGGAAATCAAGTTAATGAAGTCTTACTGTCAATTCAGAGTGTAAACAGCTTCCCAGTAAGTGAGGGCTAGTTAGGGAAATCAAGTTAATGAAGCCTTACTGTCAATTCAGGCCATACACAATGTCCAATGAGCTGAGGCCTAGTCGGGAGAATCAAGTTAATGAAGCCTTACTGTCAATTCAGAGCGTAAACAGCTTCCCAGTAAGTGAGGGCTAGTTAGGGAAATCAAGTTAATGAAGTCTGTCAATTCAGAGCGTAAACAGCTTCCCAGTAAGTGAGGGCTAGTTAGGGAAATCAAGTTAATGAAGTCTTACTGTCAATTTAGAGCGTAAACAGCTTCCCAGTAAGTGAGGGCTAGTTAGGGAAATCTAGTTAATGAAGCCTTACTGTCAATTTTGGGCGTGGTCTGTGATTTTTTTGGGGTGTAAATTTTCGGTTGGAAGTGATTTGGGTGTTTGTGTTGGGGATTGGCTGAGGCCTTTTCCTTATTCTGTTTTGGCAGTTTATTATGGATCGGAATTTTCATGTTGGCTGGCCAGTGCAGCAGTTATGCAAATCCGCCCTTATTGGCAGCCAATCATGTTGTTCAGAATGTAGAGGCTGGGTGAGTCTTTGGCTGCCCCGGAGGATGCTGGTAAATTTAGTTTTATTTTTACTCGTTGTTTTGGGGGGCCTTTTAGGTTTTGGGGAGGAAAGTTTCTTTGCTACAAATGTACCTTGCTTGAGGCCTATTTCTGTTTGCAAGTATTGTGTTTCTGCGTTGTATGGTTTCTTTGTTTGAGGTATACATCACATGACGTGAACCCATTTATATAATAGATATTACATGGATATAGAATAGTAATAATATAAAATAATATAATAATACATAGTAATTATAATCAAACATAACTATAATAAAATGTAATAATAAATATACTAATATAATAATGTAATAGCAATATATAATAATGATGATGTTGTTGTTGTTGATGATGATTTTGAGCACATTTATGGTTTTGATTCTATGATTATGAATGGCAAAAATAATACATGGGTGGTAATGCACTCACTTGATCTGCTCCCAGGTCTTGGTGGCCAAATGCAAGACCCAGAGGTCTTTATAATGGTAAAATTGCTCTCCGTTTGGCGAAGCGAACTCGCCGCCAAAGACCCAAAGCTGACCACCTCCTTGAGCCACTGCAACAGCCTTAAAGAAGAAAAAGAGAGAGAGATGTAACTTTTTAAATTGTTTTCTTAATGTATTATTATTATTATTATTATTATTATTATTTGGCCTGCCTCAGGGAAGCATGCTTGCTCCATCAATGTTTGCCCTTTACACAAATGACCAGCCACTGCCAGAAGGGACAGAAAGTTTCATCTAAGCTGATGATCATGCCATCACCGCTCAAGCAGGGAGCTTTGAGATGGTTGAGCAGAAGCTCTGCAAAGCTTTAGGTGCTCTTACTGCCTATTACAGAGAAAACCAGCAACCTGTAATGAAAGGACCAAGGCAGTGACCTCTCCAGCCCATCCTCTGTTCAGATCTCAGACAGTATGCGAACGTCTTAAATCAAGAACAGCTTCCTAAGATCTACAGAGACACCTGCAGGAACACCTCAGCAAGCAAGAGTCCAAAAGTGGCAGGCTAAGACCTGAAACCTCCATCAATGGCTTTGTTTGTGGTTTTAAATACATTACAACTATACCCTCAATTTGCTTCTGACACGATAAATAAATAATTATTCAGAAGCAAAGATTATATATATATATATATATATATATAAAGAGAGAGAGAGAGAATATATATCCATATGAAGAATAAATATATTTATAGTATATCTATATAGATTATATATCTATCTATATAGTATACATATCTTTATGAAGAATATATACATACTAGCTTTGGGACCCGGTGGTGCCCGGGTTATTTACATAAGAACATAAGAAGAGCCATGCTGAATCGGGCCTCAGCCCATCTAGTCCAGCATTCTGTGTCACACAGTGGCCCACTAGTTGTACACAGGGATCTCTAGCAGAAAGGAGGGCCCCTCACCTGGTGTGGGGGAAATCCTGCCTGCCTCCATCAACATTTGAAATAGGCTGAGGCCTAGGAAGCCTTAATGTCAATGCAGGCTGAGGCCTAGGAAGCCTTACTGTCAATGCAGGCTGAGGCCTAGGAAGCCTTACTGTCAATTCAGGCTGAGGCCTAGGAAGCCTTACTGTCAATTCAGGCTGAGGCCTAGGAAGCCATACTGTCAATTCAGGCTGTGGCCTAGGAAGCCTTACTGTCAATTCAGGCTGAGGCCTAGGAAACCTTACTGTCAATTCAGGCTGAGGCCTAGGAAGCCATACTGTCCATTCAGGCTGAGGCCTAGGAAGCCTTATTGTCAATTCAGGCTGAGGCCTAGGAAGCCTTAATGTCCATTCAGGCTGAGGCCTAGGAAGCCTTATTGTGAATTGAGGCTGAGGCATAGGAAGCCTTACTGTCAATGCGGGCTGAGGTCTAGGAAGCCTTACTGTCCATTCAGGCTGAGGCCTAGGAAGCCTTACTGTCAATTCAGGCTGAGGTCTAGGAAGCCTTAATGTCCATTCAGGCTGAGGCCTAGGAAGCCTTACTGTCAATGCAGGCTGAGGCCTAGGAAGCCTTATTGTAAATTGAGGCTGAGGCATAGGAAGCCTTAATGTCAATGCAGGCTGAGGCCTAGGAAGCCTTATTGTAAATTGAGGCTGAGGCATAGGAAGCCTTACTGTCAATGCAGGCTGAGGCCTAGGAAGCCTTATTGTCAATTGAGGCTGAGGCATAGGAAGCCTTACTGTCAATGCAGGCTGAGGCCTAGGAACCCTTACTGTCAATTCAGGTTGAGGCCTAGGAAGCTTTAATGTCTATTCAGGCTGAGGCCTGGGAAGCCGTACTGTCCATTCAGGTTGAGGCCTAGGAAGCCTTTTGTCAATTGAGGCTGAGGCATAGGAAGCCTTACTGTCAATGCAGGCTGAGGCCTAGGAAACCTTACTGTCAATGCAGGCTGAGGCCTAGGAAGCCATACTGTCAATGCAGGCTGTGGCCTAGGAAGCCGTACTGTCAATTTAGGCTGAGGCCTAGGAAACCTTACTATCAATGCAGGCTGAGGCCTAGGAAACCTTACTGTCAATGCAGGCTGAGGCCTAGGAAACCTTACTGTCAATGCAGGCTGAGGCCTAGGAAGCCATACTGTCAATGCAGGCTGTGGCCTAGGAAGCCTTATTGTCAATTCAGGCTGAGGCCTGTTGGGAAAAGTGGTGTTTTCACCTTTTGCTGGAAGTATGTATGTCTATTTTTGGGCCTAGCTTGTAATGCTAGCAGTGCTCTCAGTTCATCAGGAAACCCTCTCTCTGTAGTGAAATCCTATTAGGAAATGAACATTCCATTTCCAACGGAAAAACTGTCTGGTGCCTTAGAGTGTTGGAGTTTTGTGGCTGGCCAATGAGAGTCCTTTATGCAAGTAATCCCACAGTGGCAACCAATTGAAAAGCTGCCACATATTCCTCCGCACCTCCTGCTCTGCGCAGCTCCCACCCTCCCGCCGCAAACACTGACTTTTATTATATACATAGATATATATATAGAATACATATTCATATGAATATATCTATAGCATATATATGATATAGTATATATAAAGAATATATATGTAAATACATATCTATATGAAGAATTTATATATATAATACATATCTATATGAAATGTGTATATATATTAAAGAATACACTATTATAAATGATATTTATTTAAATAAGGAATCTATTATATAAATGGGTTCACGCCTCAAGCAAGGTAATGTTTGTAGCAAAGAAACTTTCCCCCAAAACCTAAAAGGCCCACAAACAACGAGTAAAAATAAAACTACATTTACCAGCATCCTCTGGGGCAGCCAAAGACTCACCAGCCTCTACATTCTGAACAACATGATTGGCTGCCAATAAGGGCGGATTTGCATAACTGCTGCACTGGCCAGCCAACATGAAAATTCCGAACCATAATAAACTGCCAAAACAGAATAAGGAAAAGGCCTGAGCCAATCCCCAACACAAACACCCAAATCACTTCCAACCGAAAATTTACACCCCCAAAAAACACAGACCACGCCAAAATTGACAGTAAGGCTTCATTAACTTGATTTCCCTAACTAGGCCTCACTTACTAGGAAGCAGATTACGCTCTGAATTGACAGTAAGGCTTCATTAACTTGATTCTCCCGACTGAGCCTCAGCTCATTGGACATTGTGTATGGCCTGAATTGACAGTAAGGCTTCATTAACTTGATTCTCCCGACTAGGCCTCAGCTCATTGGACATTGTGTATGGCCTGAATTGACAGTAAGGCTTCATTAACTTGCTGTTCCTAACTGAGCCTCAGCTCATGGGACATTGTGTATGGCCTGAATTTACAGTAACCTACCTTGGCACACAGAGCCCGACCATGCATGATGGGACTTGAAGTACCACCATGGAAAATGGGATTTGTAGTACTTCAAAACCCATCATTCCCCACAGACCACTGTGGCCCAGAACCAAGACCAATAAAGACCCAACTTGGCACACCATGCCCCCATGACCCACACTCCATCAACTGCAGTTTAGGGAGGGCAGACCATGGATGATTGGACTTTCTCATCTCCTAAAAAGGGCACAGCAACGCGTGCCGGGTACAGCTAGTATTATATATGCACACACACACACAAACACACAATACACAATGTAACACTAATACGACTACTATACTTAAACAAGCACACCGACCAAAGATTATGCCAATATAGATACTAAACACACAACTATAATACAAACTTTGCATTCGTTGTCTGTTGACTTCTGACCCACATTACCCAATCCTGCATTACAAATCCCGAAGGATCTATTCCAGAGCAACCAGTTTTGTGTACTCCAACGCCCATCAGCCGCAACTCAAGTTCCAAATGGCTTGCTGCCATTCAAATGTTGCTCAGACCAAATGAATATGGCTTCCGTGAGTGCCATCTAGTGGACATCACCCTCTATGACAATTTTATAAGGACTCTAATGTCAATCTGTAATGGGATTTTCTTCTCTTCCTGAGGCTGAGAGAGTGTGACTTGCCCGAAGGCTGAGCTCGGATTTGAATCCCAGGTGGATCCAACACTGAAATCACTACAATATGTCCACTTTAATATGATAGAATCCTGGGAGTTGTAGATACACAAGATCTTGAGCCTTCTCTGCCCAAGAGTGCAAACTACAACTCCCATAGGACCCTGGGAGTTGTAGTTTCTCAAGGCCTTTAGACTTTGCTTCCAAATAGTGCAAACTATAACTCCCTTGAGAGCCTGGGAGTTGTAGTTTTACAAGGTCTTGGTCTTCTCTGCTCAAGAATGCAAACTACAACTCCCAATAGGATCCTGAGAGCCGTAGCTTTGCAACGTCTTCAGCCTTCTCTGCCCACGAGAGCAAACTAAAAATCCCAAGGTGACATAACATTGCACCATGGCACCAAAAGTGGTGTCAAACTGCAAAACTGGTGTCAAACCTCTCTGCCTAAGAGTGCAAATTACAACTCCCATAGGATTCTGGGAGTTGTAGTTTCACAAGGCCTTGATATCCTGGGAGTTGTAGTTTGCATTCTCTGCTCAACAATGCAAACTATAACTCCCATAGGATCTTGAGAGCTGTAGTTTTACAAGGTCTTGAGCCTTCTCTGCCAACGAGAGCAAACTACAACTCCTAAAGTTACATAACACTGCACCATGCACCAAAAGTGGTGTCAAACCGCATTATATTGGTAGTCTAGACACACCTGGTGGGCACATCGTGGCGGAGGAGGGTTCGGGATGTCGACTTTAGTCCAGCTGTCCTTCCGAATGTTGTAAATATAGAGATCGTTGTAAAGGAAGGTCTAAAGGGAGGAAGCAAAACATAAAGAGAACGCTGAAAGAATATGTAGTTTGCAGGGGGCACGCAATGCATTTTATTTTATTGCATTGATATAAGTCTTGTCTGGTATTACAAGCTACTAACTAAGATGAAAGTAATCCATATCAGCTGGGAATTGTTTATATATAGTCAGAACAGCCAGGAATCATTTAGCAGCCCATTAAAGCACATGAAATGGTATGAACATGAAAATAAGTGTAAGGAAAGAAGGAAGCAATGAAATAATAAAAGGACGGAAGGTATTACAAATAGAGGGAAATCAGAATGTAAATAAATCCCGTATTAACTATATGGGCAAAATATTTAGTCCTTTTAAATTTACAACCAATTATAACCCAAGTTTTAGGAAGGGTCCTATTGGCAAACCATTATAACAATGCTCACCCACTTAATGGGGAATCTGCTACAAAACAGGAGCTTTTTTGTTGAGTTACAGGGCCAGAGAAGATTATGAAAAAAAACCCGGCCTGCTTCAGGGGGACGTGCTCGCTCCATCCATGTTTAACATGTATACCAGGCCTGTCCAACAGGCGGCCCACAGGCCGCACACGGCCCGCCAGCCCCTTGGACCCGGCCCCCAATTCTCAGCAATTTTAAAAAATTCCCCAAAAAGTATGCATGCCCCCGAGTGACGCTGTAGGAGGAGGGTGGAGCAAAGGGGCCCCTTGTTGCTCCTCCTTCCTTCTCTACAGCGTCAAACCGGGCAAGAGGGATGGCGAAATCACCGTTCCTCTTGCCCGGTTTGACGCTGTAGAAGGGAGGAGCAAAGGGGAGCCCGTCTTTGCTCTGCCTTCCCTCCTACAGCGTCACCCGTGCAGAAGCGGAAATCGCCCGCAATAGGCCCCGCCCCCGCGATCGGCCCGCCAGGTGCTCAGCCACCGGAATTCCAGCCCTTGGGCCCGTAGAAGTTGGACACAGCACTGATTTATACAAATGCCACTGCCAGAAGGGGCAGAGAGTTTCGTCTATGCCAGTGTTTCCCAACCTTTTTTGAGCCGCGGCACACTTTTTACATGTACAAAATCCTGGGGCACACCACCAACCAAAATGACACAAACTGACACTCTAACACAGTAATACATATAGTTAATATGTTTTGAGATGTATTTATACACTCAGTGTGAAACCTGGGCCTGTTTCGATGAACCCAAGATAGATATCCAGAGAGCACTGTGGACTCAAACAATGTTATGTTATGTTGTTTGTTTTCTATCCAGAGTCACAATGTTGGAAGGAGGCTCACCACTTTAAGGTCCCTAAAACAGGCATGGGAAAACTGGGTGCTTTGGACTCCAACTCCCACCATTCCTAACAGCCTGAGGCCCTTTCCTGCTTAAGTGTCGGGGGGAAGCAAAAGGCCTGAGGCTGCTAGGAATGGTGGGAGTTGGAGTCCAAAACACCTGGAAGGTCCAAGTTTGCCCATGCCAGCTTTCGACAGAGACCTCTTCCTCCCCCTTCGCGCCCTTTCTTCCCCTTCCTGCCCAACACTTACTTATTCTTCTGGGAAGGAATCCCATGGGAACATTGCAGCACACACAAATACCTGGGAGTCACTCTGGACCAGGGGTGGGCAATTATTTTTCCCAAGGGGCCACACGAGAGCCAAAACATATTATGGAGGGCTGCACCTAAAGGTGGAACTATATTCTAATCTACATTATTTATTTATTTACTTACTATATTTACTATATATTACACACCATTAATATTAACATATTGATATATCAAGAAATATTCCTATATTATTAGTATTAATATCATAACTATTATATTATAGTGTGTGTATACATACAGTAGAAATTATAATATATTGAAATTATAATATAATATAACATTATTATATTATATTATTTATTATATTATTATATTATTATAATAAAATTATTATAAAAACCACTAAAATTAAATTAAATCAAGAGAGGAAGGATCCCAAGATGGGATGGCCCAATGGCCCCAGCCCAGCGGATGGCAAAGCGGACCCAGCCACCGCCGCAGCAGAGGAGAGTAGAGCAGAGCAGAGCAGCAGGCGATCGGAGGCTGCAGGCCTCCTCCCTCTCGCCCCAGCCATTCCCCAGCTGATCGCCCTGCTATGGAGTGCCTACCAACCCCGGGCCTGCAGGGGGAGCAGTCGGTGATCTGAGGCGGCTTATTCGACCTGGCCACCTGGAAAACAATCAAGTCTTCCGGGTCGCCAGGGCGATCAGCCCCGCAGGTTACCGACTGCTCCCGCTGCAGGCCCGGATCACCTCCAGGGATGTCAGGCACTCCAAAGCCGCCGCTCCTCTGGCCTGTCTGCCGACACAGGCTATCTATAAAACTGAGTCAGAGTTAGGGTCAAGTACAACACACAGAGGCCAGCACAATGTATAGTTCAAAATATATATTGAATATAACACAGTATTGAAAGTGGACACTATCGTACATACTGCCGACACAGGCCCCACAGAGCCCGCGATGGGATGGCGGCAGCGGCACCCCTTCTTCTTGGCCCCGCCCCCGACGCCCTTCTCCCCGGGCCAGACAGAATCGGGAATGTGGCGCAGCTGGCTAAGTGTCAGCTGCATAAGATCTCTCTGACCAAAAGGTCATGAGTTCAAGGCCTGCCCAGATCAAGTTGGTGCTCGACCTTTAAGTGTAGCCTGCTGTCGACCTTTGCATCCTGAAAGACAGTTGCATCTGTCAAGTAGGAGATAAAAGTACCACATTAAGTGGGGAGGCAAATTTTGACTGAATTATGAGTCCATTAAAGAACTCCAGGAACGCTGAGGAATGCGGAAGGAACAACAAGGGACGCTGGGAATGCTGAGAGATGAGGAGTGCATCAGCTCCCCCTGGTGGCCAGAGTTTGCCTCTGTTCGTCTATATGTGTGCATGCGGAAAACAGCAGGTATTGTCTGCTAAGTATGTGTACCTGTAATCTGCTCCGAGTCCCCTTTGGGATGAGAAGAGCGGAATATAAATAAAGTAAATAAATAAAATAATTAATAAATAATCGGGTGCCAGGCCGCATCCGGCCCGCGGGCCGTAGGTTGCCCACCCCTGCTCTGGACTGTGCTCTGACTTACAAGAAGCACTGCCTGAATATCAAGAAAAAAGGGGGTTCTAGAAACAATATCCTACGAATGCTGACTGGCACAACCTGGGGATCACAACCAGAGACAGTGAAGACATCGGCCCTTGCGCTTGGCTACTCTGCTGCGGAGTACGCATGCCGAGTGTGGAACACATCTCACCATGCTAAAACAGTGGCCGTGGCTCTTAATGAGACATGCCGCATTATCACAGGATGTCTATGTCCTACACTGCTGGAGAAATTAGGGTTGACACTGTTTGATATAAGAAATAAGGGACGTTTACCTAAAAAATACGTGATTTTTCACAAAAATAAGGGACACTTCGTAAATAAATACAAATTCATCCACTTCAACTCCCACCATCCCTAACGGCCTCAAGCGCCTTCCTTCCCCCACTCAGCCGCTTAAGCTCTAGGGCAGGGCTGTCCAACTGGCGGCCCGGGGGCCGCATAAGGCCCCCCAGCCCCTTCCCTGCGCCCCCCTAAGCTTTTTAATAAAAAATAAAAATAAATTAAATAATAATATTTTTAAAATTACCCACTTCCGGGTTCCGAGCAAGTATCGCGAGACTACGAAGCCACACCGGAGTTCGCTCTCAACGCGAGATCACGCCTGCGTTGAGAGCGAAATCCCGTGTGGCTTCCGTAGTCTCGCGATACTCCTGTTGCCGAAATCTCGGCGACTTAATCCCTGCGGCCCACGCAGACGCGATTTGGACCTTCTCGGCTGCTGCCTCGGTCGGTCGTCGCCTCTGCTCGTGGTCCGGCTACTCCTGGATCCTGCGCGTTTGGGAAGGTAGGCTAACCTTTATGTTATTATTATGTAATTGTGTATGGATGCCCCTTATGTATTCCCTCCCTGCATTTCCCCTTAGTAAAAGATTATATTTGATTGTATGGATGCCTCTTATGAATTGTAAGTAAATTGGAGCCGGGGGGGAGGGGCGGGGCGGGGGCGGAGCCGGGGCGGGGGCAGACCCTTTGGCCCCCCAGGTCATCAGTGACCGGAATTCAGGGCCCTGGACCGGTAGAAGTTGGACAGCCCTGCTCTAGGGAAAAGGGATGAGGGGGAAAGGAAAGGACCTGGGGCTGTTAGGAATGGTGGGAGTTGGAGTCCATGACACCTGGAAGGGCCCATGTGTGGCCTAGAGAGGGAGGCTGTGGCCCCAAGGTTCACGGGTCATACAGGTACAGAGGGGGACGCGCCTTAGGGAGGAGGGCGAAGCGGAGCTCGGCGTTGGCGACCAGCGAGGCCCAGAGCAGTGCTCGGGTCTGGGCTCCGAGGGATGCGAGCGGGAAGGGTGTCACGCGGGCAGCCAAGCGCTCCCAGAGGGCTCCTGGGGTGATGCCGTCCAGCCCCTCCAGCACCACCTCCTCCAGCGCAAGCGTATCTGGAAGGACACCAGCAGGGACTCCGCTCTGCCAATAAGCAGAGCGCACGGCGCACCAGAAGTGACGTCCCCATCCTACACTCTCTCTCAGCTCTCCTCGCGTTGCCACGGCAACGGCCCAACAGGCGGGCATGAAGAACAAGGAGGAGCCTCTTGAGCCTCCACCTCAATCTCAAAAAGAGCCCTGCCTCCTGCTGTCAGCTGTCCTGTCGATATGGGACAGAAGCTTTAAAAATGCGACACGGAATTCTCGGCCAAAATACGGGGCGTCCCGTACAATACGGGACAGTAGGCAACCCTAGGAGAAATTACACTGTCTAGCCCAGTGTTTCCCAACCAGCGTGCCATGGCACACTAGTGTGCCGTGAGCGATCACCAGGTGTGCCGTGGGAAACGAGAACCTCCACTCCCCTTCCTTCCCCCGCCTGCCGAACACCTTTTCTTCTCCACTCGGGCTCCCTTCTTCCCAGCCTCGCTCTGTTCGCTTTGCCTCGCTTTGCTCTAGGGTGAGTCTGCGCAGTAGCGCCCGCACGGGTCACATCTTCCTCCCTCCCCCCTCCCCTCCTGAACACGCTCACACGATCAAAATGGCGGCAGAAGCGGCAGTGTAGAAGAAAAAGTAAGTGTTGGGCAGGAGGGGGAAGAAAGGGCGCGAAGGGGGAGGAAGAGGTCTCTGTCGAAAGCTGGCATGGGCAAACTTGGACCTTCCAGGTGTTTTGGACTCCAACTCCCACCATTCCTAGCAGCCTCAGGCACTCCCCCCCCCCCAGCCATTTAAGCAGGAAAGGGCCTCAGGCTGGTAGGAATGGTGGGAGTTGAGTCCAAAGCACCCAGAGGGCAGTTTTCCCATGCCTGTTTCAGGGACCTTAAAGTGGTGAGCCTCCTTCCAACATCGTGATTCTGGATAGAAAACAAACAACAACATAACATAACATTGTTTGAGTCCACAGTGCTCTCTGGGTGTAGGTGAACTACAACTCCCAAACTCAAGGTCAATTCCCAAGCAAACTCTTTCAGTACTTTCTGTTGCTAATGAGAGTTCAATATGCCAAGTTTGGTTCAATTCCATTGTTGCAAGAGTTCAGGATGCTCTTTGTTTGTGTGTTAACTATAAATCCCAGACACTGTAACTCCCAAATGTCAAGGTCTATTTTCCCGAAACTCCATCTGTGTTCACATTTGGGCATATTGAGTATTCATGCCAAGTTTGGTTCTGATCCAACGTTGTTTGAGTCCACAGTGCTTTCTGGATATAGGTGAACTACAACTCCAAAACTCAAGGTCAATGCCCACCAAACTCTTATAGTATTTTCTCTTGGTTATGAGAGTTCTGTGTGGGAAGTTTGTGTCTTTCTGCCATTCCTGCCAGGATATCTATGTTGTGTTCATCGAAACAGGCCCAGGTTTCACATTGGGTGTACAAATACATTTAAAAGCATATTAACTATATGTATGACTGTGTTAGAGTGTCATTTTGTGTCATTTTGGTTGGTGGTGTGCCCCAGGATTTTGCAAATGTAAAAAGTGTGCCACGGCTCAAAAAATGTTGGGAAACACTGGCCTAGCCGGTATTGCACCACTTTACATCTCTCAGGGAAATAGCAGCTGATCATAAAGGGACCAAGGCACTTCCATCCTTAGCGCATCCCCTGTTCGGGTATCAGCCAGCACGGCAACACCTTAAATCAAGAAATAGTTTTCTAAAATCTACATCAGGGGTGCTCACACTTTTTCAGCACGGGAGCTACTGATTAAAAAACCAAGTCCCAAAGATCACCTACCCAGAAATGTAAAACCTATAACTAATTTCTTATTTATTTATATTTATTATTCATTTTTATGTACCGCTCCTTCCAGCAGGCTCGGGGTAGTTTACATAAAATGAAGTTATAAAACAACAACATTTCAATTTAATAACATCAATATAAAACAGAGCATAAAAATACATCCAACCACCCCATTTCTCCCACACTGCCATATGACCACACATATTATCAGCTGGAAAGTAAGAAGAGAGGCTGTTCAACTGCAAGGCCATTTAATACTCAGCAAGGTAAACAAAGGGGCATGCAAAAATACATCCAACCACCCCATTTCTCCCACATTTCCATATTTCCCAACATATATTTCTCAAGGAACAAAGCAAGCAGAGAGGCTTTGGAGCTAAAAGGCCATTTTTAAACATTAAAAATAAACAAAGAGACATGCCACAGAACAATCAAGCACCCACCCCCAAGTAAAAAGACCGACCTTTGAGATGCGGTAAGGAAATGACCCCAAAGTGTCCTTCTGCTTCTTCTCCGTCGTTGCTCCTATTTCCACTCCGCCAGCATGCGTGCCGCCTCCAAGAGCTCATGAGAAGAGAGGCAGAATGGGCGCTTCTACACATGCGCACGGGGCCAGCCATGCATCGCGTCATCCAGGCCCGCCCCTTTTGGTCTCCTACGACTCTGAGTGGCTGGAGAAGGGACGGAGGAGGAGGAGGAACAAAGGGGGCATTCTGCCTCTTGGACTCTGCAGCTTTTGGAGGCGGCGCGAGCAGGAGCGGGGAGGAGCAACGACGGAGGACTTATTTGCAGCGTGCAGGGGCGCGTGAAGAGGACCAACAGCAAAAAACCTGGTCAGGGACCTGAAGATCACCAGGATGAGGCCCGAAGATCACCCTGGTGATCCCGATCACCATTCTGAGCACCCCTGATCTACAGAGACACTCGCTGGAACACCTCAGCAAGCGAGAGTCCAAAAGTGGCAGGCTAAAACCCGGAACCTCAACCCAAGGCCTTGCAAAACTATGTCTCCCAGTATTTGCAAGCATTGAACCAGGGCAGTTCAAGTGGGGTCAAAACTGCATTAGTTCTACAGCGTAGATGTACCCAAAGTTTCCACCTTTGAAGGAAAGCAAGACAGGCTTAGACAGGGAAATGGTCGAAGGAGACAAAAGCACAAAAAGGTCTGAATCCGTGTCCTAAAATTAAATGAGCTGCTGAAATATTGATGATGGCTCCACCATCAATCTTGACGCTTTTAATGAAATCCACTAAAAGAGGAACATGACGGCGGTCCAGAGATAATGGGCATCTTTTATAGCTTCAGGTCTTTATTAAAGGCAGATAAGTGTGTGTGTGTGTGTGTGTGTGTGTGTGTGTTTAATTCCATAGGAAAGTCCTTCTGACACGATAAATAAATAATTATTCAGAAGGAAAGAGAATATAGAATATACAGTATATCCATATGAAGAATAAATATATTTATAATATATCTATATAGATTATCTATCTATCTATAATACATATTCATATCAATATATTTACAGCATATATATATATAATAGAGTATATATAAAGAATATATATGTGAATACATATCTATATGAAGAATTTATGTATATACAGTATAATACATATTTATATATATAAATAATATATTTAATAATATATTAATAAATATATAATACAATATATTAATTAATAAATAATATACCTATATAATACATATCCATACGAAGTGTGCATGTTGTAGTTGAGTCTGGGACTTCAGGTACTACTAGGAGGACAGGGCTGTGTGAAGAGGATACTACGGCATCAAACATTGATATGGATTTGGGTGGGGTTGCTTGCAATGATAGTACTGGCCTCAGGAGGGGAAAGAGGTTGACTCGTGAACAAAGTGAGGAAGATGTGCTCCAAAGTAAAAGAATCCGGCAGATACTTACGGAGTCGACTGACGAAGAATCATTTCTGGGATTTCCGGGGGAGGATGGGAGTCAGAGTGAGGGAGATTCCTCTGACGAAGAGACAGATATGGATGAGACATTGGTAAACGAGGTCCAAGCAGTATGTGGGGAAACTTCTGATACTAGCACATTTTTGGGGTTTTCAGATGATAGGGAGTGGGCCTCGGGACATCTAGATGATTGGGGTGAGTTAAATGAAGACAGAAGATGGCGTGTTTGGCGAGAGAATCAAGAGAGCACAGCCGGGGGAGTTGCAATAGTTGGAGCTGCTCATAGTAGGGCGTATGCTAGTGAGGACGGATCTGACATGGAGGACTAATAAATAAAGGGCATCTGAGGGATTGCTTTCTGTGGCTGGCAAAGTGTTATGTCTGGAACTTTAGGTTTGCTGTGAAACCTGTTGCCCACCACCCCTCCTTTTCGCTTGACTGTGGGTTTGTCTTCTTGCAAATTGACTGTGAATGAGAGACGCTGCCTTGATTCAAGATTCACTCCTGCATTCATTCTGTGGACTACTGCTGTGATTCTCCAATCCCGACCTGGTTTGGAAATTTGACTCCTCTCCTTCTCTGCTGAAGACCTTCGAAAGTTCCTGTTAACTGGTTTTTCCCCTGTTTGTTTTCTGCTAAAGCTTAAACGACCACTTGTGTTTCTTTGTGGGATTTTTTGAGTGGGGTTTTGCCAAGAAGGCTTATTTTTGGTTTTTATCACTGCTGAGAAGTGTTTTCTGTTTATTGGTCACCTTTTTGACCTAAAAGACTGTGGACAATAAAACTCTTGTTACTCTTATTTCTGGCCTGGCTACTGTGTTGTGACAGTGCATATATATTAGAGAATACACCTATATAAATAGGGCCAGCTCCAGATGGCCTTAAATATTTTCTGTTGGTCATGTGGGTTCTGTGTGGGAAGTCTGCCCCAATTCTGTCATTGGTGGGGTTCAGAATGTTCTTTGACTGTAGGTGAACTATAAATCCCAGAAAGTGCAACTCCCAAATGTCACATTTGGTTGAATTCAGTCTTAAAATATATTATCTGGCTCTCACTGAAATACATTTCCAAATATTTTGCTTTCATGGCTCTCTGAGTCAAAAAAGTTCCCGACCCCCCCCCCCCATAAAGCAACTGACCTTGATTTATAGGAGTTGTAGTTTACCTACATCCACAGAGCACTGTGAACCCAACTAACAAGGGACCTGGGCCAAACTTGCCACAGATGATGGTACTTTCACACGCACCCAACATGGCCAACGGTGCATACAGGCCTGGTTTGAGATAGATTGACCTTGGATCTGGGTGTTGTAGTTCACCCTTCTCGATTGAGCACTGAACCCACCCGACAACGGATGTGGACCAAACTTGGCACACAGAACTCTAGTGAGCAACATAATATATTGGAGGGTTGGTTTTTTTTTTTTGGGAGGGGGGAGACCCACCCATGTGAGAGTTGTAGTTCACCCTGCATTCAAATTTCCCAAAACAATGAAAACAATGCCTATTTATTTATTAGATGTATTGGCCGCCACTCCCAGCCGACTTGGGGCGGCTTACATCAAGCACAACAATAAAACAACAAATCTACAACAGCAATAAAACAACAAAGACAAAACAATTCCTAAGAGATAACACAAGTCCTAGGGATTTCCTGGGGTGCTCAGGAAATCGATCGCGATCGACTAGTCCAGTGTTTCTCAACCTTCCTAATGCTGCGACCCCTTAATACAGTTCCTCCTGTTGTAGTGACCCCTAATCATAACATTATTTTCATTGCTACTTCATAACTGTATTTGGGGGGGTGGGGTGATTTTGTCATTTGGAAGTTGTAGTTGCTGGAATTTATAGTTCACCTACAATCAAAAAGCATTCTGAACTCACCAACAATTGAATTGAACCAAACTTGGCACACAAAACTCCCATGACATTGGCATTGACATTGAGTTTGGGAGTTGTAGTTCACCTTCATCCAGAGAGCACTATAGATTCAACAATGATGGATCTGGACCACACTTGACATGCATCCTCAATATACCCAAAAACGAACACAGGTGGAGTTTGAGGAAAATAGATCTTGACATTTGGGAGTTGTAGTTGCTGGGATTTTTAGTTCAACTACAATCAAAGAGCCCCTCGCACCCCACCCATGATAGAATTGGGTCAAACTTCCTACACAGAACCCTCATGCCTTGAAGGGACTTGCTAGCGTGAGCCTCCATTCCACACACTCTCCCTCACCCATACATGCGCATCATGCTGCCATGCGCCGAGCACGCCTGCTCTCCCCTCCCTGCTTGGAGTCTCAGAAACAGCCCTTCCCATTGGCTGGGAAGCCTGCCAATCACAGCAGAGGAAAGCTTTAGGTGGGGGAATTCGCAGTCTGTTTCCAAAAAGAAAGAGGACAAGCAGAGAGATCTTCACCCTTCTCTGCCAAAGGGCTTCCTAAGACCATCAGAAATATATGTTTTCCGATGGTCCTTGGCGACCCCTCTGAAACCCTCTCGTGACCCCCCTGGGAGTCCCGACCCCTAGGTTGAGAAACACTGGACTAGTCGATCCTGAGGCCATATTAAGTCGATCCCAGCCGGATGGGGCGATTCTGCAGTGTGCACGCGCACCCGAGAAGGGGATCCTCCTTGCCTGCGCGCGCACTCTCTCTCAATCCCTTCGCCACCTTCCTTTCGTGAAGCAGGAAGTCCCCATCCTGTCCTGCTTCCTGCGTGCGCAGCAGGCCCCTCCCACGCATGCAGCAGGAAGCGGGATGGGGACTTCCTGCTTGGCGAACGCTGCAGTGAAGAGATGGAGAGAGCGTTCGTGGGCAGGCAAGAAAGAAGCCCTGCGTGGACGGAAGCTTGAGTGTCCGGGTCATCGACAGAGGCAGGCCAATGTAGAGAGCGTTACAGTAGTCTAACCTTGAGATGGCCGTGGCTTGGATCACCGTGGCCAAGTCGTGCCGAGACAAGTAAGGGGCCGGCCTCCGAGCCTGGCGGAGATGGAAAAAAGCCACTCTGCTGGCAGCAGAGATTTGCGCCTCCATTGACAGCAGAGGGTCCAAAAGAACTCCAAGGCTCTTTACTGAAGACGACGGGCATAGCGCCACGCCGTCCAGGGTCGGAAGCTGGACATCCCTACCGCCCGGACGACCCAGCCAGAGGATCTCTGTCTTCGCTGGATTCACCTTCAACCTACTGGCTCGCAGCCATCCAGTAACGGCTTCGAGGCAAAGATGGAAATTACTGGGTACGGTTTCGGGCCTGCCCCCCATCCTCAGAATGAGCTGGGTGTCATCAGCGTACTGATGACATTCCAGCCCAAAGCTACGCACCAGCTGAGCAAGTGGTCGCATACAGATGTTAAATAATAGAGGGGAGAGTATGGCCCCCTGAGGAACCCCACAATTCAAGGGGGAGCTCTCGGAGGCCACCTCGCCCCTCCTCACTCGCTGTGACTGGTTCCAGAGGAAAGAGGACAGCCAATTCAAGGCTGTCCCCGTCACCCCAGCCCCGGAAAGACGGTGAGTCAAAATATCGTAATCGACAGTATCAAACGCTGCCGTGAGGTCCAATAACACAAGCAGCGCCGATCCGCCTTGGTCCAGCTGGCAACGTAGCTGGTCTGTGATGGAGACCAGGACCGTCTCCGTCCCATGCCTCGAATGGAAGCCGGACTGGAAGGGGTCTAGCGAGGCTGTGTCGTCTAGGAAGGTTCATCCATCTACGCCAGTGTTTCTCAACCAGTGTGCCGTGGCACACTAGTGTGCCGTGAGTGAGCATCAGGTGTGCCGTGGGAAATTGGCACTCTCCCCCCTCCCAGCAGCCCCCTCACAGGTTTCCAAGAAACAAATTGAGCCTTGGTGAACAAACTCTATGAGGAGCGGCTTGAAGAGCTGGGCCTGTTTAGCCTGAAGAAGAGAAGGCTGAGAGAAGATATGATAGCCATGTATAAATATGTGAGAGATAGTCATACATATGTTGTGTTCATCAAAACAGGCCCAGGTTTCACACTCAGTGTATAAATACATTTTAAAACATATTAACTATATGTATTACTGTGTTAGAGTGTCGTTTTGTGTCATTTTGGTTGGTGGTGTGCCCCAGGATTTTGCAAATGTAAAAAGTGTGCCGCGGCTCAAAAAAGGTTGGGAAACACTGATCTACGCTATAGAATTATTGCAGCCTGAGGTCACTCAAACCGCTTGTGGGATTCTGGGAGTTGTAGTTTGGCAAGGTAAGCCTTCTCTGCCAAAGAGTGCCAAACTATGACTCCCAGCATTTCGCAGCAGTTGAAGTGTGTTAATTTGACAGCGTATGCACGCCCTTTCCCTCCCTCCTGTCCCTTGACAACAGCATTTCCCTCATAACCCCACAATGTGCGGAGGAATAAGAAGCGAGAGAAAAAATGAAAATAGAAAATACTTTACTTTTTGGCCATTGAAATATTCACCTCCAAAGAGAATGAGTTCGTCTTTCTCGGGGTGCGAGGACAGAGATGCGTTGAGCCTGAAGGTGGGGGAAAAAATAGAGAAAAGTTGTCTTCCCCACTGCAAAATTATCGCACACGGCAGTGGAAGTGGTACCAGGCTGTGTTAATTCCACAATGTACTGTAGATTGCACCCTTTGCGCTCCTTACCTTGGCGATGGCGGAGAGCAAGGCGTCTCCAGCACCTGCGTCTTTTGCGCATCCAGAGTCTGGAATTGGGCAATAAGGGCTTCCAAGTCCTCCTGCATAAAACACATGGGCTCGTTACAAGGAACAGCAGAACATGGAAAGCGCTACCACCTCCTTCCCGGTATCTATTAATTTTGTTATTGTTGTTTTATTATTAACTAGCTGAGGACCCGGCGGTGCCCGGGTTATTTGAGGAAAGTTGGTTCCTATTAGATGTTTATGTGGCTTGCAGTGGTCTCAAGAACTTAGTGAAGGTACTGTGAGTCGCGGGGGCCTAGTCAGGGAAATCAAGTTGAGGGAGCCTAACAATATCCCATGTACTGGGGCCTAGTCAGGGAAATCAAGTTGAGGGAGCCTAACAATATCCCATGTACTGGGGCCTAGTCAGGAAAATCAAGTTAAGGATGCCTTGTTGTCAATTTTGGGCCTGGTCTGTGATGTATAGGGGCTACAGTGTTGTTTTGGAACTGAATGAGGTGAAAGGTACTTCATATCCCATCATTCATGGGCCATCCTGCCCTAAACCACACCAGGTTGTGAAGTGGGCCATTGGGCCCCTGTTTGCCATTTTTTGTCCTGATCCGTCACTGCTGTGGGCCGCAGTGTCTGACTGACTGAGGCTTTTCCTTTTTCCTCTGAGTCACCTTAGAATGTTAGAATGTGGATGGCCATTCGGAGTCCGTTATGCAAATACGATTTCAGTGGCAGCCAATCCCCTCTGTCTGGGCCGTTTGGGCGTGGTGGCAACCTATCCCCTCTGGGGCCGTAGAATGTTGGAGTTCTGAGGCTGGGCAATCAGAGCCCGTTATGCAAATAATCCCACAGTGGCAGCCAATCGAAACGCTTGCATATATTCCTCCCTCCGCTCGGTCACTCGGCCGCACCACCACCCGCAAACACTGACTTTTATTATATGTAATAGATAGATAGATAGATAGATAGATAGATAGAAATAGATGTTGGGCTTCCACAGCATTGAGCTTTTAAAAGGGCATCAAACGGCATTATTATTATTCCTGGGATTATTAAATCTGGGATTATTATTATTATTTTCCTGGGATTATTAGTATGATTAGTCCTGGGATTCCACAGCATTGAGCATTCAAAGTGGCATCAAACTGCATTATTATTATTATTCCTGGGATTATTAAATATGGGATTATTATTATTATTATTAGTCCTGGGATTCCACAACATTGAGCTTTCAAAGTGGCATCAAACTGCATTATTATTATTATTCCTGGGATTATTAAATATGGGATTATTATTATTATTATTAGTCCTGGGATTCCACAACATTGAGCTTTCAAAGTGGCATCAAACTGCATTATTATTATTATTCCTGGGATTATTAAATATGGGATTATTATTATTATTATTAGTCCTGGGATTCCACAACATTGAGCTTTCAAAGTGGCATCAAACTGCATTATTATTATTATTCCTGGGATTATTAAATCTGGGATTATTATTATTATTATTATTAGTCCTGGGATTCCACAACATTGAGCTTTCAAAGTGGCATCAAACTGCATTATTATTATTATTCCTGGGATTATTAAATATGGGATTATTATTATTATTATTAGTCCTGGGATTCCACAACATTGAGCTTTCAAAGTGGCATCAAACTGCATTATTATTATTATTCCTGGGATTATTAAATCTGGGATTATTATTATTATTATTATTAGTCCTGGGATTCCACAACATTGAGCTTTCAAAGTGGCATCAAACTGCATTATTATTATTATTCCTGGGATTATTAAATATGGGATTATTATTATTATTATTATTATTATTATTAGTCCTGGGATTCCACAACATTGAGCTTTCAAAGTGGCATCAAACTGCATTATTATTATTATTCATGGGATTATTAAATATGGGATTATTATTATTATTATTATTAGTCCTGGGATTCCACAACATTGAGCTTTCAAAGTGGCATCAAAATGCATTATTATTATTATTAATGGGATTATTAAATATGGTATTATTATTATTATTATTATTAGTCCTGGGATTCTACAACATTGAGCTTTCAAAGTGGCATCAAACTGCATTATTATTATTATTCCTGGGATTATTAAATATGGGATTATTATTATTATTTGTCCTGGGATTCCACAACATTGAGTTTTCAAAGTGGCATCAAACTGCATTATTATTATTATTCCTGGGATTATTAAATATGGGATTATTATTATTATTATTATTAGTCCTGGGATTCCACAACATTGAGCTTTCAAAGTGGCATCAAACTGCATTATTATTATTCCTGGGATTATTAAATATGGGATTATTATTATTATTATTATTATTATTAGTCCTGGGATTCCACAACATTGAGCTTTCAAAGTGGCATCAAACTGCATTATTATTATTATTCCTGGGATTATTAAATATGGGATTATTATTATTATTATTATTAGTCCTGGGATTCCACAACATTGAGCTTTCAAAGTGGCATCAAAATGCATCATTATTACTATTCATGGGATTATTAAATCTGGGATTACTATTATTATTTTCCTGGGATTATTAGTATTATTAGTCCTGGGATCCCACAGCACTGAACTCTCAAAGTGGCATCAAACTGCATTGTTGTTGTTGTTATTTGTAGTTGCAGAGATCTGGGGAGAAGGCTCACCTCTTCCTTCTTGGCCCTCTTGGAGACCTTCCTCTCCATCTTGGCTGCAGTCTTCTGGGCCCCTTTCACCTTCTTCTCCTTCTTGCTCTTCTTCCCCATTGTATTGTATTGTATTGTGCCCAATGCAGCCTCTTCTCTGCTTCTCTCCCTCCTTTTAGTGCATTGCATTCAAGGAAAGAGGAGCACGTGCACAATCCCCAGGCAACTTCCTCCAAAACAAAGGTCATTTCCTTTGAAGGAGGGAAGGAAAGAAAGGCAGGAAACGACTCCAATGCCCATCATCGCCGTCTGCTGGGTTGGAGGCCTCCTTGCAATGCAAAGGGACCCTTCCTTGCCTTCCAAAAGTCAGAAAGGGATTTGATTGGTTTTATACTTTTGTTGCTTCTATTTATTTATTATTTATTTATTTATTATTATTTATTAAATTCAACTTACTATACCGCTCTCTCTGCTGCCCAGAGCGGTTTACAGGAAGAGAATAAGCAAAACACATAAAAATACATTAAAAATACAATTAAAATACATTCTAGAGGTCATGTACTTCATGCTCAATTCCACGAGCTCCTTGTGAGTTGCTGGGAAAAAGGTGAACTGCCATCAGATCTCCGAGATGCAGTTATCAACACCCTGTATAAGAAAAAAGAAACAAAATCCGATGGCTCAAACTATCGAGGTATAACACGGCTCTCCATTCCTGGAAAAATCCTTGCAAGGAGACTCCTGAACAGATTAGTTCCTGCTTTTGCAGAAGAGCCTCTCCCGGAAAGCCAATGCGGCTTCAGAGCTTACAGGAGCACCACAGATATGGTTTTTGCCCTTAGACCAGTGTTTCCTAACCTTTTTTGAGCCGCGGCACACTTTTTACATTTACAAAATCCTGGGGCACACCACCAACCAAAATGACACAAAATGACACTCTAACACAGTAATACATATAGTTAATATGTTTTTAAATGTATTTATACACTCAGTGTGAAACCTGGGCCTGGTTTGATGAACACAACATAGATATCCTGGCAGGAATGGCAGAAAGACACAAACTTCCCACACAGAACTCCCGTAACCAAAAGAAAATACTATAAAAGTTTTGTGGGCATTGACCTTGAGTTTTGGAGTTGTAGTTCACCTATATCCAGAGAGCACTGTGGACTCAAACAATGTTGGATCAGGACCAAACTTGGCATGAATACTCAATATGCCCAAATATGAATGCAGATGGAGTTCAGGCACAATAGACCTTGACATTTGGGAGTTGTAGTTGCTGGGATTTATAGTTCCCCTACAATCAAAGAGCATTCTGAACCCTACCAATGATAGGACTGGGCCAAACTTCCCACACAGAACCCCCAGGAGGCAAGAGGAGGTCTCTACTTGGGGAAAGGGAGGCGGGCCTTCCCAATGCATGGAGAGGGAGAGACCAAGTAGACAACGGGTGGGAGGGGGGTGTTTGTAATTTTGTGCCTTTATTGAAGTAGGTTTCTTAGGGTTTTTATACAACACACTAGACACTCTCCCCCTTTCCTGGAGGTTCCAGTTTTCCACGGCACACCTGATGTTCGCTCACGGCACACTAGTGTGCCCCGGCACACTGGTTGAGAAACAATGCCTTAGAGAACTGCAAGAGAAATGTCGAGAGCAGAACAAAGGACTCTAGGTAACATTTGTTAACCTCACCAAAGCCTTCGACACTGTGAGCAGAAAAGGTCTGTGGCAGATCCTGGAACGTCTAGGATGTCCCCCCAAATTCCTCAAAATTTATTTATTTATTTATTACCTCAAACTTCCTATACCGCCACTCCCCGAAGGCTCGGAGCGGTTTACAGTTTGAACATAGAAATACAGAGTACACAACAAGACAATACGACCCAAAAGGAGGGGTACTACATCTAAGGGGGGGGGGAAGCCAGGCTCACGGCCGCAGGACCGTGAGCTGTCAAGGGTCTAGCCTAAGGTGGCTCGACCATCGAACGAGAGGGAGCCTGGGAGGGCCCCACAGGTCCGGCGATGTCCTACGGGTTCCCAGAACTGTTGGGGCGGTCACCACAAACCTGTGGGTCCGACCTCCCCCATCGCCCGGATGTCAGATCCCCTGGTTGGAGAGTTCACTGGTAGGGGAGACCTGTGTCTAAAATTGGCATTCCAGAAGGTCCTGGTAGGGAACCTTCTGGGTGCCAACGGGTCTGTCCGCCCGGACCTCTCCCTCCTGGTTCCAGAGGGAGCAGGGGTCCCATCCTGCCAAGGGGTCCACAGAGTCCTGAGTCGGGGGGGCTTCCGGGGCCTTACCGCCTCCGATAAGAGTCGCCCCCGCATCGACGGAGCAGTGGGAGGCCCAGTTCCAGGGACTCGGCTTCCAGGAGAGGGGGTCGTCCCGGCTGTCGGTTCTGATTATCCTGCTCCATGAGGGCCAGCGCGGTCAAGTCAGATACGCCGATGCTCTCTCGGAGCCCTTTCTCATAACTAATGGAGTGAAACAGGGTTGTGTTCTTGCACCAACCCTATTTACAATCTTCTTCAGCATGGGAAAACTTCGGCCCTCTGGGTGCTTTGGCCTTTTGCTTTCTCTGCCAAGCAGTGCAAACTACATCTCCCACAAACTTACACCATTGAGCCGTGGCAGTTAAAGTGGGGTGCAACTGCATTCATTCTATAAGTAGTGTTGTGATACCAAAATTTGAGCAACTTGATATAAAACATTTTTAAAAGTTTAAAAGCCAACCCCCCCCCCCCCCTAAAAAAAACCCATAAAGTTATCGGGATTTGCAGGACAGGCGATGACGGCCCAAAGAGAGGCCCTGGGATGCCTGTGATTCTTTTGCATTGCTGACCCTGCACAAAACTCTTTCGCCCGACTGGAAAGTTGTGCATTGTGATGGGGAACCCGAAATAACAAGCCTTCGTGCCCAGACCCTCCAGCGCCGGAGAGGCTTGCGTGGGACCCGACTTGCTCAGGCCTTCAAAGGGGCGTCTGGAGCATTTCCCTCTTCGTCAGCAGATTTCCATCCATAGCTGTGCAAATTTGGCCACGAAGACAAAATAAATCCATAATGCACGCATTGCATAGGCCCAGTGATGCGGAGAGCAGGCCCGCAACGAGAGGCCGCGGAAGTCAAAATCTGAGGATTATGAACATTAGACTTTATCTCTGGGAACATCTACACTGTAGGAATGGTGTACTTTTGACGCCACTTTAAAAGCTGTGGCTCAATAGTATGGAATCTTGGGATTTGCAATAGTATGGGATTTTAAAATTTGCAAAAGTACGGAATCATGGTATTTCTAATAGTTTGAAACATTGGGATTTGCAATAATACGGAATTGTGGGAAGTGCAATAGTATGGAATATTGGGATTTGCAATAGGATGGCATTGTGGGATTTGCAACAGTGTGCTATCCAGGGAATTGCAATAGTATGGAATATTGGGATTTGCAAAGGTGTGTAATCCTGGGAAATGCAATAGTATGGAATCGTAGAATTTGCAAAGGTATGGCATTGTGGGATTTGCAAAAATACGAAATTGTGGGATTTGCATCTCCATGCCTCTCGATGTGAGGCCAGGGTGGACTGTTGTTGGTGATCAATCTGGCCGAGCCTGAGATGTTGTTTCAGGGAGTCCTTATATCTCTTTTTGGGGGCGCCTCTCTTGCGCTGACCCATGGCGAGTTCACCATAGAGTAGTATCTTTGGGAGGCGGTGGTCCTCCATCCTAGAGACGTGCCCTGCCCAGCGCAGCTGTGTTCTCAATAGCATGGCCTCAACGCTGGCGATCCCTGCTTGCTCAAGGACAGCAACATTAGTCACATTGTCGGTCCAGTGTATATTTAGGATTGTGCGAAGACAGCGCTGATGAAATCATTCGAGGAGTCGTAGGTGTTGGCGATAGGTGACCCATGTTTCAGACCCATAGAGGAGAATAGACAGTATGATAGCTCTGTACACACTGGTTTTGGTGCTTGCCTCAGGTGCTTGTTGCTCCAGACTCTTTTGTGAAGCTTTCCGAATGCACTCTATGCCTTTGCTAACCTGTGATCTATCTCTTTGTCAATCTTGGCGTCTGAAGAGATGATGCTTCCCAGGGAGCTGAATTGCTGAACGAACTTAAGCACAGATGTGCCTATGCTGACGTGAGGATGATGGTGTTCTTCCTGTGGTGCGGGCTGGTAGAGGACTTCCCTTTTCTTCAGGCTGACTTCCAGCCCAAACAGCTCTGCAGCTGTTGCAAAGCAGGATGTGAGGCGCTGCAGGGCTGCTTCTGAATGGGCAACAAGGGCAGCATCATCAGCAAAAAGCAGCTCACGGACTAGATAGTTTAGAGTCTTAGTGCGAGCCCTCAGACGGCTTAAGTTGGACAAGCTACCATCAGTACGATAGCATATATATATGCCTTCTTCTTCTTCTTCTTCGAGGTCTGCCGTAGCCCTTTGGAGCATCATGCTGAAGAAGATTGTAAATCGGGTTGGTGCAAGAACACAACCTTGTTTCACTCCGTTAGTTATGAGAAAGGGCTCCGAGAGAGCATCGCCGTATCTGACATATTATATTATATTGTTATTGTAGTATTCATTACCCGCCTCTTGTTTCTTTTTAGCACTGTTTAGAGTCTCTTTAAGAGAGGGAAAAGTTGCATGTGATGATGATGATGCAGAGTAGTAGTAGTAGCAGCAGTAGTAGTAGTTATTCCATAGTCTCACCATCTTTTATGTTCAAATTCAGGGGATGGGGGTCGGACAAAGTTCCCAAGGGAAACCATCCTAAATCCTTCATTATAACGAAATGAAAGACCCCAATTAAGCTCCCCAAAGCTTATTAAAACAGATTTTAATCTCTACTCCCTGCTAAGCTGCCCAAGGGTCAGAGCCAGGTTGGAAAAGCTGTGTGTGTGTGTGTGTGTGTGTGTGTGTGTGTGTGTCTATATATATATATATATATATATATATATATATATATATATATATGAGGAGTGGGAGGAATAGCACCCTAATGAGGCTCACACGAGGCTCTTTGGATAAGCTTTAAAATAGCCAAATGAAATAGATCAGAGTGAAGGGCTCCTACCACCAGGGGCGGTCCGTCCATGTAAGCAACCTACGCGGCCGCATAGGGCGCCATCTTGGATGGGCGCCGCCACGCCGCCGTAGCAAACCTCCCTGCTGCCTGCAGCAGCTTCTGAGCATGCGCGGAGATTTTCGCGCATGCCCAGAACCTCCGGAGTGCTCTCCCTTGCCCTGTGAAACGCCCCATGGGAGGGGCTGGCAGGGGCACCAGGAAGCGCTAGGTGAGGCCTTCGAAGGCCCTACCTCACGCTTCCTGGTGTCCGCTGCCCGCACCACCCACGGGGCGTTGCACAGGGCAAGGGAGAGCGCTCCCCCGCCCTCTGCAATGCCCCTGGTTCCCTCTGCCAGCCCCTCCCACAGGCAGGGGGAACCAGGAAGCGCGAAGGCCCCTCCTCGCTCTACAATGTGGGAGCGGCGCGCGGAAGGAGCGGAAGGAGCGCGCGCGCAGGGTACAGCTTCAAAAAAGGTTTTTGGGGGAGGCGGGCACCAAAGTAATGTTGGGGGGGTTCGCCTACCATTGGAAATTACCTTGGACCGCCCCTGCCTACCACCCAGAACTGTTTATGAGCTTGCATTAAAACATCATTGTTTTGGAGGAATAACCTCTTCCACATCCCCTGAATTTGAAGGTCAAAGGTGGCAAAGTGGCTCAAATGTAGAACTAAAGCAACAGGGTCCCTGTTTCAAATTTCCCACTTATCCATGAAGTTCACTGGATCTTGAAGCTCTGAGAGTGAGATTTGTTGTTGTCGTCGTTGTCGTTGTTGTTGTTAATGTTCCAGCATTCCTGCTACTGCTAAGGTCTGGGAGGCACAGTCCAAAAACATCATCTTCTTGCAGTAGGTGGTGGTTCACACCAGATGTCACTATTGTGCAAAAGACATAGAATTGCAATGGGAGCAATCTGTCTGAGGGCTCGCACTAAGACTCTAAACTATCTAGTCCGTGAGCTGCTTTTTGCCGACGCTGCTGCCCTTGTCGCCCATTCAGAAGCAGCCCTGCAGCGCCTCACATCCTGCTTTGCAACAGCTGCAGAGCTGTTTGGGCTGGAAGTCAGCCTGAAGAAAACGGAAGTCCTCTACCAGCCCGCACCACAGGAAGAACACCATCATCCCCACATCAGCACAGGCAAATCTGTGCTTAAGTCCGTTCAGCAGTTCACCTCCCTGGGAAGCATCATCTCTTCAGATGCCAAGATTGATAAAGAGAGAGATCACAGATTAGCAAAGGCAATAGGAAGGCTTCACAAAAGAGTCTGGAGCAAAAAGCACCTGAGGCAAAGCACCAAAATCAGTGTGTACAGAGCTATCGTACTGTCTGTTCTCCTCTATGGGTCTGAAACCTATCGCCAACACCTACGACTCCTCGAACGCTTTCATCAGCGCTGTCTTCGCACAATCCTAAATATACACTGGACCGACTATGTGACTAATGTTGCTGTCCTTGAGCAAGCAGGGATCACCAGCATTGAGGCCATGCTATTGAGAACACAGCTGCGCTGGGCAGGGCACGTCTCTAGGATGGAGGACCACCGCCTCCCAAAGATACTACTCTATGGTGAACTCGCCACGGGTCAGCGCAAGAGAGGCGCCCCAAAAAGAGATACAAGGACTCCTGAAACAACATCTCAGGCTAGGCCAGATAGATCACCAAAAATGGTCCACCATGGCCTCACATTTGGGAAGCATGGAGACACACTATCCACAATGCTGCAACCTCTTTCGAGAAGACACGCCGAACGGGTCTCGAAGAGTAACGACAATGCAGAAAGAACCACAACTTTGAAACAACATCACCCAAGGAGCCTTTCTGCTGTGCTTTCTGCAACCGGACTTGTCTACCTCGGATTGGCCTTCTTAGTCATCAATGCGTTTGTAGAAAGCGTGGGATGAGTCCTTCCTAAGAATCTTCGTTCGCAAAGTAATGCCAGAGAGAGAGAGAGAGAGAGAGAGAGAGAGAGAGAGAGAGAGAGCGCACTGGGAGCAAACCAAGCTCTCTTTGCCCAGTGTCTCCGCTCTTGCAATGATGGAGCAAAGGCTGGAGGAGAATTGCATCGTATTTATAGGGTGATCCAGTGGTAGGTTTGCTTCTCCTTCTTTTCCTTTTCGTCCTTCTCCTTCTCTTTCTGTTCCTCCCAGGGGCGGTCCAACGGGTAGGCCAAGGACGCGGCCGCGTGGGGCGCCATTTGGGAAGGGGCAAATTCCCCACCCACCGGGCGTCGGCGCCAGACAGCGTCTTGGCCCTGCCGATGTTCCTCAGGCAGCGTCGCGGCTGCTTTTGGGCCCCGGCCTTGTGCGCTCCGACGCCGCTTCTGTGCATGTGCAGAGGTTTTCGCGCAGTTGCTCCAGAGCTGAAATTGAGCGCAGGAGCAACTGCGCATGCGCGAAAACCTCTGCGCATCCCCAGTAGCTCCCTTGCGCAGAAGCCTGTTAGCAAAGCACTCCCTATTGGGCAGGCAGGGAGTGCTTCCCCTCCCTTTGTCTCCGCGCGTTTGCGGGGAAGGAGAAAAGAATCAGTGAAGGAAGTGTAAGTGAAGGAATGAATGAAGGGCTTTCCTCCTCCTCCTCCTCTGTGGCCTCTTCTCTCCCTCCTTCCTTTCTTCGGCTCTATTTCTGTCTAGACCTGAGGGGCCTGAGGCTATGAGGAGTTGTGGGAGTTGGAGTCCAAAACACCTAGAGGGAGGGAGGGAGGGCCCAAGTTTGACCAGGCCGCGCTGCCTGTATTCGACCTCATTTGAACATTTTGGCTGTTATTCTATTTACATTTACATTGGGATCCTAATTTTGGACTTATAGGAGATTCCTACGAATCATGAGTCGGGTGATAGGTAATATATTCTGATTCTGATGCATTTACATTGCATTCCTTGTTGAGTATTATACAGTTCTGCTTAATATTGTCATACAATATAATAAAAATACAATATAACAATAGAATAATGATATATTTTATATTACATGTAATATTACAAACAGTATTGCAGTATAGTGGTATTGTACAAAATAGTAATATATAATATTTTATTTTACTTTATTTGGGGTTATTTGAGTTTTATAGGAGTAATGAAAATATTTAGCAGAAGATAATTTTATTTAAATAAATAATTTTAATCATTAATTTATAATAATAGTAATACTATAATAGAATGTTATATTATACTAGCTGTACCCGGCACGCGTTGCTGTGCCCTATTTAGGAGATGCGAGATGTAAGGGTTGGAAATGATGTGACTTACGGTCTTGGTGGGGTCATGTAGGCATGAATGGCGCACTTTCTATGTGTGCTCCAAATGATGTCATCTGGAAGCATGAGTTGTATTGTCTTCTATAGCGGAGGAAGTGTTTTGATTCTGGAGTGTGTCCACTCAGCAAAGTCTGTAGTGGTTGTGGAGGAATGGCAAGTGGTGCTAGAGAGACATTACCGGCTAGACAGCACATGCCCGGTCTTTCTGCTGGGTATTTCAGGGCTTTGCAGTGTGTGCAGATGTGCGTTAGGGTGCCAATGTCGGCCTCTGGCGTCATGCTGTAGTCTTCTGCAGCGTTGTATCTGAAGGCTAGGCGGTGGAATTGGTTGTGGTGTTTTTGAAGTTTGTTTTCTGTGTTGCGACGTCGTGTTTCTGCGCTCCTTGCGCGCTGCTGTTGTGTTGCATTTCTGCGTCTTTGTTGTTCCTGGCTGCGCGCTTCTTCTTGTCGTGCAGTTCTTTGCATTTGGTTCTCAGCTGTGCGTCGTGCAGTGACCTGTTGTCTGTGTCTCTGCTGCGCAGTGTGTTTCTGTTCTGGCGTTTGTTCTGCCCTTTTTTGTTTGATGTATGTAGCATTGTGAGTGTGTCGTCCGATGCTGTTATTTTTATAAGGCATGGCTTGTCTTTTGGGTCAGTTTATGTCTGTGTGGAAGGAAGGAATGGTTTTAGTTTGTGGTGTTTGTAGTTGTTGTGTGTACGGGGTCCCGTAAGGTTGGTGGGATGGGTTGTGATTGGAAGTTGTGTTGTGTTGTGTGGGTAGGAATTTGCTGGAGAATTGCTCCCTCAGAGTTTGGTTTTGGCAGTTTAACCCTCAAACACCAACTGAAATCTCTCAGCATTCTATCCTAGCCTTGGATGGCTCTTGCCAGCGTTGCTATGGTTACAGCAGTTATGCAAATCCGCCCTTATTGGCAGCCAATCATGTTGTTCAGAATGTAGAGGCTGGGTGAGTCTTTGGTTGCCCCGGAGGATGCTGGTAAATGTAGTTTTATTTTTACTCGTTGTTTTGGGGGCCTTTTAGGTTTTGGGGGGGAAAGTTTCTTTGCTACAAACGTACCTTGCTTGAGGCCTATTTCTGTTGGCAAGTATTGTTTTTCTGCGTTGTATGGTTTCTTTGTTTGAGGTATACATCACATGACGTGAACCCATTTATATAATAGATTATAATGTCAAAATATTATAATATAATTATATTGTAATGTAGTATAATATAATTATGATATAATATAGTATGAGTATGGTATAATATATTGTATATAGATTGATACAATATAATACTACTAATGGCATTGTGATATTATAATTGTATATTTGTTTTACATGGGGGCGCCAAAATAATGTTTTTTTGGGTTGGCGCCAAAATAATGTTCGCTTACCATTTAAAATTACCTTAGACCGCCCCTGGTTCATCCACCTGCCGGTACTTAGCGTCTTCCCCCCTCCCTCTCTCTCTATTTTATTCCAGACATAAAGCAAAGGAGAGAAGGGTACTTGAATGGCTTTTTGCTTGTGCCGCAAACCGAATCCCTTCCGAACGCCTACGCCAACTGAATAGAAATTGTGGCCTGAACTTAATGGTCACCATATTGCAAATTCAAGCCAAGGAATGACTTATGCAACGGCCGCTTTTCATGATCGCAGTGGAGAGAAACCCTGGCAGAGAGTTTTGGTGCCAAGGTTTTGGCTCCAATACTTATTGCATCAGAAATACAGTATTTGCCAAGCTTTGCAGTAAAGACAACAGGATAGAAAGCCAAACCACAAAGAGGAGGGGCAGAAACAAGCCCCTGTGGCACAAAGTGGACTAAAGAGCTAGATTTGTGGGTGCAAACACTCCCTTCTCGGAGAGGGACATGATCCAGGCACAAGGCAGGTGAGGGCAAGACTGGAGCGGAGGAGGAAGTGCACAGGAAGGGGCAGGTTGGCGCATGGCGCATGGGAAGGCCCTTGCCACAAGCATGGCAAAGCCCAGCATGATGGAACCCGAGATGTCATTTCGGAGGTACCTCGGGGTCAGGAAGGCGGTGATAAATTTGCGGTAGAGATTGAAAGATACTCTGTGAACCCTTCCTCCCTGTTTTGGAGACTCCGCACCTGATTAGTGTTTTTTATTCTCCACCTGTTGTCATTCCCACTGCTATTTTTTTGTATCATGTTGAACTTTGAAAAAAAATACTTTTTCAGGACTACGTTACTTGAACTACAATTCCCAGCGGTCCTTAGTGAACACAGGATACTCATTGCTGATTGATGGTGGTGATTGTTTGGCATTTCGGAGTCTAAAAAGGTCACTTCTCCCAACTCTGCAGTGCCATTCTCCTGGCTTGCTTGGGAGAGAAAGGATTAGCAACACAAAAATCTGTTTGATTTGGATGCTCTGCTCCCATTGTCTCCAGGTAAATATCAATCAGGGAACAGCAAACACAGGCTTCTTACCATGACACGGGCACTTCTTGTTCCAGTGTCCAGATGGAACACGCTTATCTTTAGCATGGAAAGGCAAAAAGAACGTTGGGGGGAAGCTCAGTTGTGTATCTTTGTGTCTCCGCTTCCAAGTAATTGGTTAAACCAGTGTTTTTCAACCTTTTTTGAGCCGCCGCAGCACGTTTTTTACATGTGCAAAATCCTGGGGCACACCACCAACCAAAATGACACAAAATGACACTCTAACACAGTCATACATATAGTTAATATGTTTTTAAATGTATTTATACACTCAGTGTGAAACCTGGGCCTGTTTCGATGAACACAATATAGATATGACTTCCTCTCACATACTTATACATGGCTATCATGTCTTCTCTCCGCCTTCTCTTCTTCAGGCTAAACATGCCCAGCTCTTCAAGCCGCTCCTCGTAGGGCTTGTTCTCCAGACCCTTGTGAAATTTCACCCTGGTGGGCTCCTGTATATAAATAATAATAATAAATATAATATAATAATATTGTATAATAATATAATTAATATACTACTACTACTAATAATAATAATAATATCAGCTCCAGCTTCTCATGCAGAGACATCAGTGAGCCACGGCACACTTTTTACATTGACAAAATCCTGGGGCACACCACCAACCGAAATGACACAAAATGACACTCTAACACAGTAATACATATAGTTAATATGTTTTTAAATGTATGTATACACTCAGTGTGAAACCTGGGCCTGTTTCGATGAACACAACAGAGATGTCCTGGCAGGAATGGCAGAAAGAAGGTCTTGCTTAACAGCTGTCAGTCTCTCTCTGTGGTCTTATGCATCAATAAGGAAGGAAGGAAGGGAGGGAGGGAGGGAGGGAGGGAGAAGGGAGGGAGGGAGGAAAAGGGGAGGGAGGGGAGGGAGGGAGGGAGGGAGGGAGGGAGGGGAGGAAGGAAGGAAGGAAGGAAGGAAGGAAGGAAGGAAGGAAGGAAGGAGAGAAGGAAGGAGAGAAGGAAGGAAGGAAGGAAGGAGAGAAGGAAGGAGAGAAGGAAGGAAGGAGAGAAGGAAGGAGAGGAAGGAAGGAGAGAAGGAAGGAAGGAAGGAAGGAGAAGGAAGGAAGGAGAGAAGGAAGAATGGAACCAAAGAGCAAAGAAAGGGAGGAAAGAAACAGGTAAAGAAGGAAGAAAGAAAAAGGGAAAGAAGAAGGAAAAGAAAAAGAGGGAAGGAAAGAGGGAGGGAAGGTTGGCCACAGCAACACGTGGCGAGTACAGCTAATAAATTTATACAGCTAATATATATATATATATATATATGAGAGATGTTTGGGAGACCAAGAGGACCAACTGACAAAAATGGATCAAGGGCATTCAATAGGATCCAAGTTCTTGCCTCATGTTCAACTACTGATTCAATGGAGAGAGGCTTTGGGATGAGACCCCATGCGGTCCATGGGATGGAGGCTTTTCCCACCCTTGTTTCAAAGCCTTCCAGATCTCGACACACCATGAGGAAGGCCGTCGGAAGAACAAACAGATTATCCCGGAGGAGGAAATGCCACCTTATCTTGATCTGCAGTTGTCGTCACGGGCGGTTAATCCCTTTTATCTCGGACCTTTTGTGTTTTGCTTGGCCCATAGGGATGTCATTTATGGATCCGCACAATGAGCAAGCCCAGCCAAGCCAAACAGGCCCCGTGACAAGCTCTAAGCCCCTCAAAGGCTCCATGGGCCAACGACAAGGATGGGGTCCACGCAGAAGCCCGTTTTGCAGAAGGACCATACAGGATATATGCAGAAGTCTATTTTCTGCACTTTCAGAGAAGGACCATATAGTGTGTTTATGTGTATGTGTGTATGAGAAGGCACGAGTGCGAGGAAGGCCTCAGTGGGTGCTTGTAGCTTAGTATGCCTCAGTGTTGGTTGCCCTCAGTATGAAGAGGCCTCAGTCTGAGAGAGGCCTCAGTCTGAAAGAGGCCTTAGTGTGAGAGGCCTCAGTATGAGAAGGCATGAGTGTGAGGAAGGCTTCAGTGTGTGCTTGCAGCTTAGTATGCCTCAGTATTGGTTGCCCTCAATATGAAGAGGCCTCAGTATGAGAAGGCACGGGTGTGAGGAAGGCCTCAGTGTGTGCTTGTAGCTTAGTATGCCTCAGTGTTGGTTGCCCTCAGTATGAAGAGGCCTTAGTCTGAGATAGGCCTCAGTATGAGAAGGCACGAGTGTGAGGAAGGCCTCAGTGTGTGCTTGTAGCTTAGTAGGCCTCAGTGTTGGTTGCCCTCAGTATGAAGAGGCCTTAGTCTGAGAGAGGCCTCAGTATGAGAAGGCACGGGTGTGAGGAAGGCCTCAGTGTGTGCTTGTAGCTTAGTAGGCCTCAGTGTTGGTTGCCCTCAGTATGAAGAGGCCTTAGTCTGAGAGAGGCCTCAGTATGAGAAGGCACGAGTGTGAGGAACGCCTCAGTGTGTGCTTGTAGCTTAGTAGGCCTCAGTGTTGGTTGCCCTCAGTATGAAGAGGCCTCAGTCTGAGAGAGGCCTCAGTATGAGAAGGCACGAGTGTGAGGAACGCCTCAGTGTGTGCTTGTAGCTTAGTAGGCCTCAGTGTTGGTTGCCCTCAGTATGAAGAGGCCTCAGTCTGAGAGAGGCCTCAGTATGAGAAGGCACGAGTGTGAGGAACGCCTCAGTGTGTGCTTGTAGCTTAGTAGGCCTCAGTGTTGGTTGCCCTCAGTATGAAGAGGCCTCAGTCTGAGAGAGGCCTCAGTATGAGAAGGCACGAGTGTGAGAAAGGCCTCAGTGTGTGCTTGTAGCTTAGTATGCCTCAGTGTTGGTTGCCCTCAGTATGAAGAGGCCTCAGTCTAGTCCAGTGTTTCTCAACCTGGGGGTCTGGACCCTTGGGGGGAGGTGTCGCAAGGGTGTGTCAGAGGGGTCGGCAAGGGCCATCAGAAAAAACAGTATTTTCTGTTGGTCCTGGGGGTTCTGTGTGTGAAGTTTGGCCCACTTCCATCATTGGTGGGATTCAGAATGCTCTTTGATTGTAGGTGAACTATACATTCCAGCAACTACAACTCCCAAATGTCAACGTCTACCCCCCCCCCCCCCCGAAATCCTCCAGTGTTCACATTTGGGCATATTGAATATTTGTGGTCCAGATTCATAATTGTTTGCTCTCTGGATGTAGGTGAACTACAACTCCAAAACTCAATGTCAATGTTCACCAAACCCTTGCAGTATTTTCCGTGGTTGGTCATGGGAGTTCTCTGTACCAAGTTTGGTTTAATGCCATCGTTTGTGGAGTTCAGAATGCTTTTTAATTGTAGGAAAACTATGAATCCCAGCAATTACGACTCCCAAATGACAAAAATCAACACCCCCCCCCCTCCAACCACACCATTATTCAAATTTGGGTGTATTTATTATTTATTTATTTACTATATTTCTATACCGCCCCTCTCAGCCCAGAGGCAACTCGGGTATTTTGTGCCAAATTTGGCCCAGCGAATGAAAATACATCCTGTATATCAGATATTCACATTACGATTCATAACAGGAGCAAAAGTACAGTTGTGAAGTAGCAAGAAAAATAATGTTATGATTGGGGGGGGGGGGGCACCACAACAGAAGGAACTGCATTAAGGGGTCGCTGCATTAGGAAGGTTGCGAAACCAGGCCCGGGTTAACCCCTTTTGGCGCCCTTGGCCACACTTTAGAATTACGCCCCCAAACCAACCTCTACCGCACCCCACCTCCTCCTCATGGTGCCACGCGCCCTCCTTCCTTGAGTCAAGGAAGGAGGGCACGAGGAGGAGGAGGTGGAGGGAAGCCCCCAGGCCCGGCCACTGCTGGGCATGCGTGGCACCCAGGAACATGGCAGAGGAGGCAGAGGCGCTCGCGCCCTCCTGCTGCACATGCCTGGCAGCAGCCCTGGGGGCGGGGCTTCCATCCTCCTCCTCCTCACAGCGGCGCGCGCCCTCCTTCCTTGAGTCAAGGAAGGAGGGCGCGAGTAGGAGGCAGAAGGAAGCTTCTGGGGCCGCTGCCGGGCTTGCGTGGCAGCCAGGAACATGGCAGAGGAGGCAGAGGCGCGCGTGCCCTCCTGCTGTTACCGAACAATAGAAAGGGCCTTGCCCAGATGGGGCCAAGGACACCGTAAACCCCTAAAAACTGGGAATCCTAAATATGATTTGGTGGATCCTTTTAAACGCTAGAAATCCCAAAATATCCCAAATCAATAGTCTCACCAAATCCTGGAAGCGTGCCCCACCGAGAGAAGGTTCTGACCAGCTGGAAAGGATGAAAGCCACCGTCCTGAGTGATCCGCAAAGCTAACATGTCTTTATTGTGAAGATACAGTCATATTTATGCCTTAAAATCCATACATTCCTTTGAGTCTTTGAATTCTAATAACTCAGGTGAACGGAACCGCGAGACAGATGTCACAGGAGGCTCTGAGACTAGGAATGAATATTCACTTCGCAGTCGGAATCGTAACCAACAAAACTACCGCCCCCAAAATTTTCGCAGGGGCCGGGGAAAACGGCACAACACTTAGTCATGAATCTGTCTAATTATAATTTGTCTACACGGGAACTGGACTTAGTAAATAAAGGTGCATCTTTCGTCCTGACACCAGGATGTTCAGATTTGAAAATCAGACAAGAATTGGCTCATTTATTTCGGAAAATTCGGCTGAGGGAATTTTTTGCATTACATTAAGGACACTAGCGACTTTATTAAAAAAATTGAGGATGCATCTGTGGACACACAAGACATCTTAGTAGTTGCGGACATTGCATCACTATATACCAACATCCCACTGGATGAAGCCAGAGCCGTTGTAGCTGACACACTAGATATGAGATCTATGACTCAGTGCCTCCCCACGAATTACCTTATTGAACTTCTGGACTGCATACTTGGGTATAATTATTTCAAATTCAAGGGCATCTTTTATTTACAAACCCAAGGAGTAGCCATGGGCTCACCTGTTGCCCCATCCATTGCCAACCTCTTCATGGGACATTTGGAAGCCACACACCTCTATACCACTGACCATAAGTACAAATACCCTGGTTTGAAGATGTACTGGCGCTATATTGATGACGTCTTCCTCGTGGCTCGTTCCGATACCAACTTACCTGATTTATTACATTGGATGAACTCCTGGCACTTGAACATCTCATTTACCATGGAATCCAGCCGTTCGGAGGTGAACTTCCTGGATGTCTCAGTCTTTAAAACCCGGAATCGGAACTTAGGGGTCCGGACCTACCATAAGCCCACTGAGAGAAATTCATATCTTCACTTCAAAAGTTTCCATGCACACGCATTAAAGAACAACCTGCCATTCTCCCAGTTCCTGAGAGCCAAACGGAATTCGACCTTCGACCAAGACTATAAGACTGAGGTCAACAGGATGTCCAACAACTTTACAGATAGGGGTTACCCCAAACAGGTTGTTGATAATGCTAAAAGGAGGGTTGATCGCACCCCTAGAGAACATACCCTACAATCTACAACCAGAAAACCTACTACAACACGACTCGTGTGGCCACTGACACTCACGCCACACAGTCGGGACATCAACAATGTAGTCAAGAAATATTGGCATCTTTTGGACACTATCCCCGGTTTACGACAACCCCCTATGGTCGCATACCGCAGAACAAGGAATATCGGCGACATACTTACCCATACTGACCATGCCCTACATACCACCAAAAGTACTCTCACACCAGGATGTAGGCCATGTGGCCGCTGCGGCATTTGCAAAATGATTGACTCCAACAAGACCATAGCCCATACTTGGAAAAACAAGACGTTCGAACTCAAGAGTTTTACTACATGTACCACCCAGGGGGTGGTCTCTGCCATCTTCTTCCCATGTAACCTGGTGTACATTGGGCAAACCAGTAGAACCCTCAGAGTCCGCGTCACTGAACACCGTTCAAAAATCAGGACCGGCGCTACTGATAGTATCCTATACTCTCATTTTAACATCAAGGGTCACTCAGAGAACTCCTTGAGAGTAATGGCTCTACAAAAATCAATTGTGCTCCTCATGCAGACAACAGGAAAGCCCTTTTAAGGGCAGAAACATCCTGGATCCAATTAGTAGGTTCTGAGCACCCTAAGGGCCTCAATGAGCAACTAAGTATCTCAGCCTTGATCACTTAATCATTCTATTGTTTCCACATTATATAATACTTACCTGTGTATCATGAATTTACCCTTCATTTGAAATGGGCTATTAAGCTGATGTGCGTTAAGCTGCACCCTTCTTATTCTCTGATGCTGGTATGTATTTTCTATATTACCTAATGGCAATTGCCTGATATGTATGTGAATATTGTATTATGTTACTCCTTTGTACTTGGTTACCTGCATTTTGCTGATGAATACTCCTGTTTATTTTATTGTAGATGTGGTTTTGTTGTGACATGCGAGTCCTGACGAAGCATCTGCCACACATACGTGGTCTCTAGCGAAACGGGCTGGTGCCTCATATTGCCTGGGATTATATGTGTCTGGGCTGTACCCGTTGACTCACGCCATGCCCCTAACCCGCATCTGGATGAATATACATTGAATTGTTATTGAAAGATTGAACTTCAAATATATCATATTTTCTATGGAGAAGTGACTGAGCTTGTGTTAATTTTGGAATACTTGAAGACACACTATTGCTTACCTAGCACAGGAGGTGCACCCCTGCATCATTTATCTTTGGGCAACAGAACAGATATTATTTGGACAAGACACCTTTAAATCCTCTTGGCACTCCCAGCGGGGCAGCAGCTGGCCAGCGTTTGTCCTGTTATCCACACACGGCCTACTCTGTGGGACTGCAACCTGAACAACCCAGCGGAAATTATATATACTTGGGCATCGCCACCTCATTTACCCATATTGCCACTTTATACATCTTTATTTTACGGCGCTACACTTTGTTTACATTCATTTCCGGGTTCGGATCCCCCCGGCGTACTCTCGCGAGATCACGCCACTGTGGTCTCGCCCCACGAGAGTAGCCTCCGTCCGCCGCAACGCGAGAACTACACGGAGACTTCAGCATTGCGTCATTTCAAGGACTCCTCCCTCGGCGTGCCGCTTAGCCTTCTGGTTATTGTAGGCATTGATAGCGTCACCATCGCATCGCCAGGAAGTGACGGACCACTCACGTCACCTCCGCCCACGCCGATTGACTGCTGGGAATTGTAGTTTACTTTGCCTTTATTATCGCTACTTGGGGGACACTTTCCTGTACCCACCGGGTGGGGTTTAATTGCATGTCCACCTTGATATTGAATACTGGGATTGTTCCATCTGTTTGAATGTTCATTTTGCTGCGGACTCAGCCCTGACTGTGTAAGGTTATCGACATCAGCGCCATCTGGTGTCCTTTCATACTTCCCTTCTCCTCCTCACGGTGCCGTGCGCCCTCCTTCCTTGAGTCAGACAGAGGGAAGCCCCACTCCCGGAGCCGCTGCTGGGCTTGCGCAGCAGGAGGGCGCGAGCACCTCTGCCTCCTCCGCCATGTTCCTGGGTGCCACGCATGCCTGGCAGCGGCCCCGGGAGCTTCCTTCCGCCTCCTCCTCCTTGCGCCCTCCTTCCTTGACAAGGAGGCGGGGGGAATGGCGAGGGGGGGCGCCATTCCCTCCTCCCCCACCCCCTCGCAGCGCTTTCCCCCCGCCCTCCCCCGAGAGAGAGAGTCATCTCCATGCCGCGCGATGCGGTTTTGTTTCAACATTTTTTTTGGTCTGTGTGAACTGCGCCCCCCTTGGCTTGCGCCCCTAGGCCTGTACGAAACACTGATCTAGTCCAACCGCCTTCTCTTATGCGGAAACACGCAACTAAAGCCCTCCCCAAAGAAGATCTCCAAATCAGACGAGTCACCCTCCGAGGCAGTCGATTCCACGGTTGGATAGTTTTTATATATTCTTCCTCATATTTTGGTAGGATCCCTTTCCGTGCTATCCGAACTCATTGGTTGTGTCTGAAGCATTGAGACCGTGCCATGCAGGTGAGAAAATAGAGCGTGAAAGCAATGCACACTTTCAGATATTTTTGGACAGATTTCGGTGGGAAGCGAGGCTTTGCAAGGGATTGAAAGCTCTGGGTAAAGTAGAAATGCAGAACTGTTGCATTTCGTCTGAAAGTTGCCCCCTTCTATGGCGATGTCTTAGGAAATAATTTATTACATATAATAAAAGTCAGTGTTGGTGGGTGGTGGGCGGGTGGGCCGAGCGACGGGAGGAATATGTGCCAGCGTTTCGATTGGCTGCCACTCCAGGATTATTTGCATAACGGCTCTGAATAGCCCGCCTCTCAACATTCCAACAATCCCAGGCAGCAGAGAAAGGAAGGGAAAGGGCCCGAGGCAGACACACAGAGCCCACCTGACCCATTCTACATCCTGGTGCAGTTTCAAATAGGACGAACCATGGATGATGGGACTTGAAGTACCTCCACCCACCTCCTGAGAACGCTGCCAGAGAGGGTAAAAGAAAGGGCCTGACTGAATTAACACTTGATTTTCCTGGACTAGGCCTCAGTTACTCCAGAAAGGGCCTGAAAGGGCCTGACTGAATTAACAGTCAGGCTTCCCAAACTTCATTTTCTGGACTAGGCCTCAGTTACTGGGCTACTATGCAAGGACTGAGTTAACAGTAAGGCTGCCTTAACTTGATACTCCAGATTAGGCCGCCAATCATGGGACCCTGTGTATGGCCTGAATTGACAGTAACACTTCCTCAACTAGATTATCCTGACTAGGCCAAAGTTACTGGGATACTGTGTAACGGCTGAAATAACAGTAAGGCTTCCTAAACTTGCTTTTCCTGACTAGGCCTCAGTTACTGTGATACTGTGTCAAGACAGATCCCGCTGCGACCCTCATCCAGTGCATGGTCATGACCACACTTGGCACACAAAGTCCCCATGATCCACTTTACATCCTGGTGCAGTTCGGAGGATGGTGGGCCACGGATGATGGGACTTGAAGTACCTCCACTCACTTCACAAGACCGCTGCCAACCTCATCCAAAGACGGATCAAGACCAAACTTGGTACACAGAGCCCCCATGACTCCTTCTACATCCTGGTATAGTATTGAGGAGGATGGACCACAAATGATGGGACTTGAAGTACCTCCACTCACTTCACAAGACCGCTGCCAACCTCATCCAAAGACTGATCAAGACCAAACTTGGCACACAGAGCCCCCATGACTCCTTCTACATCCTTGTATAGTATTGAGGAGGATGGACCACGGATGATGGGACTTGAAGTACCTCCATTCACTTCACAAGACCGCTGCCAACCTCATCCAAAGACTGATCAAGACCAAACTTGGCACACAGAGGCCCCATAACTCCTTCTACATCCTTGTATAGTATTGAGGAGGATGGACCACGGATGATGGGACTTGAAGTACCTCCACTCATTTTACAAGACCGCTGCCAACCTCATCCAAAGACTGATCAAGACCAAACTTGGCACACAGAGCCCCCATGACTCCTTCTACATCCTTGTATAGTATTGAGGAGGATGGACCACGGATGATGGGACTTGAAGTACCTCCACTCTCTTCACAAGACCGCTGCCAACCTCATCCAAAGACTGATCAAGACCAACCTTGGCACACAGAGCCCCCATGACTCCTTCTACATCCTTGTATAGTATTGAGGAGGATGGACCACGGATGATGGGACTTGAAGTACCTCCACTCACTTCACAAGACCGCTGCCAACCTCATCCAAAGACTGATCAAGACCAACCTTGGCACACAGAGCCCCCATGACTCCTTCTACATCCTGGTATAGTATTGAGGAGGATGGACCACTGATGATGGGACTTGAAGTACCTCCACTCACTTCACAAGACCCTGCCAACCTCATCCAAAGACTGATCAAGACCAACCTTGGCACACAGAGCCCCCATGACTCCTTCTACATCCTGGTGCAGTTCGGAGGAGGGTGGACCACGGATGATGGGACTTGAAGTACCTCCACTCACTTCCCAAGACTGCTGCGACCCTCATCCAATAACTGAGCAAGACAAAATTTGCCACACATAATCCCCATGACCCACTCTACACCCTGGTGCACTTTGGAGGAGGACGGACCATGGACGATGGGACTCCCAGCACCTTCCCTCACTTCCCGAGACCACTGCAAGCCACATAAACAACTGATAAGGACCAACCTTGGCACAAAATGCCTTTCTCAAATAACCCAGGCAGTGCCGGGTCCCCAAGCTAGTAATAGAAATAAATAATGAACAAATGCTTGGCTTCCCTGTGTCCCCTTCTCTGCCCTTTCTCTCTTTGCCATCGGGCACTTCAAGACCAGACAAACGAGATTTCTGCCTGGCAAGGTTTCCTCACCTCAAATTGACACCTGTCCAAACGTAGCCTTTTAACTCCTCGCTGGTGCCGGAGGCTTCGATTGCAAAAGCGACTGCGTCTGTAAGGAAGCAAAGGCATTGCCCAGAAGGCCAATGGAGAACAAGAGCACCTGTGCAAACCTGCCCAGCAGCCCATGTGTTGCGTGCCGGCTGGCATTCTTCTCCCTTGCCGACGGCCTCACTCATACGCTTCTCCCTTTCCCTTGGTTTCTTGCACAGAGACATTTTCCCATTGCCATGTGGCAATATTCATAAAGCAGCCTAAGCTGGACTGATACAAAAATAAGGTTGTATACTGCCTTCATGGTGCTGGCATTTTAAAAAAGCAAGCTTTTTGAGGGCTTCATGGTCATCGGTAGATGGGACCACAAAGGCCATCTAGACCAACCCGATAAAATCCGTAATTGGATCTGACCACAAAGGCCATCTAGACCAACCCAATCAAATATATAGTTGGGTGGGACCACAGAGGCCATCTAGACCAGTGTTTCCCAACCAGTGTTCCGCGGCACACTAGTGTTCCATGAGCGATCACCTGGTGTGCCGTGGAAAAGCCTCTCTCCCCCCCCTTCTTTCCCTCCTGCCTGCTACTGCTGCTTGAGGAGGGGGAGGGGGAGAAGGGGCTGAGGCGCCACCTCCTTCGGCCATTTCCCCTCCGCGTGCCAGCCAGCCGGCCCATCCTGGCTGCCAGGAAGGGACTGGGCACCTCGGGGAGCCTCAGAACAAAGGCTTCCCAGAGTGCCCAGGCCCTGCCTGGGAGCCGAGTTTGGCCATCTCGCGTCTTTCACCAAGCCCGGCGGAGCCGCCCCGCTGACCCATGAGGAGCTGCGCAGGCGGTGAGTGAGGCTCCTGCTCCCCACGACCACAATTCAAACCTGGCGGGGAGGGAAGGGGCAACTTGAGTGAGAGGGAGACTGCTGGTCTTTCGAGCCCCCCCTCCAGAAACTGTAACTCCCAAATGTCAAGGTCTATTTTCCCCAAACTCCATCTGTGTTCACATTTGGGTGTATTGAGTATTCATGCCAAGTTTGGTCCTGATCCAACATTGTTTGAGTCCACAGTGCTCTCTGGATGTAGGTAAACTACAACTCCAACATTCAAGGGCAATTCTCAAGCAAACCCTTTCAGTACTTTCTGTTGGTAATGAGAGTTCAATATGCCAAGTTTGGTTCAATTCCATTGTTGCAAGAGTTCAGGATGCTCTTTGTTTGTGTGTTAACTATAAATCCCAGAAACTGTAACTCCCAAATGTCAAGGTCTATTTTCCCCAAACTCCATCTGTGTTCACATTTGGGCATATTGAGTATTCATGCCAAGTTTGGTCCTGATCCAACATTGTTTGAGTCCACAGTGCTCTCTGGATGTAGGTGAACTACAACTCCAAAACTCAAGGTCAATTAACTATATGTATTACTGACTGTGCTAGAGTGTCATTTTGGTTGGTGGTGAGCCCCAGGATTTTGTAAATGTAAAAAGTGTGCCGCGGCTCAAAAAAGGTTGGGAAACAGTGATCTAGACCACTGATTCTCAAAGTGGGTGGTACCACCGTCTGGCGGGCGGTGAGGCGATCCAAGGGGGCGGTGGGAGGCTCAGGGGAATTTGGGGGGCGGTGAACCCCTTTAAGGTGGCGGTGAACGATTGGCCATTTAGGAGGGGTCATGCGGCCCTCTTATTTGGTCCCGCCCCCTTCGCTTTGACCTGCATATTAGATATTTGGATTAGAATTCGTAAGACTAGCAAAATTATTTATGAAGTAGCAACAAAAATATGGTTGTGGGTCACCACAACATGAGGAACCTTATTTAGGGGTCACGGCATTAGAAAGGTTGAGAACCACTGCATTAATACATATATCTTTCTGTTTAATTGCTATTAAATTTTTAAAAATAATTTCTAGGGGGGCGGTGAGTAAAAAAATTTCTGGAAAGGGGGCGGTAGGCCAAAAAAGTTTGGGAACCACTGATCTAGACCAACCCAATAAAAGATGTAATTGGATGGACCACAAAGGCCTTCTAGACTGATTATATAATTGGATGGGAACACAAAGGTCATCTAGATTAACGCAAAGGTTGGGACCGCAAAGGCCATCTAGACCAACTCTAGGTGACCAACCATTTAGAAACTTAGTAACCTTAAGATCTGTACCTCTAAGAAGATACTGTAACCAACTAAGCTCTGTGTACCTTAAAACCTCCACGCAAATAAACTGTTAAAGTTCTCTATTCAAAAAATAAAAATTATATATATATATATATATATATAGATAGATAGATAGATAGATAGATAGATAGATAGTTGGATGGGACCACAAAGGCCATCTAGATAAATTCAATATATAAGTGGATGGGACCACAAAGCTACAACTCCAAAATCTAAGGTTAATGCCCACCAGACCCTTCCAGTATTTTCTGTTGGTCATGGGAGTTCCGTGTGCCAAGTTTGGTTCAATTCCATTGTTGGTGGAGTTCAGAATGCTATTTGATTGTATGTAAACTATAAATCCCAGCAACTACAACTCCCAAGTTACAAAATCAACCCCACCAGTATTCAAATGTGAACGTATCGGGTATTTGTGCCAAATTTGTGCCAAATCTGCGTATCAGATGTTTACATGATGATTCATAACGGGAGCAAAATGACAGCTATGAAGTAGCAACGAAAATAATGTGATGGTTGGGGGGTCACCACGACACGAGGAACTAGATTAAGGGGTCGCAGCATTCGGAAGGTTGAAAAACACTGGTATAGATGAAGTTTGTGAAATCACCACATGGAGATGGTTTCTGTAGTAGTAGTTGTTGTTTTTAATAATAAAAAGAGTCTTCAAGCCAAAACAAAAACACACTTTTAACTCCAAACACTTTGTTCCAGTGTTAAAATAGATAGATACTGTATATATAATGACATTGGAAACGTAACAGCAGTAGTTAATGAGGAATCCCAAGGAAAACGCACTCAGGGAGAGAAAAGGGGGAAGCGGCAGACGCAGGGTGTTTTACATCTCGTCACAAAGCAAAATGGAGCCAAACAGATTCTTTAAAAAATGAAAACAAAAATAAATGCTACGGAACAAAGACCGACGGGCGACGCAAACGTCATCGGAGGGAAATACATCACTTAAAATATATTTAAACCCAGTTAAAAACCTCTCTAGCATCATCGTTAAATTAGTAAAAAATATTTCTTTTTTCAAGTGTAAAAATAACAACAACCAAAGCTCTTTAAATTAATTTTTTTTGTCTTACATTAAAAACTTTTATTTATGTCAGGAATTTTTTTTACAGATTTCAAAGGAGCAATTTTTTTTACTACCCAGCAGGCTTTAAAGTCGTGTGTCTACACCAGTGTTTCCCAACCGCTGTTCCGCGGCACACTACTGTTCCGTGAGAGATCAGCTGGTGTGCTGCGGAAAACCTCTCTTCCCCCCTTTCTTCCTAGTGTTCCCTGGGGGTGCCTTCCCCTCGTGTGAGAGGCCCTTCCTTCCTTCCTTTCTCCCTCCCTCCCTCCCTCCCTCCCTCCTGCCGGCCTCTCCCTCCTGCCTGGCTCACCGGCAGGGGCGGTCCTACCTATTCCGGGGGGTAAGCGGAAAATCTTTTTGTGCCCCCCCCCGGTGGCTCCCGAGCGCGAGTCACGCTTTGGAGCCCAGTGCGCATGCATGAATCTGTGCATGTGCACTGGCTCCAAAGCAGGAGGCGCGCTCTGGAGCCAGTACGCATGCGCGGAGATTTTTTGCGCATGCGTAGAAGCTTCTACAGGCGCTACGGCGCCTGTAGGAGCTTCTGCGCATGCGCGAAAATGTCCGCACATGCAGAGGCGCTGGCGGTGCGGTGGGGGCGGCAGGGCCGGCTGCAGAGGTGCGGCCAGTGCGGCGCGAGCAGCGAGGCCGGCTGCAGAGGTGCGGCCGGGCGCGGCTGCAGGGCGGGCACGGTGGCGCCCTCCCTGGTGGAAACGCCCTACGTCGATAAGTAGTTGGAGTAAAGTATAGAACGGCCCTGCTCACCGGCGTTGTTGACCAGGAGGACTCTTTCTGGGGGCGGCCCCGCGCCTTCTTCCCCCTCACCCTCCATTTGCCGGTGGGCTTCCCGGGTGGCGCGGATGAGGCTTTGGGCGGCGTGGGGCTGGGCCAGGTCTGTGGGGAGGGCGCTCGGGCGGAGGCACGGCCAGTCCCGGCGGAGCAGCGCCACCTCCCGCAGCGGGCCCTCCACCCGGCCCGAGAGGAACAGCGCCGTCACCACGCACAGGCTCCGGTCCAAGCCGCGCACCTCCATCGCCCCCAAGAAGCCAGGCAGCCAGGCAGGCAGGACGGAAAGGAGGAAGAGGGAGGGGCCTGGGCTGAAAGGGGGCGGGGCCTAGGTGGAGGCCACGCCCCAAGTGACCACGTGTGCCGCAGCTCAAAAAAGGTTGGGAAACACTGGTCTACACTATTGAATTAATGCAGCTTGATGCCACTTTTAAGTTCCAAGGCTAAATGCTATGGGATCCTCGGAGTTGTAGTTTGGGAGGGGAAAAGGAGGCTGAAGACCCTTGCAAAACTACAATTCCCAGGATTCCATAGGAATGAGCCGCCACAGCAATTAAAGTGGCGACAAACTGGATTAATTTGCATCATGCATTATTTCTCTCCATTATGTCCTGCATGTATTAATCCCATATGTATTTGGAGCAAAACAACAATTAAGCTCAGTAATCAATCTAATTCCGAAGCCATATGCCTCAAGGCGCCAGTGTTTTCGACTCCAAATAATGTATTTTTGAACACTTCCTAAGATAACACAGCAAAGAACAAAGACAGCTGCAGATGGAGACGAAGGAGGGAATATTCGGCACAACGCGGCCTAGAAAAGCCCTGTAAACAATGCAAGGCCGTCAACAAAAACATTAGGAATACATCCCATAGTGACGCTTTTACATGTGGGAATCTGGCATTATTGCAGCCGCAACGGACAAGAAGCTGAGCCACAATTTGTTGGCCTGCTTTAGGCAAAATGCTTGAAGTAATCCTGTCTGGATCTGCACTGGCATGTAATGCAGTTTGAATTGCATTATATGGCCAGGTTAGAGCCATATAAATAAGTTCAAACTGTATTGAACCCCATTATATAGGGCTATATCTACTAGGCCTGTGCAATCATGCTTCTAAATGTTTCTAAAGTACTTACAAAACTAAAATTCTGGGGGTGAACACTAGGTGGCGCTGGTACTTTGTTTTTATAGTGTTGCTAAAGTTATGGTGGTTTAATGTTCACCACCAGAACCTTAGCAACACTGTAGAAGCAAAGTACCAGTGCCATCTAGTGTTCCCCACCAGAATCTTAGCAACACTGTAGAAGCAAAGCACCAGCCCCACCTAGTGTTCACCACCAGAACTTTAGCAACACTGTAGAAGCAAAGCACCAGCCCCACCTAGTGTTCACCACCAGAACTTTAGCAACACTGTAGAAGCAAAGAATTGTGGGAGTTGGAGTCCAAAACACCTGGAGGGCCGAAGTTTGCCCAGGCCTGGTGTAGAGCCATATAATGTGGTTCAAACTGCATTGAACTCTATTATATAGGGCTGGGTCTGCACTGCTGTATAGTGCAGCTTGAAATGCATTATATGGAACTCCATTATATAGGGCTGGGTCTGCACTGCCGTATAGTGGAGTTTGAATTGTATTATATGGCCAGCGTACAGCCATATAAAGCGGTTCACACTGCATTGAACTCCATTATCGTGCAGTTTCAGAATACATATTTCACTGGATTGAACTGCATTATATGGCAGCCTACGACTCCAGTTCAATGCAGGATTATTCTGCAGTTTAGATGCAGATCTAAACAATACATCGTATGGACTCTTTTCGTAAACACATCTCCAAGAACATGCCTATAGTATAAATAGCATTTGCTAGAGACGTTCCTTTAAATTTTTCCATCCACACTAGTGTGCATCTACATTATGGAACGAATGCACTTTGGCACCACTTCAACTGCCATGGTTCAATGCATATGGGATTTGTTGTTTGCCAAGGTCTTTAGCCTCTTTTTGCAAGAGTGCCAAAGTAAAAAAAGGATTCCTTTGCATTGAGCCGTAACAATTAAAGGTGGAATCGAACTGCATTATTTCAACAGTGTAGGTGCACCCTAAAGGAAATCGGAAAATCAGAAAACGCATTGCAGGATTGTGCTACAAGTTCCGAAGCTGGAATAATGTTCATATATTGGGTTGTTGTAAGTTTTCCGGGCCGTATGGCCATGTTTCAGCAGTATTCTCTCCTGACGTTTCGCTTGCATCTATGGCCGGCGTCCTCAGAGGTTGTGAGGTCAGAACGCACAACTGAGGATGCCGGCCATAGATGCCGGCGAAATGTCAGGAGAGAATGCTGCTGGAACATGGCCATACGGCCCGGAAAATTTACAACAACCCAGTGATTCCGGCCATGAAAGCCTTCGACAATACATTTCATATAGTATTCCCACAATGTGAAGATAATAATACAGTCAAGGTCGCACTCGGGAGTGGTCTAAGGTAATTTTAAATGGTAAGCGAACATTATTTTGGCGCCCCCCCAAAAAACATTATTTTGCCCCCCCTCCGCGCATGCCCAGAAGCTCCTGTGCGCAGGCGCAGAAGCCTGTAAACACAGCACTCCCTATTCGGCATGCAGGGAGGTTTGCTACGGCGCTGCGTCGGAGAGCACAAGGCCCAAAAGCAGAACATCGGCCGAACGCTGTCTGGCGGGCGGGGGAATGCGCCCTTTACCCAGATGGTGCCCCACGCAGCGGAGTCCTTCGCCTACCGGTAGGACCGCTCCTGGTCGCAGTGTAATGACTTTCTACCGTAATGCCCTTAAAAGGCCTTTAAATTAATACAATATACGGGACAAAAAAAAAGGCACCAAATTCCCCCCAAAAGTGGGGTGATGTCATACAAACACAAAAAACATCTGATGTGCGGATAACTAAGAGGAGAAAAATCTGGCTGCACCAGGATCCGTATCTCCAAAACTTGGTCCTATTGGTCGAAGGGTGCGTCTACATGGCAGAACGAATGCAGTTTGACACCACTTTAGCCGCCTTGGCTCAATGCCGTTGCTCAGTGCTACAAAGTCATGGGAGGTGTAGTTTCACATAATCCCGAGCCTTGTGTTAAGTAATAATTTGTTTATATGTTGCGTTGTTTTTTGCTATTGTGTTTGTTGTTGTATTTAGGCACTGAATGTTGGTTTACCTTTTCGTGGTTGGAATCTGCCCTTTGGGGAGATAGGGCGGAATACAAATGTTGTTGTAAAGTAGTTGTTGTTATTGTTATTATTATTATATTGCGTCTATGCTCCTCACAACCTCTGAGGATGCCTGCCATAGATGCAGGCGAGAATGCTTCTGGTGTCTAGTACATCCGAAATAACTTGGCGGGCTTCACACATTGGCACGTTTGTGTACAAGGCCTCCACATCCGCTCTTATGAGTATATCTTTAGCCTCCACAGGAGGATCCTCAATCTTATTAATGATATCTGTGGTGTCCCTGATGTATGATCTTGACTGGGACACAAAAGGTTGGAGGAAATGGTCAAGGTACTGCGAGAGGGGTTCTAAAAGGCCAATTCTGCCTGAGATAATGGGACGCCCGGGGGGAGGGCGTTTCTTTTTGTGGATCTTTGGTAAAAGGGACATGAGAGCTGGTTGACTGGATAGCCGCTTACAACGATTTCAGCTTTAATAACAACTTTTATGGAGAATGCTTCTAGAACAGGCCTGGGCAAACTTCGGCCCTCCAGGTGTTTTGGACTACAACTCCCACAATTCCTAACAGCCTGTCGGCTGTTAGGAATTGTGGGAGTTGTAGTCCAAAACACCTGGAGGGCCGAAGTTTGCCCAGGCCTGTTTGGCCACACAGCTCGGAAAACCCACAACAAAATCTTATAATTCCATAGCATTGAGCCATGGCAGCTAAAGTGGTGCCGAACTGCGTTAATTCTGCAGTGTAGATGCGCCCCAATGTGGGCAGGGAGAAAAGGGGGAGGCACAAGAAAGGCAACGAAATGTGCGTTAATGGGGTTCGTAGGGGCCACTCGTGCACCTTAAACGCAAGCGACTTGGTCCCCTTTCTTTGTGTGGTTTTAGTAGGAAAGCAACACAACAAAAATGCCCCCCAAAAAAGGAAAACACCTTCTAAAACCCTTTTAAGTTTACGAGAACCTCTTGCTGCATCAAAGACCAGGAAACAAAGCTTCTCAACCGGAGATAAGTCCACAAAACGTCATTTCCCAACTCAATAAATATTATTTTCTGACCATTTTCCTTCCCATTAAGTTCCATATCCCAACTTTCCCCCATGTATGTATGTATGTATACACACACACACACGCATGTATGTGTTTGTGTGTATACACATACGGAGCAAAAGATTTGAAGTTAGTAAATGTAACTTGGGGTGCATCTACACCATAGACTTAATGCAGTTCAATCCCACTTGGCTCCATGGGAGTTGTAGTTATCCATGGTCGTGTCTGCCAAACGATAGCTCAAATACATTCCATAGCCAGGAGCCATGGTAGTTAAAAGTGGTGTCAACCCGCATTAATTCTACCGTCTGGATAGACCAGGCAGGGGCAAATTCCAGCATTCCCTCCAGGTATTTTGGACTTCAACTCCCACCATTCCTGGCCACACGCCCCGTTCTTTTCCCCCTCAGCTGCTTAAGGAAGGGGCCTGAGGCCAGGAATTGTGGGAGTTGAAGCAGGCCCGGATTACCCATAAGACCACCCTAGGCCATGGCCTAGGGGCGCAAGCAAAGGGGGGCGCAATTCACACGGACCAAAAAATGAATTGTTGAAACTAAACCGCAACGCAACTCTCTTTCTCGGGGGAGGGCGGGGGGGGGGGGAGCGCTGCGGGGGAGGAGGGAATGGCACCCCCTTCACCATCACCAGGCCCGGATCATGGCCTTTTGGTGCCCTAGGCCAAAGGCTCCGCCCCGCCCCCGGCTCCACCCCCCCTCGGCTTCTTCCTCCTCGCCAGCGCAAGGAGGAGGAAGGAAAGCCCCAACCACGGAAACGATGCTGCGCATGTGCGGCAGTGGCCCCAAGGGCGGGGTCTCCCCGCGGCTCCTCCCTCCCTCCTAAAGCCGTCATGCCGGCCTCAGAAGCGGCCGAAATCGACCTTCTGAGGTCGGCATGGTGGCTTTAGGAGGGAAGGAGGAGCCGCGGGGAGGCCCCCCCCACGGCTCCTCCCTCCCTCCTAAAGCCACCATGCCAGCATGAAAAGGGTGATTTCGGCCGCTTCCGAGGCCGGCATGATGGCTTTAGGAGAGAGGAGCCTTGGGGAGCCTCCCCCGCGGCTCCGCCTTCCCTCCTAAAGCAACATGCCGGCCTCAGAAAGGTGATTTTGGCCGCTTCTGAGGCCGGCATGACGGCTTTAGGAGGGAGGGAAAGCCACCACGCCGGCCTGCCTAAGGCTATGCCCACTATGGCGCCCTCCCTCCCTCCCTCCTAAGGCCATGGCCTAGCCACCACGACCGCCCCGCCTAAGAAAAAGGCAGAGGAAGCCCCCGTCATGATATGCCTCTGAGAGTCTATGGCGCCAAGAAAGGAGGCTATATATATATATATGGATGGTGGCTTCTTTGGCCACAATATGAAGTCGTCTGGGATCTGTTTTCCCGCGGTTTCTTTTGTTATCTTTCCCCCCTTCTGGGAAAACCCAAATCGATTCGGATTATTTACAAACGCGACAGAATACAAAACATTTATTTCTTAGTTCGACAGAACTAGGCGGGGGAGGATTTCTTTTTCTTTTTTTTTTTAAAGGGGCGGGGGGAAGTCAGAAAAATAAAAAAAGATCTCTAAAAAATAATAATAACAATAAAAAAATAATAATTCACAACTAAGATGACGTGTCAAAAGTTCACTCAGTTCGTCTGGATTCGAGGAGGAGGAGATTCGTGGCAAACCGGTTTCTGTTTGCGCAAAGGAGTGTAAAGCTAAATAATATCCTTCCTATTAAAAAAAACCCTGCTTTGCCGGATGAATTTGTTGTTGTTTTGTTGTTCTTTTTCTGCAAAAAAACCCCCAAATTGGGCAGGATTTTTTTGGCGAACTTTTTGGAAAAAAGATGAATTAAATAAAACTAAAACGAGGGTCCAAAACCAGAGCGATGAGTCTAAATGCTCACGGCGGAGAATGGAAATGCAAATGTCTCCCGTCAGAAGCTAACTTTTCTCGGATTTTTCTTGGGATCTTCCTCCATCGATTCGGTTTGAAGAGGGCTTCCCCCCCCCCCCTCTCCGGCTTCGATTTTAAAAAATCAAAATGTTGGAATCGGACACGCATTTTGTGTCGTTTCTGGACAATCAGGGCGTTGTGCGTTGGCTTGAACCGGAAACGTTCCCCTTGTTTTGTTTCTTTTTTTAAGACTCTTGCGGTACAACCTCCATCATCTTCTGGCAAAAGACGGTCGTAGAGTCTGTTTGCAAAAAGAAAAAGAGAACAAAATGAGATTGTCGACTTATTAGCACTCATCCAGTCAATTGCAGCTGCCAGACACTGGTCCAGGCCCGGATTACCCATAAGGCCACCCTAGGTCATGGCCTAGGGTGGCAGCCATGGGGGGGCAGCAGATCCGGACCCCCCAAATAAATAAAAAAGGTGATTTTTCGGGCGCTTCTGCGCCTACGCACAGCTCCCCTCCGCCTCTTGCTTCTCACTCGCCCCTCCTTCCTTCCTTGAGTGAAGGAAGGAAGGGGCGGGCGAGGAGCAAGAGGCGGAGCGGAGGGGCGACGCGTCACAGCCGGGCCTCTGACGCGTCACCCCTCCACTCCGCCTCTTGCTCCTCCTCGCTCGCCCCTCCTTCCTTCCTTCACGTGGCTTCCCTTCCTCCTCCTCTCCCTGCGGCCGTTTTCCGTAGGAGGAGGAGGCGGCGGAGGGAAGCCGCGTGCATTGGCTCCGAGGGTGGGGCTTTCCTTCCCCATCCTCGTCGCGCTAAAGAGGAGGAAGAAGCGGAGCCGAGGGCGGGACGGAGCTGCGGGGGTGGGGCGGGCGGGGTGGAACCATGGGGCGGGGCGGAGCCTTTGACCTAGGGCAGGGCTGTCAACTGGCGGCCCCGGGGCCGGATCCGGCCCCGTAGCCTGTTGGACACGGCTCCACCTATGCCCTCAGCCGCCATTTTTTAAAAAATGGCGGCCGGGGGGGAGGGGGAGGCGGGGCAGGGAGGAGGAAGAAAGCTAGCTCTTCCTTTTCGGCGCCCCCCCTCCCTACCGAAAAGGGCAGAAGGCGCCAAGAGCAGCGCGTCTGAGGCCTGGCGTGACGCACTGCCCATGGCACCGCCTACTCCTCCTCGCGGCTCCCCGGCCTAGGAAGGGGGGGCCGAAAAGGAGGAGTAGGCGGTGCCAAGGGGCAGCGCGTCACGGCAGGCCTGTGATGCGCTGCCGTTGGTGCCGCCTTCTGCCCCCGGCGTCCCCCTCCCTTCCATGGGCAGGGAGCCGCCGAAAAAGGGGCAGAAGCGGCGCCAAGAGCAGCGCGTCACAGGCCTGGCGTGACGCTGCTCTTGGCACCGCCCTACTCCTCCTTTCGGCTCCACCGGCCTAGGAAGGGAGGGGGAGCCGAAAAGGAGGAGTAGGCGGTGCCAAGGGGCAGCGCGTCACGCCAGGCCTGTGACGCACTGCCGTTGGCGCCGCCTTCTGCCCTTTTTCGGCGGCTCCCCCGGCCTAGGAAGGGAGGGGGGCGCCGAAAAGGAGGAGTAGGCGGTGCCAAGAGCAGCGCGTCACGCCAGGCCTGTGACGCACTGCTCTTGGCGCCGCCTACTCCCTCCTTTTTCGCGGCTTTAGGAGGGCGGGGCCTGGGCTGGGGGCGGGGCCTGGGGGCGGGCCTGGGGGGCGGGGCCGAGCGGCCCCGCAGGTCATCAGTGACCTCTTATCCGGCCCTGGACCCGCCAGAAGTTGGACAGCACTGACCTAGGGTGCCAAAAAGGCTTAATCCGGGCCTGCACTGGTCTAGGATCCAGGGGGGCATAGAGATGGCACCCAACTCCAAAATTATGGATGACCTTGCCCAGCAGTTTCATGTAGATCAGTGGTTCCCAAACGTTTTTGGCCTACCGCCCCCTTTCCAGAAAAAAATTACTCATCGCCCCCTATAAATTATTTTTTAAATTAAACAGAAAGATCTATGTATGAATGCCGTGGTTCTCAACCTTTCTAATGCCGTGACCCCTGAATAAGGTTCCTCATGTTGTGGTGACCCCCCAACCATATTTCCGTTGCTACTACATAAATAATTTCGCTACTCTTACGAATTCTAATCCAAATATCTAATATGCAGGTCAAAGTGAAGGGGGCGGGGCCAAAGAAGAGGGCCGCATGATCCCTCCTAAAAGGCCAATCGTTTACCGCTCCCTTAAAGGGGTTCACCGCCCCCCAAATTCTCCTGAACCTCCCACCGTCCCCTTGGATTGCCTCACCGCCCACCAGGGAGCGCTACCGCCCACTTTGAGAATCAGTGATGTTGTGGTGTTCCAGCCTAGGGTGGCCTCCCCGCCGAGTGGTCAGAGACAGGCACCAGTGGTACCAGGGGATCAGGCCCAAGATGAGGATGATGGGTGGCCAGAGGTGGACGTTCCTGCAAATGCCGAACTGTCTTGGGATAATGGCTGGCTGCATGGATATTACCCGGAGGAAGGGGTTAACGAGGATTCAATGGAAGTCAGTTTCGAAACTGCCAGTGAAACTTCTGATAACCTTGAGTCCCATGAGAACTCGCCTCCCGTGCCAGCTGGGGCCCAGGGAAGCGGGGAGGATACTATGCCTCACAGAGATACGAGTCCAGCTGGGGCCGGTAATGAAAAGGAATTTGATAGAAAGGCTTCTATCCGTTCTTCGAGGAGAGATTGGAATCTGCGAAGGGGGATTCGGCGGTCCCACAGAAAATAGATTCCTTTAAGAGACTGGCTTTGGGAAGATTCTGACAGAACTGAAGCTACGTTTGGACTAAGTGTTTCTTGGCTCCTGAGTTCCAGATCAAGTACCCCAGGGGTTGGCTTTGCCCTGCTGTACCATGTTTCTTGTTTGGCCGTCGTCACGGTTGCCTTGGACGCTAAGTTTCAGGAGCAGTCGGCCTTCGCTTTGGATTGTTTTCCATGGGACTTGAGAGCTTTTAACAGAGTTACCTTGGGACTTACTTTTTGCTTTACTTTTTATCTTTTGGACTATCCTTATTTATCTATATATATAAAAATCGAGTGGTCGTGCAAAGGACTTTATGCACGGCCAAACTATGCCCCCCAGGAACACCAATCCAACGAGACACATTCCCCAGACCACGAGGTATAACCTTAACACAAAAAAAAACCCACCTACCTACCTTGCAACCCCCCCCAAAACAAGCCCCCAAAACCGCCCATTGCCTCCCGTTCTGCGCTGGCCCCAAGCGCAGAACACAGGGAAAGCAATCGCAGGCGCACTCAAAACCCCTCCTCCCCAACACACCAACCCATACCCTCTCCCTCTCTCCCCCACTCACCCAGAACCTTCGCACCCACACCGCCAGCGCCCTAACCGCCTCCTCGCGCCAGCGTCGTCCCCGGAGGACGCCGCGCGGTCCCGCCCGCACAACCTCCACCAGGAGAGCCAACGATACGGGCGAGGGAGAACAGCGCACCCACGGGACTACAACTCCCAGAAGGCTCCGCGCCGCTCACTGGGAAGAAGGGCGGAGACAGCACCGAAATAAGCCACAATGGCCACAAGACAGCATTCTGGGAGCCGCAGTCCCCTGGCCGGACACGCCTTCTCCGCCATCTCAAACACTTTCCGGACCAGGCTCAAGCGACCGACGCCATGCCCGCTTCCTCCGCCCCTCCGCTGCCTCCTCCCGACCTCCCCCGGGGATGGGGCCGGGAGGGAAGCCGCGCCGTCTCTCTCCCTGCGGCCTCCTCTTCACGGGTAGCGGCGGAGAGACCTCTGCCACCTCTCTTCCGCTGCCCGAGGAGGAGGCCGCAGGGAGAGGGGCTGCCGGTTCCCTTCGGCCTTCTCTTCGGGCAGCGGAGAGGCGGCTGAGGGTCTTTCTACGCCCGGCCGCCGCCTCCCTTCCGATGCCCAGGGACGAGGCCGAGGGGGAGCCACACCGTCTCTCTCCCTGCGGCCTCCTCTTCGGCCAGCGGAAGGGAGGCGGCGGCCGGCGTAGGAGAGCCCTCAACCGCCTCTCCTCCGCTGCACGAGGAGAGGGCCTTGAGGGAGGGAGATCGAGCGGTTCCCCTTCGCCCTCCTCTTCGGCCTCCTCCTCTACACACACACACACATATATACACAACAACATAAACACAAACATACAAACACATATAAATACACAACCACATACAAACACATATATCTACACACCTATACATACACATCCACACTAATACATACACATATAAACACACACATATCAGCACCTCTCCATATACACACAAACATACATATACATACACAAACACACATATATATATACACGTACTCACACACAAAAAACCCTCAGAAAAATACACACAAATATATACACACATACCAAGAACTATATACACACACATACACACACACACACATATATACACACACACAAATAAACACCAACCAATACCTACACACACACATACACACAAACCCCCCAAAAAACAAACACACATACAACTATACACACACATACACACACATATATATACACACAACAAACATGCTCACATCATTTCCACAACTTACATACCCTGACATTCTCACATCACCAACATAGGGCACAGCAACGCGTGCCGGGTACAGCTAGTTCTAAATAAAAGTATTTTACAGAGATTGCTTGTGTTGGTGATCTAGGGGGGTATTTCTGGATCTGAGGCGCAACAGATGTAGATGTTGAAAAGCACGAGGGACCAAATAGAACCATGCGGGACCCCACAGCTCAATGGCCAGGGGTCTGAGCAGGTGTCCCCCAGCATCACCTTCTGGGTAAGATCCTCCAGGAAGGAGTGGAGCCACTGCAGGGCGGTGCCCCCAAGACTCATCCCGGAGAGCCGCCCCAGGATACCACGGTTGATGGTATCGAAAGCCTCTGAGAGATATAATGCAGTTTGCAGTGAGAAGAGTAAGGTAAAAATGACGTAAATAAATAAAATAAAATAAATTGATCTTGAGAGATCAGAATCAAGTGGTGCAGCGGGTTAGACCCTTGCACCGGCAGAACTGAAGACTGAAAGTTCGGAGGTTCGAATCTGGGGAGAGCACGGATGAGCTCCCTCTGTCAGCTCCAGCTCTTCATGCGGGGACTTGAGAGAAGCCTTCCACAAGGATGGTAAAACATCAAAACATCTGGGCAATGTCCCCTGGGCAATATCCTTGCAGAAGGCCAATTCTCTCACAGCAGAAGCGACTTGTCGCTCATGACACACAAAATAACAAACAAAACAAAAACAAATAAATTCCTGAGATATGTCGTCTTAGAAGGCTTTTGGACTTGGTGTCTCACCAGACTACGCCTCTCATGGTTCCACACCATTGAGCTGTGGCAGTTAAAGCAGTACCAAACTGTGTTAAATCTACAGTGTACATGGGCTCCTCTCTTTTTCCCCTTTAGCAAAGGATAAGCATTGGAGTAAGGTGTTATCTGTACGCAGATGACGTCCAGATCTGTCACTCCTTCCCACCCGTCACTAAGGAGGCTGTCCAGACTTTGAGCCGGTGCTTGGCTGCTGTGTCGGACTGGATGAGGGCTAGCAAATTGAAACTTAATCCAGACAAGACAGAGGTCCTCCTGGTCAGTCGAAGGGCCGAACAGGGCATAGGGTTACAGCCTGTGTTGGATGGGGTGACACTCCCCCTTAAGACACAGGTTCGCAGCTTGGGAGTGATGCTGGACTCATCACTGAGCCTGGAAGCCCAGGTCTCGGCGGTGGCCAGGGGAGCTTTTGCACAGTTAAGAGTCATGCGCCAGCTGCACCCGTACCTTGGGAAGTCTGATCTGGCTACGGTCATCCACGCTCTGGTCACATCCCGAATAGATTACTGCAACGCACTCTACGTGGGGCTGCCTTTGAAGACGGTTTGGAAATTGCAGCTAGTCCAACGGGCGGCAGCCAGATTGTTAACTGGAGCTACATTCAGGGAGCATACCACCCCCCTGTTGTGTCAGCTCCACTGGATGCCTGTCCACTTCCAAGCTCAATTCAAAGTGCTGGTTCTGACCTTTAAAGCTCTATACGGTTCTGGCCCAGCTTACTTGTCCGAACGCATTAGCCTCTACGTCCCACCTCGTAATTTAAGATCATCCGGCGAGGCCCTGCTCTCGCTCCCGCCAACTTCTCAGATGCGGTTGGTGGGGATGAGAGAGAGGGCCTTCTCGGTGGTGGCTCCCCATCTGCCCAACCCCATCCCTCCTGGCATTCAGGAAAAAAGTGAAATCGTGACTCTGGGACTAGGCTTTTGCACATTAGCACAATGCAGCACTTTGGATTGGAATTGTAATTGGCTATGGCTCAATGTCTATGTGGTGGACGGAACTCTGTTCTTAACTTAAGTATATGTGTATTATGTGTCAATGCTAATTGCATTTTAATTCTGAATGTTTTATGATTTTATATTGTATTTATATTGTTTTGGCATCGAATTGTGCCTTTTGTTCGGCCGCTCTGAGCCCCCCCTCAGGGGTTGAGAAGAAGCGGGGTAGAACTGATGTAAATAAGTAAACACCCGGCATCTCCGATCCAGCAGAGCCAATGGGAAGCATTGTATTTTCATATGTCTGTCACCCGCTCATGGCCTGTTTTGCATCATACAACTGTCCGGCTTTGTGCATGAACGGCTGAGCAAAAGCTCCGTCGGATTACCCGCAAAGGAACGAGGAGGGCCAAAGGTTTCTAATTAATTAAGGTGCTTTTGCAAGGTATTAATTCTCCATCCATCTTGGGATATTTATTATTTGCTCGCTCGCTCTGCCTCCGTCAGCATTGCTCTCGGGGGCAAAACAGGAGAGGGAATTGACATGCTAATCCTTCCGTCCGCCGCCGGCTGCAGAGAAATGGCTTTTCTAAGAACTCTGAGCAATACTTAGAAGAAGAAGAAAACAAGGATGAACAAAGAGAAAAGAGAGACGGGCCGTGTTGTGTAACAAAAGAAAAGCGCCTCTATAATCAGGGCGAGTGGAGAAATCTGTTTCTGCTCAATGCCCAAGTCGTACTCGAGAGATAAACCTCCAAAACATCGCCGCCTTGTCTGGTTTTTCTAGGTCAGGCTTCCATTGTCGCCTCCGAAAGGACAAATGGTGGTTTTGGGTTACGGAGTCGCCATCTGAGCAAGACTCCATTGTTTCTTGGATTCCTTGAAATGCAACTCCGATCCAACGGATGGGAAGTAAAAAACGCAGGCACATTGCGGAAGGAAACAAAAGAAGAGATTGAAAAGGCGTGCAAAGCTAGGCACATCCGAACACTGTGGATGGAAAAACTCTAAGCCAGTGTTTCCCAACCAGTATGCCGGGGCACACTAGTGTGCCGTGAGCCATCATCAGGTGTGCCGTGGGAAATTGGAACCTCCGAGGGGGAAGAGTCTAGTGTGTTGAATTATAAAAACCCTAGGAAACCTATCTCGATAAAGGCACAAAATTACAAACACCCCCCACCCACCCATTGTCTACTTCAGGGCTGTCCAACTGGCGGCCCCAGGGCCGTACACGTCCCCCCAGCCTGTTGGACACGGCCCCCGCTATGCCCCCGGCCGCCATTTTTAAATTTTTGTTAAAAAAATTTAAAAAATATTTTACAAAAATGGCGGCCGGGAGGGAAAAGGCGGGGCAGGGAGGAGGAAGTGAGCCAGCTCCTCCTCCCTGCACCGCCCCCTCTGTCCCTCTCTCCGTGCCGCCGCTGCGAGATCGCAGGGGCGGGGGGAGGGAGGGGAGGAGGCGGGGCAGGGAGAAGGAAGGGAGCCAGCTCCTCCTCCCTGCACCGCCCTCTTCTTCCCTCTCTCGCCGGCGCCGATGCAAACCGGTTTGCATCGGCGCCGGTGAGAGGGATAAGGGGCGGTGCAGGGAGGAGGAGCCAGGCAGGGAGGAGGCGTGCCTAACGAGAAGGAACGCACGCGCTTGCCTTCCTCCTCGTCAGGCACGGCTTCTCCGATCTGTCTCTTCCACTGGTGCCCTGCTCAGTGCGCCAGTGGGAGAGGCAGAACAGAAGAGGAGGCGTGCCTAAAGAGAAGGAAGGCAAGCGCTTGCCTTCCTCCTCTTTAGGCCTGCCTTCTCCGTTCTGTCTCTCCCACCGGCGCCCTGATTGGTGCGCCGGTGGGAGAGGCAGAACAGAGGAGGAGGCTGGCGTGACACTAGGAGGGAGGGAGAAGCCATGGAGGGCTCCCCTTGGCTTTGTCTTCCCTCCTCAAGGTCACGCCAGCCTCAAAGCGAAATCGCCGCTTCTGGGGCTGGCGTGACACTTTAGGAGGTGGGACCGGGGGCGTGGCTGGGGGCGTGGCTGGGGGTGGGGCCAGAGGCATGGCGGGGCGGAGCGGCCCCCCAGGTCTTCAGTGACTGGAAGTCCGGCCCTAGGTCCAGTAGAAGTTGGACAGCACTGGTCTACTTGGTCTCTCCCTCTCCACGCATTGGGAAGGCCCGCCTCCCTTTCCCCAAGTAGAGACCTCCTCTTGCCTCCTGGGGGTTCTGTGTGGGAAGTTTGGCCCAGTTCTATCATTGCTAGGGTTCAGAATGCTCTTTGACTGTAGGGGAACTATAAATCCCCGCAACTACTGCTCCCAAATGTCAAGGCCTATTTTTTCCAAACTCCGTCTGTGTTCACATTTGGGCATATTGAGTGTTCATGCCAAGTTTGGTCTTGATCCAACATTGTTTGAGTCCACAGTGCCCTCTGGATATAGGTTAACTACAACTCAAAACTCAAGGTCAATGCCCACCAAACTCTTATAGCATTTTCTCTTGGTTATGGGAGTTCTGTGTGGGAAGTTTGTGTCTTTCTGCCATTCCTGCCAGGATATCTATGTTGAGTTCATCGAAACAGGCCCAGGTTTCACACTGAGTGTATAAATGCATTTTAAAAACATATTAACTATATGTATCGCTGCGTTAGAGTGTCATTTTGTGTCATTTTGGTTGGTGGTGTGCCCCAGGACTTTGCAAATGTAAAAAGTGTGCCGTAGCTCAAAAAAGGTTGGGAAACACTGCTCTAAGCAATATTCTCATTTAGGGAGAGAACATTGCTAGGAATATAATTGTGCAATGCAAACCAGACTTTGTTTTTTGGGGGTTTTTTGCCTTCTAAATCCCAGAGTTTTGGTTTTGCCATGTGTGGTGAAGTCATTTCTTTATTACAGGTTTTGAATATGGTTAATGTTTGTATATATGTATGTGTGTTGAAAGGGTAAAAACTTAGCAAACCCTAATGTGTTAACAGAGATATGCCGCGTGCCATGAAACAGGAGGCGGAGCCTCCAAGGAGTTTCCGTTACCATGGAAACAGGAGGCGGAGCCTGCAACAGGCCTTAGAGCAGTGTTTCTCAACCTGGGGGTCGGGACCCCTGGGGGGGTCGTGAGGGGTTGTCAGAGGGGTCGCCAATGACCATCAGAAAACATAGTATTTTTGTTGGTCATGGCGGTTCTGTGTGGGAAGTTTGACCCAATTCTATCATTGTTGGGGTTCAGAGTGCTCTTTGATTGTAGGGGAACTATAAATCCCAGCAATGAGAGCTCCCAAATGTCAAGGCCTATTTTCCCCAAATTCCACCAGTGTTCACATTTGGGCATATTTAATATTCGTGCCAAGTTTGGTCCAGATCCATCATTGTTTGAGTCCAGAGTGCTCTCTGTATGTAAGTGACTACAATTCCAAAAACTCAAGGTGAATGCCCACCAAACCCTTCCAGTATTTTCTGTTGGTCATGTGTGCCAAGATTGGTTCAATTCCCCCATTGGTGGAGTTCAGAATGTTTTCTGATTGTAGGTGAACTATAACTCCCAGCAACGACAACTCCCAAATGACAATATCAATCCCCCTGCCCGCACCTCAAATTCAAATTTGGGTGTATTCAAATTTGGGTGTATCAGGTATTTGTGCCAAATTTGGTCCAGTGAATGAAAATATGTACATCCTGCATATCACATATTTACATTACGATTCATAGCAATAGCAAAATTACAGTTATGAAGTAGCAACAAAAAGTAATTGTATGGTTGGGGGTCACCACAACATGAGGAACTGTATTAAGGGGTCGCGGCATTAGGAAGGTTGAGAAACACTGCCTTAGAAGCTTCGCATTCAAACCTTGTCAACTGGAAGGAACGTCGAAGGAGAGAGGGTGTGTGGAGATTTTGAGAGTCCGTTTTAGCCAGCTGCCAGTGGGTTTAAAAAGGGACTCTGACTCTACTCTGTGAAAGAGTAGAAGGGAAGCTGTGTTTGAACTGCTGGGAGAGCAGTTGAGTTTAAAAGGACCAGCAGTTAGAGTAAAGACTGCTGAGTTATTGGTTCTGGGAGTACAGCTATATAGTGTTAAGTTGTATTTCCATAGTTAGTGTATTGTAACCTTAAGATACATGCCTCTGAGAAGATATTGTAACCACCTAAGCTTTGAACTCTGAAACCTCTACGCTTAGAACACTGTTTGAATAAACGTTACAGTCCTTTAACAAAGACATCTCCTCTCGTAATTCCTTCACACACAAGCCCCTAAAACCAATTCTTACCACTAGGTAGCAAAGTATAGTGAATGGTGGCAGCAGAAGTTAATAAATAGTGTCAGTGGGAGTTTGGGTCCCTGCCCTGACACAGTTCTCCACAAACAGTTTGAAGGAAAAGATTCCTTACATATTTTGGTGGCAGCGGTGGGATTGTAAAAGAAGGTCCACCCTGTCCAGTTAGTCAAACGGTCAACGGATCGTTACATAATGGTTTTGCTAATAACGAGCAAAGCGAAATAACGGATCGCATCCTTCCCAGACTCACATATGCTCTGGAGGAGCCACTTGGGTTTGTTCTGCCACCAGACGCCGACCAGATAGACGGGGATCCCGCTGAGGATGATGGCAAAGCCGATACCACACTCCTTGGGCGTCATCCAGAAGGAGACGACGATGAGGAAGACGCAGGCGAGGATGAAGAAGACAGGCAGGATCAGGTTCACCTGGGGGTTAGAAAGCAAGGGAGGCCTTTGGGTTAGCAAAACTGACAAGATTAGGTCAGGCCTGGGCAAACTTGGGCCCTCTAGGTCAGTGTGTCCCAACCTTTTTTGAGCTGCGGCACACTTTTAAAATTAAAAAAATCCGGGGGCACACCAACAACCAAAATGACACAAAATGACACTCTAACACAGTAATACATATAGGTAATTGACCTTGAGTTTTAATTACACTATGTAACACTATTATTATTATTAATTACACTATGTAACACTATTATTATTATTATTAATAACACTATGTAACACTATTATTATTAATTACACTATGTAACACTATTATTATTATTATTAATTACAGAAAGTAACATTATTTTTATTAATTACACTATGTAACACTATTATTATTAATTACACTATGTAACACTATTATTATTAATTACAATATGTAACGCTATGATTATTAATTACACTATGTAACACTATTTTTATTAATTACACTATGTAACACTATTATTATTAATTACAGAAAGTAACACTATTTTTATTAATTACACTATGTAACACTATTTTTATTAATTACACTATGTAACACTATTATTATTATTAATTACACTATGTAACACTATTATTATTATTAATTACACTATGTAACACTATTATTATTATTAATTACACTATGTAACACTATTTATATTATTAATTACACTATGTAACACTATTATTATTATTAATTACACTATGTAACACTATTATTATTAATTACACTATGTAACACTATTATTATTATTAATTACACTATGTAACACTATTATTATTATTAATTACACTATGTAACACTATTATTATTATTACTATGTAACACTATTATTAATTACACTATGTAACACTATTATTATTATTAATTACACTATGTAACACTATTTATATTATTAATTACACTATGTAACACTATTATTATTATTAATTACACTATGTAACACTATTATTATTATTAATTACACTACGTTATTATTATTAATTACACAATGTAACACTATTTTTATTAATTACACTATGTAACACTATTATTATTATTAATTACACTATGTAACACTATTATTATTAATTACACTATGTAACACTATTTTTATTAATTACACTATGTAACACTATTATTATTATTAATTACACTATGTAACACTATTATTATTATTAATTACACTATGTAACACTATTATTATTATTAATTACACAATGTAACACTATTTTTATTAATTACACTATGTAACACTATTATTATTATTATTAATTACACTATGTAACACTATTATTATTATTATTAATTACACTATGTAACACTATTATTATTATTATTAATTACACTATGTAACACTATTATTATTATTATTAATTACACTATGTAACACTATTATTATTATTATTAATTACACTATGTAACACTATTATTATTATTATTATTATTAATTACACTATGTAACACTATGATTTTTGGAGTGTGGAGGGCGAAGTTTCTTTTGTCAGGACAAAGTTTTCGGCCTCTAGTTAATTTTCACCATCTTTTCAGGATAAAAGCAACGAGGAACAGATGTGTATAACCCAGGAGCAAAACTCGTATGAACAATGCGCAGATTTGCATCTGCCCATCTGAATTTTTTTTCAACCGAAATTTCCAGCGGGTGTCCCGTGGTGGCCATCTCGTGGGTTTCAAAATCCCATAACAACGCAGCAATTCTGGACGCCACAGGCAGAAATCTCGGACCTGTTTTCAGGTCCCGGGTTTATTTGCCCCTTGTGGAAAACCTGCGTTTTGGTGCTGCCTGGAAGCACCCTGGATCCACGCTGCCCTATAATGCACGTCCTCACCTTGATGGGCCTCTCCAGCTCCGGCTTCTTGTAGCGCAGCCACAGCATCCCGATGATGGCCAAGGCAACACAGAGCCAGTTGAAGAAGCTGAAGAAGTTGATGACGGAGAAGATGTCGTTGGAGAAGGCGTAGAGGAGAGTCATGAGGCACTGCCGGGAGAGATACAGAAAGGAGGGATGAGAAAAGGAAAAGAATGGAAACCGCGACCGAAAGCAACTGGATTATACGTCCAGATCCAAGGAAGTCATGCTCCCCATGCTCTATTCTGCCTTGGTTAGACCACGCCTGGAATATTGTGTCCAATTCTGGCCACCGCAATTGAAGAGAGATATTGACAAGCTGGAATGTGTCCAGAGGAGGGCGACTACAGTGATCAAGGGTCTGGAGAACAAGCCCCATGAGGAGCGGCTTAAAGAGCTGGGCATGTTTAGCCTGAAGAAGAGAAAGCTGAGAGGAGACATGCATGTGTGCTGTGTTGTTATGCAGATGTAAACAATATAATACTATAATGTAATAATATATGATATTATAATATAATAATAATATATTATTATTATAATACCTCTAATATCCTTTAATCCGACACTTGGACCTAATATGCATGTGTGCTGTTTTGTTATGCAGATGTAAACAATATAATAATACTATAATATAATAATATATGATATTATAATATAATAATATAATAATATATTATTATTATTATTACTATACCTCTAATATCCTTTAACCCCAGATACTTGGGCCTAATATGCATGTGTGCTGCGTTATTATGCAGATGTAAACAATATAATAATACTATAATATAATAAATGATATTATAATATAATTATAATATAATACATATATAATAATTATTATTATTATTATACCTCTAATATCCTTTAACCCCAGATACTTGGACCTAATATGCACGTGTGCTGTGTTATTATGTGTAAACAATATAATAGTACTATAATATAATAATATATGATATAACAATAATAATAATATAATACAATATAATAACAATTATTATTATTATATAATATCCTTTAACCCCAGATACTTGGACATAATATGCAAGTGTTCTGTGTTGTTATGCAGATTTAAACAATATAATAGTACTATAATATAATATATGATATAACAATAATAATAATATAATACAAATATAATAACAATTATTATTATTATACCTCTAATATCCTTTAACCCCAGATACTTGGACATAATATGCAAGTGTTCTGTGTTGTTATGCAGATGTAAACAATATAATAGTACTATAATATAATAATATATGATATAACAATAATAATATAATACATATATTATTATTATTGTTATTATTATACCTCTAATATCCTTTAACCCCAGATACTTGGACATAATATGCAAGTGTTCTGTGTTGTTATGCAGATGTAAACAATATAATAGTACTATAATATAATAATATATGATATAACAATAATAATAATATAATACAAATATAATAACAATTATTATTATTATACCTCTAATATCCTTTAACCCCAGATACTTGGACCTAATATGCACGTGTGCTGTGTTATTATGCAGATGTAAACAATATAATAGTACTATAATATAATATATGACATAGCAATAATAATAATATAATACAAATATAATAACAATTATTATTATTATACCTCTAATATCCTTTAACCCCAGATACTTGGACATAATATGCAAGTGTTCTGTGTTGTTATGCAGATGTAAACAATATAATAGTACTATAATATAATAATATATGATATAACAATAATAATATAATACATATATTATTATTGTTATTATTATACCTCTAATATCCTTTAACCCCAGATACTTGGCCCTAATATGCACGTGTGCTGTGTTGTTATGCAGATGTAAACAATATAATAATATAATAATATATGATATTATAATATAATAATAATATAATACATATATAATTATTATTATTATTATTATACCTCTAATATCCTTTAACCCCAGACACTTGGACCTAATATGCATGTATGCTGTGTTGTTATGCTGATGTAAACAATATAATAATACTATAATAATATATTATATTATAATATAGTAATAATATAATACATATATAATAATAATAATTATTATGCCTCTAATATCCTTTAACCCCAGACACTTGGACCTAATATGCATGTGTGCTGTGATTCTATGTACATGTAATAATAATATTCTCTTGTTACTGGTGCACTAACAAAAACGCTGTATCTGTAGGGGTACAGTGCCCACTGGGAATGTGGCGCAGCTGGCTGGGAGTCAGCTGCATAAGATCTCTACTGACCAGAAGGTCATGAGTTTGAGGCCTGCCCGGGTTGGGGTGAGCTCTCGACCAATTGTGTAGCTCGTTGTCTGTCTATATATGTTGCATGTCTATGGCATTGAATGTTTGCCTGTATATGTGCATTGTGATCCGCCCTGAGAAGGGTGGGAAAAATATGACGTAAATAAATAAATAAATAGATATGAAAAACCTAGATGATTATGCTCCATATTATGACATGGGAGCGTACGCTTGGCATGTCCGCACTTGCTAATATGGGGCATGGTGAGTGCTGAAAAGCCCAGATTCCACAGGTACTGGGGGGTCCATTTTACCCATATAAAAACCATACAAAGCACTTCAAAAAAATTGAACTTTTCACAACTCGGGGTGCATCCTTACTGTGAAGATGAGGGACGGCACTGGCGTGAGGAGTTTGGGGTGGATCATGGAGAGCACGGAGGGCAGGTGTCCCTCGCGAGAGCCGACAAAGAAGAGCCTGCGGAAACAACCAGCCGCCCCTTTTAATTTCATGTTGCCACGCGGTTTGTCAGAGAGCCAGATCTCACAGACGTTGGAAGACAGCAGCCAAGATGTTATCTCAGGGTTGCGTAACGGAAACGCAGAGCTAATTGCATTGCGCAACCTTTGGCTTGGTATGGCAACGTTGCGCAACTATAAATCCCATAATTCCTGACAACTGGCCATGCTGGTTGGAGCTGAAGGCTCTGGTTATATATTAACCAGAGGCGATAGTTGTGTGACCCTGATGGATCCTGACTATTGTATGTAAATGCTATGCAAGTTATGTTGAAGCCAACTACTGTGTGACTTCGATGGATTCAGACCATTGTATTATTTGCTCACCACATTGTGTTGGAACTCATTATTCTGTGACCTTGATGGACTCTGGCCATTGTATGGATATACTATGCACGTTGTACTGAAGCCAGAGCATATACACACAAGGCTTGTGCAATCTGGGTGAACTGTAATCCATTTCGGTGAGGGTCCCGATCTGTTTTTCCAGAGCCTCCCAAATTTGGGAGGACAGAAATCTATTTTTACTCTGGGAAGCCGAAAGATTAGTTTTCTATCCGGCCCATTATTGGGGAGGACGGGGACGGCTCTCCTTCCCATCATTTTAGGTAGTTAAGCTGTTTTTACTCTAGAGGAGAGGTACTGCAAGCAGGAGGGTGCGCTTTCTCTCCCAGGCTTGCACCGCGCCATGCACTCTTTCCAAGGCATTTTAAGGAGGCCCAGGGAAGGAAGAGCGATGACCTGGAGCTATCTTCCTTGGGCTTCCTTAAAAAAAACCCTCCTTTTTCTTGGCACGCTTTGATCTCCTTTCTGCTTTTGGTTTGACGTTTGCACTCTTTCCAAGGCATTTTAAGGAGGCCCAGGGAAGGAAGAGCGATGACCTGAAGCTATCTTCCTTGGGCTTCCTTAAAAAAACCCTCCTTTTTCTTGGCACGCATTGATCTCCTTTCTGCTTTTGGTTTGACGTTTGCACTCTTTCCAAGGCATTTTAAGGAGGCCCAGGGAAGGAAGAGCGATGACCTGGAGCTATCTTCCTTGGGCTTCCTTAAAAAAACCCTCCTTTTTCTTGGCACGCATTGATCTCCTTTCTGCTTTTGGTTTGACATTTGCACTCTTTCCAAGGCATTTTAAGGAGGCCCAGGGAAGGAAGAGCGATGACCTGGAGCTATCTTCCTTGGGCTTCCTTAAAAAAACCCTCCTTTTTCTTGGCACGCTTTGATCTCCTTTCTGCTTTTGGTTTGACGTTTGCACTCTTTCCAAGGCATTTTAAGGAGGCCCAGGGAAGGAAGAGCGATGATCTGAAGCTATCTTCCTTGGGCTTCCTTAAAAAAACCCTCTTTTTCCTTGGCACGCTTCGATCTCCTTTCTGCTTTTGGTTTGACGTTCCCTTAGAGCTGTTTCTACTTACTACTCTAGAGGATAGGCGTTGCAGCCAGGTGCGCACTTTCTCTCCCGGGCCTGCACCGCACCACGCACTCTTTCCAAGGCATTTTAAGGAGGCCCAGGGAAGGAAGAGCGATGATCTGGAACTATCTTCCTTGGGCTTCCTTTAAAACCCTCTTTCTTGGCACGCTCCTTTCTGCTTTTGGTTTGAAAAACTCTAGAGGAGAGGCCCTCTTTTTTCCTCTTGGCACCACACACTCTTTCCAAGGCATTTTAAGATCTCCTTTCTGCTTTTGGATTTGGCACGCTGTTCCCTTTTGGAGCTGTTCCTTAGAGCTGTTCCTACTTACTACTGTAGAGGAGAGGCGTTGCAGCCAGGTGCACACTTTCTCTCCCGGGTCTGCACCACGCCACACACTCTTTCCAAGGCATTTTAAGGAGGCCCAGGGAAGGAAGAGCGATGATCTGAAGCTATCTTCCTTGGGCTTCCTTAAAAAAAAACCTCTTTTTTCTTGGCACGCTTTGATCTCCTTTCTGCTTGGGTTTAATGCTTCCTTAGAGCTGTTTCTATTCTAGAGGAAACGTAACTTCCGCTATTAAGCCCAGCTTCTGCCAACCTAGCAGTTCAAAAACATACAAATGTGAGTAGATACTGCGTCTGCGGGAAGGTAACGGAGTTCCATGAAGTCATGCTGGCCTCATGACCTTGGAGGTGTCTATGGACAACGCTGGCTATTCAGCTTCGAAATGGAGGCGAACACCATCCCCAGTGTCGGACTCGACTAGATTTAATGTCAAGGGGAAACCTTTGCTTTTTAATATCACAAAAGATCCCGCCTCCCCCTCAAAAAAAAATCCCATTTGGATACTGGATTACGGCATTAACCTGTCCATATTCCCAGGAGAACGTACCTAGATGAAGTGAAGAGTGACCCATTGACGGAGCCGAAACACGACAGGCCGACAAAGACGGGGATGATCCATGACATGACGCCCAAGTGATAGTTCCCAAAGTCCTATTGGCCAAAGAGCAGGAAAGTAGATGGTCAAAATATTTTGCCGGGGCAAATACTGGAATGGGTTAGAACAGGCCTGACCATTTTCCGGCCTGCGGGCCGGATGCGGCCCGCGGGCCGATTCTAACCAGCCCGGGAAGAAGGGCGTCGAGGGCGGGGCCATTTCTGCAAGAGGAAGGGCTGCCGCCGCTGCCATCCCATCACGGGTTGTGGGGCCTGCGTCGGCAGACAGCCCGCCGCTCCGGAGAATGATCGGAGGAGCGGCGGCTTTGAAGCGCCTGCCATCCCGGGAGGCGATCTGGTCCTGCAGCAGGAGTAGTCGGCGACTTGATCGTCTTCCGGGTCGCCAGGGCGATCAGCCGCCGCAGGTCACCGACTGCTCCCGCTGCAAACCCGGATCGCCTCCTGGGATGGCAGGCACTCCATGCCAGGGCGATCAGCCGATCCGGAACGCCTCTGACGGAACAGCTGGGGGCGAGAGCGGGTGGAGGCCTGCAGCCTCCGATCGCCTGCTGCTCTGCTCTGCTGCGGTGGTGGCTGGGTCCGCTTTGTCATCCTCTGGGCTGGGTCCATTGGACCATTCCATCTTGGGATCCTTCCTCTCTTGAGAATGTCAGCCTCTACCTTGGTTCGCACCTTGTCTTCTTGAATTTCCTTTTATTTTATTTTAGTGGTTTTTATTATTATTTAAAATAATTTTATAATAATAATAATATAATAAAATAAATTATATTATATTATATTATAATTTCAATATATTAGAATGTCTATATGCCTCGTAAATCAGTTAAATTTAGCCTCCCCACACAAAGTGGTACCTAAATTTCCTACTTGACAGATGCAACTGTCTTTCGGGTTGCAAAGGTCGACAAAATTGTGTAGCTTGTTGTCAACCTTTGCAGCCCGAAAGACAGTTGCATCTGTCTAGTAGGAAATTTAGGTACCACTTTGTGTGGGGAGGCTAAATTTAACTGATTTACGAGGCCATAAAAATTTCCAGGAAGTATGCAAAGAATGTGGAAGCAACAGCTCCCCCCTGGTGGCCAGAAGCTGGAATGTTAAATAGCCCCTAAGTGTCTGTCTATATATGTTGTGTGTATATGGGCATTTATTTATTTATTTACTTTATTTATATTCCGCCCTTCTCACCCCGCAGGGGACTCAGGGCGGATTACAGTGTACACATTACATTTAGACACACAAACACACAAGACAGACAGAGGCAATTTAACATCTGGCCACCAGGGGGAGCTGTCGCACTCCTTCATTCCTCAGCGTGTTTTCTGGAGATCTTTTAAAAATTGCCTCGTAAATCAGTTAAATTTAGCCTCCCCACTAAGGGGTACCTTAATTTCCTACTTGACAGATGCAACTGTCTTTCGGGTTGCAAAGGTCGACAACAGGCTACACAATAGGTCGAGAGCCCACCTCGACCCGGGCAGGCCTCGAACTCATGACCTTCTGGTCAGTAGAGATCTTATGCAGCTGACACCCAGCCAGCTGCGCCACATTCCCAGTGTTTGCCATGTATATGTGCATTGTAATCCACCCTGAGTCCCCTGCGGGGTGAGAAGGGCGGAATATAAATACTGCAAATAAATAATAAATATATATGGACGGATTGGGTATCTCCAAACTCCGATATCTAGAGTTTTGGGCAACTAGCTATTTTGCAAAAAGCACTTTCTGCATCCGGAGTAATAGCAATGCCTGGTGAGTCTTGTATTAGGATTGCGCATCATGCAATTGGGATGACGAGGCTTTTCCTGTAATGAAAGCCATCTAAAAGATTAGAAATATAAAGAAGAGCCCCGTAGGTCGGGGGCAACAAAGGGCCCTTTCTGCAAAATGTCGGGTCGTGTGATAAAACGGCCTGCAGCAAGCAGTGCGTCACATTCGCAGCCACAGGTTTCCCCGTTGCTGGAGACGCACATCCTGTCTCCCTACTTTTGCAACCAGATCATCATCATTATTATCTATACATCCTACGAAATCACAGAGATGGGCCTATGAGGTGGCGCACCATGCACCAAAGGGGGGGGGGGGGGGCTAAAACAAAAATTATTGAGATAACAATTTGGCCGTTTCCAAGCGACGCGCACGACTTTACCACGGCAACTGCTTCGGACGACAGCATCTCATCCACCGACAATGTCGTGAAGTAAGCCAGGTTGGTCAGCACGTAAACCAAGGTGACGATCGGGAGGGAGATGATGATCGCCAAAGGCAGGTTTCTGTGCAATGCAATGCAAAAAAAAAATAATAATTTATTTCATTTCATGATATTTATATGCCGCCCTTCTCAACCCCGAAGGGGACTCAGAGCGGCTTACAGCAAACTGCAAATACTACAAACTACGTTACTGCCATAGCACAATATCAGTTCTACACAACACATTGCACTATAACAGGGCTGTCCAACTGGCGGCCCGGGGGCCGTACACGGCCCCCCCAGCCTGCTAGACACGGCCCCCGCTATGCCCCTGGCCGCCATTTTTAATTTTTTAAAAAAAAAATTCTAATTTTTTTTTTTAAATGGCGGCCGGGGGGGGGGGAGGCGGGGCAGGGAGGAGGAAGAGAGCTAGCTCCTCCTCCCTGCACCGCCCCCTCCATCCCTCTCTCCGCACCGCCGCTGCGAGATCGCAGTGACGGGCGGGAGGGAGGGGAGGAGGAGGAGGCGGGGCAGGGAGAAGGAAGGGGAGCCAGCTCCTCCTCCTCCTTGCCTTGCCCTCCGTCCCTCTCTCCGACCCGCCACTGCGATTCGGTTCGCAGCGGCGGGGGGGGAGGGAGGGGGGGAGGAGGAATCCTCCCTCCTCCTCCTCCTCCCCCGGCGCCACTGTTATCCCGATCACCGTGGCGCCGGGAAGGAGGAGGAATCCTCCTCCTTCTCCTTCCCGGCGCCGGCGCTGGGAAGGGCGGAGGGAGGGGGGGCAGGCCTTCCAGGGAGGCCTGCGGGAGAGTTTCGCCCGGCTCTCGCGTCCCTCTGACCAGAGGGACACGAGAGCCGGGCGAACCCTTCGCAAGCCTGGATGGCTCGCGGGGAAGCGAGAACCGGGCGCTTGCTTCCCTCGCGAGCCATCCAGGCCTGCGGGCGAGGGGCGGAGCCGCAGAAGCTTCCTTGCGGCCGACCTCTCCCCAAAGTGTCACAACAGCTGTTGTGATGCTTTGGGTGAGGGGCGAGCCACGGAAGGCTCCCCCGTGGCTCCTCCTTCTCTCCCAAGCGTCACAACAGCCTCGAAGTGGGCGAAATCGCCCGCTTCCAAGGCTGTGTGACGCTTTGGGAGAGGGGGCGGAGCCGCGGGCCGGCGTGGCCACTGCCCCCAGGTGATCGGCCCCAGAAAGTCCGGCCCTTGGGTCAGCAGAAGTTGGACAGCACTGCACTATAACATTAAATCGCAATATCATTAGTAATATTGCATGTATACAATTATAATGTCACAATATCATTAGTAGTATTATATTGTATCAACGTATATACAATATATTATACCATACCATACTTACTCCTCTGGTACCAAACCATTTGTAGTTTGCAAAACGTACCTGTAAGGATTAATCATCTCTTCCGTGACGAAATTCAAGTAATTCCTGTTTTTAGCAAAGAGATGAGAGAGAAAAGGGACACATGAGGAAAAAAAAAATGAGGATTTATATTGACAATCTGAAACTTTACCAAAAAAAAGAAGAAGAAAGAAACAGCAAGCTTAGGGCAATTTGACACCACTTTTCGCTACTATGGGATCCTGGGAGTTGTAGTTTACTTTAGAGAAGGCGAAATACCTTGCAAAATTACAATTCTCATGTTTCCATACCATTGAGTCATTCTGGGTTTGCTTTAAAAAAAGGCCAAAGTCCTTGCAAAACTGCAACTCCTGTGTTTCCAGAGAATTAAGCCATCCTGGGAGTTGTGGTTTGCTTTAGAGAAGGCCAAAGTCCTTGCAAAACTGTAACTCCCGTGTTTTCAGAGCACTGAGCCATCCTGGGAGTTGTAGTTTGCTTTAGAGAAGGCTAAAGTCTTTGAAAAACTGCAACTTCTGTGTTTCCATACCATTGAGCCATCCCGGGAGTTGTAGTTTACTTTAGAGAAGGCCAAAGTTCTTGCAAAACTGCAACTCCCGTGTTTCCAGAGCATTAAGCCATCCCTAAAGTTGTACTTTGCTTTAGAGAAGACCAAAGTCCTTGCAAAACTGCAGCTCCCATGTTTCCAGAGCATTAAGCCATCCCGGGAGTTGTAGTTTGCTTTAGAGAAGGCTAAAGTCCTTGCAAAACTGCAACTCCTGTGTTTCCAGAGCATTGAGCCATCCCGGGAGTTGTAGTTTGCTTTAGACCTTGCAAAACTGCAACTCCCGTGTTTCCAGAGCATTAAGCCATCCCGGGAGTTGAAGTTTGCTTTAGACCTAAAGCAAAACTGCAACTCCTGTGTTTCCAGAGCATTAAGCCATCCCGGGAGTTGTAGTTTGCTTTAGACCTTGCAAAACTGCAACTCCCGTGTTTCCAGAGCATTAAGCCATCCCGGGAGTTGTAGTTTGCTTTAGACCTTGCAAAACTGCAACTCCCGTGTTTCCAGAGCATTAAGCCATCCTGGGAGTTGAAGTTTGCTTTAGACCTTGCAAAACTGCAACTCCCGTGTTTCCAGAGCATTAAGCCATCCCGGGAGTTGTAGTTTGCTTTAGACCTTGCAAAACTGCAACTCCCGTGTTTCCAGAGCATTAAGCCATCCCGGGAGTTGTAGTTTGCTTTAGACCTTGCAAACTGCAACTCCCGTGTTTCCAGAGCATTAAGCCATCCTGGGAGTGGAAGTTTGTTTTAGACCTTGCAAAACTGCAACTCCCGTGTTTCCAGAGCATTAAGCCATCCTGGGAGTTGAAGTTTGTTTTAGACCTTGCAAAACTGCAACTCCCGTGTTTCCAGAGCATTAAGCCATCCCGGGAATTGTAGTTTACTTTAAAGAAGGCCAAAGTCCTTGCAAAACTGCAACTCCCATGTTTCCAGAACATTGAGCCATCCTGAGAGTTGTAGTTTACTTTAGGCCTTGCAAAACTTCAACTCCCATGTTCCCTTAGCACTGAACTATGATGGTTCAAGTGGTACTAAACTGCATTAATTTTTACAGTGCAGATGCACTCTGAAATTGCTGCATTTGGTTTGAATGCACACCGGGAGCCGCCTCGGGGTCCCTTAAAGGGAGAAAGGTGGGACATGAAGAAACTATACATATAAATACGAAAGACACATATAATGTTCAATCCATGGGTGGGACTTACCAGCCTCCATAGGCAAAGAGGCCGCTGTACAAGGCCAGGACAATGTTCCCGACTTCGATGTTCGTGCCTTCGAAGGAGTGCTCGGGGTTCAAGTTGGCGACATCGTCTGCACGGAATAAATATAAACACACACACAAAAAGAGTTTAATATTGGCCCTTCCCTAAGGCTGAACAGAAGCAGCAGCCAATGCACACCATTATGCGCATAACAGGTTCTGCACTCATGTATGCAACTGGCCATGGATTGAAAATATTGTCTATAATGGGATTTAAGCACGCATAGGTTTTGGTATCTATAGGAGCCTGGGAATGTATTGCAGCCAATACCAAGGAAGGTAGGTAGGAAACAGAGAGGGAAAGAATTCATATTATTATTATTATTATTATTACGAATGGAGTGAAACGAGGTTGTGTTCTTGCACCAACTCTATTTACAATCTTCTTCAGCATGATGCTCCAAAGGGCTACGGCAGACCTCGAAGAAGAAGACGGCATATATATACGCTATCGTACTGATGGCAGCTTGTTCAACTTAAGCCGCCTGAGGGCTCGCACTAAGACTCTAAACTATCTAGTCCGTGAGCTGCTTTTTGCAGACGATGCTGCCCTTGTTGCCCATCCAGAAGCAACCCTGCAGCGCCTCACATCCTGCTTTGCAACAGCTGCAAAGCTGTTTGGGCTGGAAGTCAGCCTGAAGAAAACGGAAGTCCTCTACCAGCCCGCACCACAGGAAGAACACCATCATCCCCATGTCAGCATAGGCACATCTGTGCTTAAGTCTGTTCAGCAGTTCACCTACATGGGAAGCATAATCTCTTCAGAGGCCAAGATTGACAAAGAGATAGATCACAGGTTAGCAAAGGCATAGAGTGCATTTGGAAGGCTTCAAAAAAGAGTCTGGAGCAACAAGCATCTGAGGCAAAGCACCAAAATCAGTGTGTACAGAGCTATCGTACTGTCTATTCTCCTCTATGGGTCTGAAACATGGGTCACCTATCGCCAACACCTACGATTCCTCGAACGCTTTCATCAGCACTGTCTTCGCACAATCCTAAATATACACTGGACCGACTATGTGACTAATGTTGCTGTCCTTGAGCAAGCAGGGATCACCAGCATTGAGGCCATGCTATTGAGAACACAGGGCTGGGCAGGGCACGTCTCTAGGATGGAGGACCACCGCCTCCCAAAGATACAACTCTATGGTGAACGCGCCATGGCTCAGCGCAAGAGAGGCGCCCCCAAAAAGAGGGATAAGGACTCCCTGAAACAACACCTGAGGCTCGGCCAGATTGATCACCAACAGTGGTCCACCCTGGCCTCACATCGGGAGGCATGGAGAGGCACTATCCACAATGCTGCGGCCTCTTTTGAGAAGACACGCCGAACGGGTCTCAAGGAGAAACGACAATGCAGAAAGAACCGCAACTTAGAAATGACATCAACCAAGGAGAGTTTCTGCTGTGCTTTCTGCAACTGGACTTGCCTATCTCAGATTGGCCTTTTTAGTCATCAACGCGCTTGTAAAAAGTGTGGGATGAGTCCTTCCTAATCATCTAAACGTTTTCTTTTCCACAATCGTGATGTCTGGTGTATTGTGTTCCAAAACTTTTGTCGGTCTGGATTCAAAAGTCCCACAGTATTTTTGCATGTTCATTTTCCGCTACCTTTGCAGATTTCTGATCCCTTTACCGGTTCTTTTTTTTTTAAAAAAAAATACCTATATGTATGTTTATGTGTGTGTATGTAAGTATGTATGTAGATAGATAGATAGATAGATACTACTCTATGGTGAACTTGCCACGGATCAGCGCAAGAGAGGCGCCCCAAAAAAGAGATACAAGGACTCCCTGAAACAACATCTCAGGCTCGGCCAGATTGTTCACCAACACATCGGGAGACATGGAGACACACTATCCACAATGCTGCGGCCTCTTTCGAGAAGCCGAACGGGTCTTGGAGAGAAAAGACAACGCAGAAAGAACAGTAACTTGGAATCAACATCACCCAAGGAGACTTTCTGCTGTGCTTTCTGCAACCGGACTTGCCTATCTCAGATTGGTCTTTTTAGTCATCAACGCGCTTGTAGTAAGCATCTTGCACCCATCTTGCGGAAAGCTTTCTCATACCCAAGTGATCTTTTAAAATTGAAACCACTGAGCCACGTGAGATGCCTGTGGCTTCCACAATCTCTCGCACTTTCAATCTCCGATCGGCCAACACCATATTGTGGATTTTTTCAATTGTTTCGGGTGTAGAGACCTCAACTGGGCATCCAGAACGTCCGGCATTTTCCGTGCTTGTACGGCCACAACGAAATTCAGTAAACCACTTTTTTACCCTTGAAATGGATGGTGCAGAGTCCCCATAGTATTTATCAAGCTTAGCCTTGGTTTGAGAGATAGGTTTTTTCCGCAAAAAATAATGCTTAATGAGGTCACGAAATTCGCTTGTTTCCATTTTCTCCTCCAATCAGGTGGTAGTCTGCTATCAATGGCTGTCAAACACAAACTAAATGGCGCAGCTTGTTCAAATTTTGACAGGCGTCAACTGACAGGTGCCTGTTGACAGGAGCAGTGTCGCCCTTTCAGTTCAGAGGCGGGAAATTCAAAAAGTCACGGACTTATTGACCCGCCCTCGTATATTGAGGAAGTGCAATTCCTATCCCAGTTTGATCATTAAAGGAGTGAACCCTTGGCACAACTCTCAGGCTAATGGGTGTTGCAGTCCTAATACATGTGATGTCAAACGGCATTCGTTCTACAAGGTAGATGCATTTCTTGTCCTCCGAAAACTGCAGGTCTCATAATCCTGGACTTATGGATGTAAAAGACCCGTCCGCATAGCAAATTTTGGCAGAAAAGAATGGGGATTAAGCAGGTTTGGGTTCAGCATGTGCTGAAAGGGACGTGCATGCGCTGCTTGTACCAGGCTCAGGATGTACCTGAATGTAGCTGAACAGAGAGGCACATCAAATCTGGATCGAGGGCAAAAGCTGGGCGCGAGAAGTAATCCCCAACATATGCCCCAGAGCATGGCCAGATCAGCAGGCTCTTATGCTGGCGTCGATGCAAACCTCCTGAGACTTGGTGGTGTCTGTACCGCCAAGTCGTACCAGTCTCACACCACTTTAACTAGCGTCGTTGCACCTTATAGTATTGTGCGATTCATCATGTGGAGGGTTCTAGGTTCGTCACAAACGCCCCAAGATGGAGCCAGGTTAGTTGAGGTGACATCAAATTGCCATAGTGTAGTACACACTCACTTAGAATCCTATATCTTGTCTCAAAGAGAATGAAGGAAGGAAAGAAGGAGGGAGGGAGGGAGGGAAGGGAAGGAAGGAAGGAGAAAAGAGAAGGAGGAAGGAATGAACGAAGAAGGGAATGAAGGGAGGAAATAATGGAAGGAGGAATGGAACAAGAAAGGGAGGGAAGGGAGGAAGGACGAAGGAATGAAAGAAGAAGGGAAGGGAAGAAGGAAGGGAAGAAGAAGGAAAGAGAGGAAAGGACAAAGGAAGGAATGAAAGAAGAAGGGAAGGGAAGGAGGAAGGAAGAAAGAAAGAAGAAGGGAAAGGAGAAAGGAATGGAAGAATGGAAGGGGAGAAGGAAGGATTGAAAGAAGAAGGGAATGAAGAGAGGAAATAATGGAAGGAGGACTGGAACAAGAAAGGGAGGGAGGGGAGGGAGGATGAAGGAATGAAAGAAGAAGGGAAGGGAAGAAGGGAAGAGAAGAAAGGACGAAGGAAGGAATGAAAGGGAAGGGAAGGAGGGAAAGGAGAGAGGAAAGGAATGAAAGAATGGAAGGGGAGAAGGAAGGAAAGGAGGAAAGACAGAATGAAAGAAGAAGGCAATGAAGAGAGGAAATAATGGAAGGAGGAATGGAACAAGAAAGGGAGGGAGGGGAGGGAGGATGAAGGAATGAAAGAAGAAGGGAAGAAGAAGGGAAGGGAAGAAAGGATGAAGGAAGGAATGAAAGAAGGGAAGGGAAGGAGGAAGGAAAGAAGGAAGAAGAAGGGAAAGGAGAAAGGAAAGGAAAAGGAATGGAAGAATGGAAGGGGAGAAGGAAGGAAAGGAGGAAGGAAAGGAGGAAGGAATGAAAGAAGAAGGGAATGAAGAGAGGAAATAATGGAAGGAGCAATGGAACAAGAAAGGGAGGGAGGGGAGGATGAAGGAATGAAAGAAGAAGGGAAAGAAGAAGGGAAGAGAAGAAAGGATGAAGGAAGGAATGAAAGAAGGGAAGGAGGAAGGAAGGAGAAGGGAAAGGAGAGAGGAAAGGAAAAGGAATGAAAGAATGGAAGGGGAGAAGGAAGGAAAGGAGGAAGGAAGGAATGAAAGAAGAAGGGAATGAAGAGAGGAAATAATGGAAGGAGCAATGGAACAAGAAAGGGAGGGAGGGGAGGAAGGATGAAGGAATGAAAGAAGAAGGGAAGGGAAGAGGAAGGGAAGAAGAAGGGAAGAGAGGAAAGGTTGAAGGAATGAAAGAAGAAGGGAAGGGGAGGAGGAAGGAAGAAAGAAAGAAAGAAGAAGGGAAAAGGAGAGAGGAAAGGAAAGAATGAAAGAATGGAAGGGGAGAAGGAAAGAAAAGAGGAAGGAAAGAATGAAAAAAGAAGGGAAGGGGAGAAGGAAGGAAAGAAGAAGGGAAGGGGAGAAGGGAGGAAGGAACGAAAGAAGAAGAAACCAGAGGATGAAAGGAATAAAAGACGGAGGAAGGGAGGGATGACAGAAGGGAAGAAGGAAGAGAGAAAGGAGGGAAAGAAGGAAGAAAGGTAAGAAGGGAGGAAAGGAGAAAGGAAAGTGAAATTTCCCATATTGTAGCTCCTGGTGTCCAAATTCTGTAAAAATATAGCATTTATATTCTCTTTTTTTTAAAAAATGGTATCTCGAGGGCTTTTAGGAAGAAGAGAAGTGCTCTTCTTGCCAAACAGTTGCAAATAAAAACAGGCATGAAAAGGGCTGGCGCGGTGCCTATTTGGCCGGGATATGGAGAAGCCCTCAATCTGGTCCTGCCGTGTTTGGAGAAACCCTCACATTCTCACGTCGGCATGAAATAATTGTGGGAATTGTGGGAAGACGTAACAGCAGGAACTCTGTTACCAAGTGGAAACAGCCCAGAGAACAACAACAACAACACAATATGCCTCCATATCCATAGTATTTCTATCCAAGATTTCATTGATCCAAATGGATCCTCTGGTGAAAATTTATGGGATTACTCGTTTGGGGACCCGGCGGTGCCCGGGTTATTTGAGAAAGACATTGTGTGCCAAGGTTGGTCTTTGGTACTTCAAGTCCCATCATCCACGGTCCACCCTCCTCCAAACTGCAGTAGAAGATAGAGTGGGTCATTGGGGCTCTGTGTGTCACGTTCGGTCTTGATCATTCATTGGATGAGGGTTGCAGCGGTCTCAGAAGGTGAGTGAAGGTACTTCAAGTCCCATCATCTGTGGTCCATCCTCCTTGAAACAGCACCAGGGTGTAGAGTGGGTCAAGGGAGGCTCTGTGTGCCAAGTTTGGTCTGTATTGGTCATTGGATGAGGGTCGCGTTGTTTTCAGGAAGTGAGTGAAGGTACTGCAAGTCCCATCATCCATGGTCCATCCTCCTTCAAACAGCAGCAGGATGCAGAGTGGGTCATGGGAGGCTCTGTGTGCCAAGTTTGGGCCTGGTCTGTGATTTGTAGGGACTACAATGTTCTGTAGGAAGTGAATCGGGTGAAGGTACTGCAAATCCCATCATATGTGGGCCATCCTGCCATAAACCGCACCAGGTTGTGAAGTGGGCCATTGGGCCCCTGTGTGGCAAGTTTGGTCCTGATCTGTCACTGCTGTGGGCCGCAGTGACTGACTGCCTGAGGCCTTTCCTTTTCCCTCGGTGTCACCTTAGAATGCTGGAGTTCTTAGGCTGCCCAATCAGAGTCCTTTATGCAAATAATCCCACAGTGGCAACCAAACGAAATGCTGCCACATATTCCTCCGCACCTCCGCCCATAAACACTGACTTTTATTATATACTATAGATAGATAAATAGATAGATAGGGCAAAAAGTCATGTATTTATCTTCGATTCACTATTACCCATGGTTTCGTTCAGCTTTTCTAGGCATTTTCTAGGTCTTCCAGTACAACCTTATGATATTCTTGGGCTGGAAACCATTCATTTTTCCAAATGGTTTTGCCCATTATTCACAGTGTACCATATACACACTAAGTCTGGGGACATACCTCCTGGGATAAAATGGTTGGTGAACAACAACAACAACAATAATGAGAAGGAGGAGAAAGAGAGAAGGGAGTGAAGGAGAGAAAGAAGAAAAGGAGAAAGAGAAGGAGAGGAAGAGAAGGCAAAAGAGAAAGAGAAGGAGGATGAGAAGGCGAGAAAGAGAAATATAACGAGAAAGAAGAGAAGGAAAAAAGAGAAAGAAGAGAAGGATAAAGAGAGAAAGAGAAGGAAAGGAGGAAAAGAACTAGAGGAAGAGAAGGAGGAGGAGTGAAAGAAGAGAAAGAGAAGGAGAAGGAGAGGAAGAGAAGGCAAAAGAGGAAGAGGAGGAGAAAGAGAAGGAAAGGAGGAAAAGAACTAGAGGAAGTGAAGGAGAAGGAGTAAAAGAAGAGAAAGAGAAGGAGAAGGAGAGGAAGAGAAGGCAAAAGGGGAAGAGGAGGAGGGGAGGAAGAGAAGAAGAAAGAGAAAGAAGAGGAGGATGAGAAGGAGAGAAAGAAGAGAAATATAGCGAAAAAGAAGAGAAGGAAAAGAGGAAGAGAAGGATAAAGAGAGAAAGAGGAGGAAAGGAGGAAAAGAACTAGAGGAAGAAAAGGATAAAGAGAGAAAGAAGAGAAGGAGAAGAGAAACCAAGAAGAAAAGGAGGTCAAGAAGGAGAAAGAGATGAGGAAGAGAAGGAAGGCAAGAAGAGAAGGAGGAGAGAAAGAAGTGAAGGAGAAGATGAAGCGAAGGAGGAGAGGAGGAAGAGAAGGAGAGAAAGAGGAGAAGGAGGGACGTATGGGAAGAAGAGAAGGATAAAGAGAAGGAGAGGAAGAGAAGGCAAAAGAGAAAGAGGAGGATGAGAAGGAGAAGGAGAGAAAGAAGAGAAATATAATGAGAAAGAAGAGAAGGAAAAGAGGAAGAGAAGGATAAAAAAGAAAGAGAAGGAAAGGAGGAAAAGAACTAGAGGAAGAGAAGGATAAAGAGAGAAAGAATAGAAGGAGAAGAGAAACCAAGAAGAAAAGGAGGATGAGAAGGAGAAAGAGATGAGGAAGAGAAGGAAAGCAAGAAGAGAAGGAGGAGATAAAGAAATGAAGGAGAAGATGAAGTGAAGGAGGAGAGGGGGAAGAGAAGGAGAGAAAGAGAAGGAGGGACATATGGGAAGAAGAGAAGGATAAAGAAAAGAGAAGGAGAGGAAGAGAAGGAAAGCAAGAAGAGAAGGAGGAGAGAAAGAGGAGAAGGAGAAGATGAAGCAAAGGAGGAGAGGAGGAAGAGAAGGAGAGAAAGAGGAGAAGGAGGGACGTATGGGAAGAAGAGAAGGATAAAGAAAAGAGAAGGAGAGGAAGAGAAGGAAAGCAAGAAGAGAAGGAGGAGAGAAAGAAGTGAAGGAGAAGATGAAGCGAAGGAGGAGAGGAGGAAGAGAAGGAGAGAAAGAGGAGAAGGAGGGACGTATGGGAAGAAGAGAAGGATAAAGAAAAGAGAAGGAGAGGAAGAGAAGGGAAGAAGAGAAGGAGGAGAGAAAGAAGTGAAGGAGAAGATGAAGCAAAGGAGGAGAGGAGGAAGAGAAGGAGAGAAAGAGGAGAAGGAGGGATGTATGGGAAGAAGAGAAGGATAAAGAAAAGAGAAGGAGAGGAAGAGAAGGAGAGGAAGAGAATGATAAAGAAAGAAAAGAAGGAAAGGAGGAACCAAGAACGAAAGGAGGAAGGTAAGCAAGACAAGATGGAGAAGGACGGAAAGAAGAAGAAGATGAAGCAAAGGAGGAGAGGAGGAAGCGAAGGAGAGGAGAAGGAGAGGAAGAAGAAGAGGAGAAGCCAGCAAAGGGAGGAGGCATCTTCAAATGCATATTTCTGGACACACTTCCACCCCACTTTGCAATGTTTGTTTTCGTTACGCCAATGCTTTATACTCTTTGATCTGGAGGACGGCGCCATGGCTAATATCAATGGGGAGAAAAGGCGTTGTGGGAAAAGTCGGCCTCTCCCGGGTTCTCGTGAGAAAGCGGATCTCTCCCCAAAGGGATGTCCAGAAGGAGGAAGGAGAAGGCCACTGGTGGCCGACCAACCCCCCTGGTGCTCCCCATGTGACTGGTCTTATGGTGCCTACGGCTGGGGAGAGGCAGTCACATGCATGGCATTCTTCGCCCATTCCCATACACTGACATTCCGGCCATTCTCATCAGGAAAAGGAAAAGAGAATCTGAATACTGGTTGGGTTGGGGGATTGATGTTGTCATTTGGGAGTTGTAGTTGCTGGGATTCATAGTTCACCTACAATCAAAGAGCATTCTGAACTCCACCAACAATGGAATTGAACCAAACTTGGCACACAGAACTCCCACGACCAACAGAAATTACTGGAAGGGTTTGGTGGGCATTGACCTTGAGTTTTGGAGTTGTAGTTCACCTATATCCAAAGAGAACAATGTTGGATCAGGACCAAACTTGGCATGAATACTCAATATGCCCAAATGTGAACACAGATGGAGTTTGGGAATAATAGACCTTGACATTTGGGAGTTACAGTTTCTGGGATTTATAGTTAACACACAATCAAAGAGCATCCTGAACTCTTGCAACAATGGAATTGAACCAAACTTAGCATATTGAGCTCTCATTACCAACAGAAAGTACTGAAAGGGTTTGCTTGGGAATTGACCTTGAGTTTGGAAGTTGTAGTTCACCTACACCCAGAGAGCACTGAGGACTCAAACAATGTTGGATCAGGACCAAACTTGGCATGAATACTCAATATGCCCAAATGTGAACACAGATGGAGTTTGGGGGAAATAGACCTTGACATTTGGGAGTTACAGTTTCTGGGATTTATAGTTAACACACAATCAAAGAGCATCCTGAACCCTTGCAACAATGGAATTGAACCAAACTTGGCATATTGAACTCTCATTACCAACAGAAAGTACTGAAAGGGTTTGCTTGGGAATTGACCTTGAGTTTGGAAGTTGTAGTTCACCTACACCCAGAGAGCACTGAGGACTCAAACAATGTTAGATCAGGACCAAACTTGGCATGAATACTCAATATGCCCAAATGTGAACACAGATGGAGTTTGGGGGAAATAGACCTTGACATTTGGGAGTTACAGTTTCTGGGATTTATAGTTAACACACAATCAAAGAGCATCCTGAACTCTTGCAACAATGGAATTGAACCAAACTTGGCCTATTGAACTCTCAATTTCTCACGGCACACCTGATGATCGCTCATGGCACACTGGCACACACCAGTGGGCCACGGCCTAATGTTTAATTTTCAAGTTTCTGTGAAATGTCCCTTATTTTTGCGAAAAATCCCGTATTTTTAGGTAAATGCCCCTTATTTCTTATATCAAAAAGTGGCAACCCTAAATAACCTGGATTTTATATGGAAATGCAGAAGGGGCCTTAAGGATAACTTCCTCGCGGTCCCTCCCTAACGTTCCCAAAGTGTGCCGTGTGCTAAGCACGCGGCATCTCCGCCTGGATCCAACCCATCGCATTTGGCGTTTGACGTCTCTCTTTTGGGAAACGGGCTCTTGCAAAGCCATTACAGGGCGAGAAACAGCTGCCACCAGAAAGCCACGCGGCCGAGGGATGCTTGGAGGCACCTGCTGGGGCTCGGGGTGGCCTTCTCCAGTTACGTTTCCCATTCAACCAGTTTGCCAGACTGGCCCTGCTCTCCGCCCACGTGCTGCCAACTGCTCTCCTCGCCCGGCGCCAAGCTTGGATGCCTCTGCAAACCACAGTTGGCTCTAAAATTAACCAAAATCCATGCGGACGGGCTTCGACACAGCATCCCGCCCTCCGTTTTGGAGTGGTCAAGCCGCCGGCAACGTAAAACCTACCCTTTTTAATCAACTTTTGGAAATAACGGGGGGAAAGGAGAGGAAGGATTGTGTTGCTTCATGCTGGGAACGTTTAATTTGCAGGTCATGTATGCACTGGTCCCAGTAAGGCAAGAGAGTCGGCAGAAGCAGAGGCTATTAATGGAGATAATTGGGAGGAAGGACTGATATTATCGGCACGATGATAAAAGGCATCAAACGGGGAGGCGTTTCCAAGGGCGGCCTGAAGCCATGCAATCTCATCCTTGGCAGGTTGGAGCCGAACCCGTTTTCTGCCCCGGAATTAAATTCAATAGATGTGCATCTTCGCCAGGTGAGGAAGCTGGCCCCCTACTTGTCCCGGCGCGACTTAGCCACAGTGGTCCAAGCCACGGTCATCTCCAGGCTGGACTACTGTAACGCTCTGTACATTGGCCTTCCTCTGTCGGTAATCCGGAGACTCAAACTGGTGCAGAACCTTGCAGCGCAACTCCTGGCAGGGGTCCCGATTGGCCACCACAACACGCCAATCCTGCGCGAACTGCACTGGCTCCCAATTGAATGCCGGATTGCCTTCAAAGTGTTAGTCCTGACTTTTAAGGCCTTACATGGTCTGGGGCCAGTGTACCTGCGGGACCGCCTTGTCCCATACCATCCCACCAGATCACTGCGCTCCGAAGAGCTAAATCTCCTGGTCATCCCAAATGTGAAGACCTACCACCTGTCTATTTCCCCCCAAACTCCGTCAGTATTCACTTTTGGGCATATTGAGTATTCATGCCAAGTTTGGTCCAGATCCATCATTGTTAGAGTCCACAGTGCTCTCTGGATGTAGGTGAACTACAACTCCCAAACCTAAGGTCAATTTTGCCCATCAAACCCTTCCAGTATTTTATGTTGGTCGTGGGAGTTCTGAGTCAAGTTTGGTTCAATTCCATTGTTGGTGGAGTTCAGAATGCTCTTTGAGTGTAGGTGAACTATAAATCCCAGCAACTGCAACTCCCAAATGTCAAGGTCTATTTTCCCCAAACTCTGCCAGTATTCACTTTTAGGCATATTGAGGATCCATTCCAAGTTTGGTCCAGATCCATCATTGTTAAGAGTCCACAGTGCTCTCTGGATGTAGGTGAACTACAACTCCCAATGTCAAGGTCAATGCCCACCAAACCCTTCCAGTATTTTATGTTGGTCATGGGAGTTCTGTGTCAAGTTTGGTTCCATTCCATTGCTGGTGGAGTTCAGAATGCTTTTTGATTGTTGGAGAACTATAAATCCCAGCAACTACAATTCCCAAATGACTAAATCAATCCCACCCTCCAAACTCCACCAGTATTCACTTTTGGGCATATTGAGGATCCCTTCCATGTTTGAGCCAGACCCATCATTGTTAAGAGTCCACAGTGCTCTCTGGATGTAGGTGAACTACAACTCCCAATCTCAAGGTCAATGCCCACCAAACTCTTCCAGTATTTTATATTGGTCGTGGGAGTTCTGTGTCTAGTTTGTTTCAATTCCATTGTTGGTGGAGTTCAGAATGTTCTTTGAGTGTAGGTGAACTATAAATCCCAGCAACTGCAACTCCCAAATGTCAAGGTCTATTTTCCCCAAACTCTGCCAGTATTCACTTTTGGGCATATTGAGGATCCATTCCAAGTTTGGTCCAGATCCATCATTGTTAAGAGTCCACATGTTGGTCATGGGAGTTCCGTGTCAAGCTTGGTTCAATTCTATTGTTGGCGGAGTTGAGAATGCTCTTTGATTGTTGGAGAACTATAAATCCCAGCAACTACAATTCCCAAATGACTAAATCAATCCCACCCCCCAAACCCTACCAGTATTCAAATTTGAGTATTTGTGCCAAATATGGTCTGGTGAATGAAAATACATCCCGCACATCAGATATTGACATTATGATTCCGAACAGTAGCAACATAACAGTTATGAAGTAACAACGAAAATAATGTTATGGTTGGGGGGTCACCACAACATGAGGAACTGCATTAAGAGGTCCCAGCATTAGGAAGGTTGAGAAACACTGCTCTAAGACAGTGTTTCCCAACCTTTTTTGAGCCACGGCACACTTTTTACATTTACCAAATCCTGGGGCACACCACCAACCAAAATGACACAAAATGACACTCTAACACAGTAATACATATAGTTAATATGTTTTTAAAATGTATTTATACACTCAGTGTGAAATTTGGGCCTGTTTCTATGAACTCAACATAGATATCCTGAGAGGAATGGCAGAAAGACACAAACTTCTCACACAGAACTCCCATAACCAAGAGAAAATGCTATAAGCGTTTGGTGGGCATTGACCTTGAGTTTTGGAGTTGTAGTTCACCTATATCCAGAGAGCACTGTGGACTGAAACAATGTTGGATCAGGACCAAACTTGGCATGAATACTCAATATGCCCAAATATGAACGCAGGTGGAGTTCAGGGGGAATAGACCTTGACATTTGGGAGTTGTAGTTGCTGGGATTTATAGTTCCCCTACAATCAAAGAGCATTCTGAACCCCACCAATGATAGAACTGGGCCAAACTTCCCACACAGAACCCCCAGGAGGCAAGAGGAGGTCTCTTCTTGAGGAAAGGGAGACGGGCCTTCCCAATGCATGGAGAGGGAGAGACCAAGTAGACAACGGGTGGGGAGGGGGGTTGTTTGTAATTTTGTGCCCTTATCGAGGTAGGTTTCTTAGGGTTTTTATACTTCAACACACTCGACTCTCCCCCCTCCCCTCCCCTCCTGGAGGTTCCATTTTCCCACGGCACACCTGATGATCGCTCACGGCACACTAGTGTGCCCCGGCACACTGGTTGGGAAACACTGCTCTAAGAGAACCCACAATGCACTGGATAGAAACAAGGGAGGAGATCCTAAGGGCCACCCAATCCAACCCCATTCTCCCGTACAGCAAGACATAACAAAATCATGGAAATTACAACGTTGGAAGAGACGTCCAAACTCCCACCATGCAGGAAAACACAAGTGAAGCACTCATGAAAGAAGTCCATCCAGTGACTGACAGACATTGCCAAAATGGGACTGCCACAATTTGAAATCCAACGACCAGTCCAATCAGGGAATGTTCTTCTGGGACCAAAACATCCAACAAATTCCAGAATCCTGTAGCACAGTGTTTTTCAACCTTTTTTTACATTTACAAAATCCTGGGGCACACCACCAACCAAAATGACACAAAATGACACTCTAACACAGTGATACATATAGTTAATATGTTTTTAAATATATTTATACACTCAGTGTGAAACCTGGGCCTGTTTCGATGAACACAACATAGATATCCTGGCAGGAATGGCAGAAAGACACAAACTTCCCACACAGAACTCCCATAACCAAGAGAAAATACTATAAGAGTTTGGTGGGCATTGACCTTGAGTTTTGGAGTTGTAGTTCACCTATATCCAGAGAGTACTGTGGACTGAAACAATGTTGGATCAGGACCAAACTTGACATGAATACTCAATATGCCGCGACACAGTTTTTACATTTACAAAATCCTGGGGCACACCACCAACCAAAATGACACAAAATGACACTCTAACACAGTAATACATATAGTTAATATGTTTTTAAATGTATTTATACACTCAGTGTGAAACCTGGGCCTGTTTCGATGAACACAACATAGAGATCCTGGCAGGAATGGCAGAAAGACACACACGAAGATCTTGCTCAACAGCTGGGAGTTATAGTTCACCCACAATCAAACAGCACTCTGAACTCCACCAATGATGGAATGGAATCAAACTTCCCACACAGAACTCCCATAACCAAGAGAAAATACTATAAGAATTTGGTGGGTTTTGGAGTTGTAGTTCACCTACATCCAGAGAGCACTGTGGACTCAAACAATGTTGGATCAAGACCAAACTTGGCATGAATACTCCATATGCCCAAATGTGAACACAGATGGAGTTTGGGGAAAATAGACCTTGACATTTGGGAGTTACAGTTTCTGGGATTTATATTTAACACACAATCAAAGAGCATCCTGAACTCTTGCAACAATGGAATTGAACTAAACGGGGCATATAGAACTCTCATTACCAACAGAAAGTACTGAAAGGGTTTGCTTGGGAATTGACTTTGAGTTTGGAAGTTGTAGTTCACCCACCCAGAGAGCACTATGGACTCAAACTTTATGTTAGGTCCCTAAACAGGCATGGGAAAACCACTTTAAGGTCCCTCTGGGTGCTTTGGACTTTGGAAACTCCCACCATTCCTCACAGCCTGAGGCCCTTTCCTGCTTAAGTGGCTGGGGGAGGAAAGGGGCCTGAGGCTGCTAGGAATGGTGGGAGTTGGAGTCCAAAACTGAAAGTACTGAAAGGGTACCTCTTCCTCCCCCTTCCCCTTTGCGCCCTTTCTTCCCCCTCCGGCCGAACACTTACTTTTTCTTCTCCACTCGGGCTCCCTTCTTCCCAGCCTCGCTCTGCTCGCTTTGCCTTGCTTTGCTCACGCTGCCACTTCTGCCGCCATTGTGATCTGAGGGTGAGCGTGTTCAGGAAGGGAGGGGGGAGGGAGGAAGACGTGACCCGTGCGGGTGCTACTGCGAGCAGAGCGAGGCTGGGAAGAAGGGAGCCCGAGTGGAGAAGAAAAAGTAAGTGTTCGGCAGGAGGGGGAAGAAAGGGTAGTGGAGGTTTCAATTTCCCACGGCACACCTGATGATCGCTCACGGCACACTAGTGTGCCGCGGCACACCGGTTGGGAAACAGTGTCATAGAGAATTGCCTGAGAGATCGCTTTCACATGGGTGAGTCAACTCAAAAGCATAAGAACAGCCGGCAGCAATCTCTCATTTGGCCGATTCGTACAATAGACAAGGCGATTTGCCTTCTTGCCGTTCCTCATTTTTGTTCTTGGCTTTCTTCTTAAGAGCCGGGAATTAGCGCTCGCTTTAATCGGCTGCCATGGGGCCGGTCTCGGGAGCGCCACTTGGCCGGCCTCCTCGTTTCTCCATCCTCTTGTTGGTGCATTTCTGCGGCTTCTTGCTTCAATCCTCCCTGAGCTTCTGAGAAGCCAGAGTAAATAAGCTTATGCCACTCGGACTCCAAAAACTGGGTCAGGAGAGTCCAATGGGACCTTGATGTCCATTGGGGTTGAGCTCCAGAACCTCCTGGAGATACCAACATCCATGCAGAGTTTATTTATTAATTATTTATTTTAATTATTTGTAACCCGCCCTTCTCCGCCCCCGAAGAGCTGGTAAACTGCCGGGTGGGCAGGCGCCTACGGCTAGAGGCAAGCTGACGATGCCAAGATGGCCGTTTCGCGTAAAACACGCTTCCTCAGGGCGTGACTGCTGACTGCTCCTCCCCAGGGTTGCTCTCAGCCCGGGAGGACACTTGCATTATCGACATGTATTGAAACGCGGAAACGCGAAGTCCCCCGTTCAGACTTTGAGTCAAATTGAACCACTACAACCCTGGGGAGGAGCGGTCAGAAGTCCAGAGCGCCCTGAGGAAGCGTGTTTTACGCGAAACGGCCGTCTTGGCATCGTCAGCTTACCTCTAGCCGTAGGCGCCTGCCCACCCGGCAGTTTGCCAGCTCTTTCGTCCACCAAGGCTCCCCCACAGACTCTGTCTCCCAGTCCGTGAGTTATTAGGCTCCGGACTCCCCATAGGGTTACCTGGACCTTGTTAGCGCATCGCTTTAGCCCTCAGATGTTTGTAAGGGCTTTTGGTATATTGTCATACCGATTTATACATGATATACTGTATGTTGTCGCTTTAGCCCTCAGATGTATGTAAGGGCTTTTACTACACTGGCATATTGATTTATACATGATATATGTTGTAAGATATATTGTGATATATGCACATAGCATTACACTGTATGTAATATTGCTCTACAGCTCTGAGATTGTTTAGAATACACTTTTTGATATTTTTGTTTCAGTGAGTCTCTTCATTAGCATGGCCTACAGGTCTACCCCTTTAAATTGCCTGGGTTAGCATTGTGTATTACTGTTATCGTTTTATTGTCCGCCTGCTGCCAATATCTAACCAAATACCCACATCTTCAACTTTTTCCTAAAGGAAAGGAGGGAAGAGGTTGACCTAATTTCGCTGGGGAGCGAGTTCCACAGGTGAGGGGCCACCACCGAGAAGGCCCCGTCCCTCGTCCCCGTCAAATGTGTTTGTGACGAAGGTGGGACTGAGAGCAGGGCCTCCCCGAAGGATTGTAAATTTCGAGGTGGGACATAAGGGGAGATACGTTCAGACAAGTAAGCTGGCCCAGAGCCGTTTAGGGCTTTAAAGGTCAAAACCAGCACTTTGAATTGTGCTCGGAATTGGACAGGCAGCCAGTGGAGCTGGCATAACAGGGGGGTGGCGTGCTCCCTGTATGCAGGGGCGGTCTAAGGTTATTTTATATGGTAAGCGAACATTACTTTGGTGCCCCTTTTTGTCTCCGCCCCCTTTCCCTTTGTCTCCGCCCCCTCTCCCTTTGCTTCCGTCCCCTGCCTGCCCAATTGCATCACGCGACATGTTTACAGGCTTCTGCCTGCAGGAGCTTCTGCACCTCCTGCAGTGCACGAGCACTCTGTCCGTGATTCGGCAGGCAGGGGCGGAGGCCTCCACCCCCCGCGTGCCGAATGCTGACGTGACGTGTTTACAGGCTTCGACTTCAGCGCCTGCATGAGCTTCTGGGCATGCTCAGTGGCTCCAGAGCTCAACTACAGCCCCAGAGCCACTGCGCATGCGCAAAAATCTCCACTCATGCCCAGAAGCTCCTGCAGGCCAGGCGCTGAAGCCGACGCAGCAGCAGGGAGGTTTGCTACGGCAGCGCGGCCGGCGTGGCAGCGCCCTTCCCAGAAGATGGCGCCCTTCCCAGAAGTTGGCGCTCTATGCAGCCGCTTACTTCGCGTATACGTCGGACCGCCCCTGCCTGTATGTCGCTCCTGTGAGTAACCTGGCTGCCGACCGCTGGACTAGTTGAAGTTTCCGAACAGATCCTGGAATATAGGGCAGTGTAAATCCAGCTCTAGTCTCCGGAGCCGCCAAAAGCCAGCTGACCCTTTCCGTAATGTGGCATCCTTTCAGATATTGAAACTATCGTCTCCTCTCCTAATGGTTCTTATCCAAGCTAAACTCCTCTCCCTAACTCACTCTTTATCGGGCTTCCAGACCCTTCTTTGGACATGTTCTAGCTTCTCAAAGTCCTTCTTGAATTGTGGTGCCCAGAACCGGACACAACTGCTTCTCTGGTTGAGATTTGGCCATAGTAGAATAGCGTGGGGTTATGATGACTTCCCTTGATCTAGACACCATCCAGGATTTCTCCATCTGGCACGGATTCTGGGAATTGTTGGCCCTGGGCACGATCTCTCTTTCTAAACTCTTGGTTTTCATTGGGCGGAGGTGACGGAACCAACTTCTTGTCTTCTCAGATCCATCCCGGTGTGCTCTTGGTGCGGACACCAGGCTGCGACGTGCCCGGCATGTTCTTGTTCCCAGGCCCTTCTCCCAAGCCAAGTTAATCATGCATTTTGAGCCCAGCAGGGAAGGAGGAAATCTGGCAGCCCCGGCTCCCATTTTTTTTGTGGCTCATGTCTCCACAGATTTAATAATAGCGCTTCACAAGGGCCTGTTAACAAACAGTTGCGCTCCACGCCTTTTTCTCCGCAGGGAAGAGCGGAGGAAATGGTTTTGTTGTCTTGCATGAAAGGGAAAGGCCCGGAGAAGTTCCTCCTTCAGGCTCCCTGGTCAGATTCCTATTCACTCCAGACCAGAGCTTGGAAACGTTCTCCAAACTGTCCAGATTCCTTGGTCACGTTGGCTGGAGAAAGCGCCCAAAAGAGGGAACTTCTAATCAAAAATGTGAAAGGTTTCGGTATCCCAATGAAGAACGCTATGAAGTGTGGTAGGACCCATGGCCTGAAACCCCAAAGATGGTCCATGTTTCCAGGGAACCATTGGCTTTGATAGAAATCCTCTTCCAACACAATTAATACCTGTGCCAGTTGTTTGTCTGCTATTGATAGAGTTCCTACCGCAGAATGGAGTAAAGCAAAGCTTTTGGCATTTGTTGGGATTGTCTTATGTGCTACAGCAGTGTTTCCCAACCGGTGTGCCGTGGCACACTAGTGCGCCGTGAGCAATCATCAGGTGTGCCGTGGGAAATTGGAACCTCCACTACCCTTTCTTCCCCCTCCTGCCGAACACTTTCTTCTCCACTCGGGCTCCCTTCTTCCCAGCCTCGCTCTGCTCGCTTTGCCTGGCTTTGCTCTGGGGCGAGTCTGCGCAGTAGCGTCCGCACGGGTCACGTCTTCCTCCCTCCCCCCTCCCCTCATGAACACGCTCACGCTGCCCCCTCGGATCAAAATGGCGGCAGAAGCGGCAGTGGAGAAGAAAAAGTAAGTGTTGGGCAGGAAGGGGAAAAAAGGGCACGAAGGGGAAGGGGGAGGAAGAGGTCTCTGTCGAAAGCTGGCATGGGCAAACTTGGACCTTCCAGGTGTTTTGGACTCCAACTCCCACCATTCCTAGCAGCCTCAGGCCCATTTCCTTCCCCCTCAGACACTTAAGCAGGAAAGGGCCTCAGGCTGTGAGGAATGGTGGGAGTTGGAGTCCAAAAGCACCCAGAGGGCCGAAGTTTTCCCATGCCTGTTTTAGGGACCTTAAAGTGGTGAGCCTCCTTCCAACATTGTGATTCTGGATAGAAAACAAACAACAACATAACATAACATTGTTTGAGTCCACAGTGCTGTCTGGGTGTAGGTGAACTACAACTTCCAAACTCAAGGTCAATTCCCAAGCAAACCCTTTCAGTACTTTCTCTTGGTAATGAGAGTTCAATATGCCAAGTTTGGTTCAATTCCATTGTTGCAAGAGTTCAGGATACTCTTTGATTGTGTGTTAACTATAAATCCCAGAAACAAACTCCCAAATGTCAAGGTCTATTTTCCCCAAACTCCATCTGTGTTCACATTTGGACATATTGAGTATTCATGCCAAGTTTGGTCCTGATCCAACATTGTTTCAGTCCACAGTGCCCTCTGGATATAGGATATATTGTGTGTTAACTATAAATTGAGCAAGACCTTCGTGTGTGTCTTTCTGCCATTCCTGCCAGGCAATCTATGTTGTGTTCATCGAAACAGGCCCGGGTTTCACTCTGAGTGTATAAATACATTTAAAAACATATTAACTCTATGTATTACTGTGTTAAGAGTGTCATGTTGTGTAATTTTGGTTGGTGGTGTGCCCCAGGATTTTGCAAATGTAAAAAATGTGCCGCTGCTCAAAAAAGGTTGAAAAACACTGGGTTAGGGCTTTAAAGGCAAGGCCAGCACTTTGAATTGTGCCCGGTAGCAAACTGGTAGCCAGTGGAGCTGGCGCAACAGAGGGGTTGTGCGCTCTCTGAGTGCCGCTCCTGTTATCAACCTGGCTGCCGCACGCTGGACCAGTTGAAGCTTCCGAACAGTCTTCAAAGGCAGCCCCACGTAGAGAGCGTTGCAACTCTCTAGAGCGTGGACTACCATGGCCAAGTCAGACTTCCCAAGGTATGGTTGCAGCTGGCGCACAAGTTTTAATAATAATATCATCATCATCAATAGTTTCAGGCAACTATGGCTTGATTATAAATGTACCATTGATATATGTGGAGCTTATGGTATAACGTTACATAAGACCAAAACATGCAACTATCCATTTGCATACGTGAGCCGGAACATGGTGTTCTTGACCTGTTAGAGAACCCACATATTGAAGCACCTCGTACTGAAAAGCTGAAATCATAATTACACACAATGTGTGTGTCTACATGTGTTATAGAGCCTGAGGTGCTTTAATTATGGCGTTAAAGCCATCCTATCGGAGGTGGCAGACGCAGGCGTGCCCAGGTGGGAGTGCCAACTCCCAGTGCCTCCTGGGCATGGCAAGAAGCGTAATGGGAACGAATGCCAGCTCAAGTGTGCAAATGGATGCGCAACGGCCATGTCTCTTCACCCATCACTCTGGGGCTTCTCACAAAAACTCTCACAAACGGGTATTTTACCTTCCGCCTCAAGGACCAAACTGGAGGCTTGCAATTGGCACAAAGAGGCGTACATACCAATTGCAGATCCCACCAAAACAGTCAAGGTAATTCAGAATTCACAAGACAACCAGTGCTACTGCTGTTGCTGCTGCTATTATTGTTGTTGTTGTTGTTATAGATTTATTAGAACAGTGTTTCCCAACCTTTTTTGAGCCGTGGCACACTTTTTACATTTGCAAAATCCTGGGGCACACCACCAACCAAAATGACACAAAATGACACTCTAACACAGTAATACATATAGTTAATACGTTTTAAATATATTTATACACTCAGTGTGAAACCTGGGCCTGTTTCGATGAACACAACATAGATATCCTGGCAGGAATGGCAGAAAGGCACCAACTTCCCACACAGAACTCCCATAACCAAGAGAAAATGCTATAAGAGTTTGGTGGGCATTGACCTTGAGTTTTGGAGTTGTAGTTCACCTATATCCAGAGAGCACTGTGGACTCAAATAATGTTGGATCAGGACCAAACTTGGCATGAATACTCAATATGCCCAAATACGAACGCAGATGGAGTTCAGGGGAAATAGACCTTGACATTTGAGAGTTGTAGTTGCTGGGATTTATAGTTCCCCTACAATCAAAGAGCATTCTGAACCCCACCAATGATAGAACTGGGCCAAACCTCCCACACAGAACCCCCAGGAGGCAAGAGGAGGTCTCTACTTGGGGAAAGGGAGGCGGGTCTTCCCAATGCATGGAGAGGGAGAGACCAAGCAGACAATGGGTGGGGAGGGAGGGTGTTGTTATTTTGTGCCTTTATCGAGGTAGGTTTCTTAGGGTTTTTATACTTCAACACACTAGACTCCCCCTTGGAGGTTCCATTTTCCCACGGCACACCTGATGATCGCTCACGGCACACTGGTTGGGAAACACTGTATTAGAACATAACATCACACATGCACATGAGATCCAAGTGTCTGGGATTCGTCTCTGAATATCAGGCTTTTCGAAAGGGCGTAGGATATTAGAACTATTATTAGATTATTATAATTGTATGAGGGCAGGTAAATAAGTCCGTGACTTTTTGAATGAAACACAGGTTTTTGGATAAAAAAATCATTTTATTTTCCAGCGCAGTCTCCTTTGAGCTCTCTACACTTTGTCCAACGTTTCTCCAATTCTTTTATCCCAAATCCGGCCTTATTGGCAGCCAATCATGTTGTCAGAATGTAGAGGCTGGAAGAGTCGTTGGCAGCCCCGGAGGATGCTGGGAAATGTAGTTTTTAACTCGTTGTTTTGGGGGCCTTTTAGGATTTGGGGGAAAGTTTCTTTGCTACAAACCTACCTTGCTTGAGGCCTATTTCTGTTGGCAAGTTTGGTGTCTCTGCGTTGTAAGGTTTCTCTGTTTGGGACGGTCGTTCCATAACGACTCTTCCTTTATATATATATATATATATATATATATATATATATATATATGTATATATATATATATACAGTATATCTATATGTGTGTGTGTGGGGGGGGGGGGTTATTATTGTTGTTATTATTGGCGTAACTGGCACTACTCGAAGGCGGCAGGTATTGTCCTGAGAAAGCCCCATTCCCTTGTCCAGTCTTGCAAGAGAAATGCTTATCCCCGACATAAGGATTGCCTTGTCTCTGGCGGCTGGCACTCCCTCCGTGCTTTTGGCCCAAGCACCTTCATTGCACTGGAATCCCTTTCTTTCCCTTGCTAATCGCCCCCTTTTCCCTCCCCCCTTAAACCCCTGTTACTTCTTCTAACAAGATTTATCCTTACTAATTCCTTCACCGGCGCAGAAAGGTCGGAAAGGGGTTTTTTTTTTTTACAAAAATCCTCATGATGCATTTTGCTGATTAGGATGAGAGTGAGCACAAGGCGTCTCTAGCTTATAGAACGAAGGCCAGAAGTACAAATGGCAACGAAGAAAACCAAACCAGATTATAACCCTTTCCAAAAGCTTATGGGATGCAAAGGGTCGAAGTGTCTGTGGCATTACTTCGCGAACGAAGATTCTCAGGAAGGACTCATCCCACGCTTTCTACAAGCGCGTTGATGACTGAAAAGGCCAATCTGAGATAGGCATGTCCGGTTGCACAAAGCACAGCAGAAAGTGTCCTTGGGTGATGTTGTTTCCAAGTTGCGGTTCTTTCTGCGTTGCCGAGACCCATTCGGCGTGTCTTCTCGAAAGAGGCCACAGCATTGTGGATAGTGCGTCTCCATGCCTCCCGATGTGAGGCCAAGGTGGACTGTTATTGGTGATCAATCTGGCCGAGCCTGAGATGTTGTTTCAGAGAGTCCTTATATCTCTTTTTGGGGGCGCCTCTCTTGCGAGTTCACCATAGAGTCGTATCTTTGGGAGGCGGTGGTCCTCCATCCTAGAGATGTGCCCTGCCCAGCGCAGCTGTGTTCTCAATAGCATGGCCTCAACGCTGGTGATCCCTGCTTGCGCAAGGACAGCAACATTCGTCACAAAGTCGGTCCAGTGTATATTTAGGATTGTGCAAAGACAGTGCTGATGAAAGCGTTCGAGGAGTCGTAGGTGTTGGCGATAGGTGACCCATGTTTCAGACCCATAGAGGAGAATAGACAGTACGATAGCTCTGTACACACTGATTTTGGTGCTTTGCCTCAGGTGCTTGTTGCTCCAGACTCTTTCATGAAGCCTTCTGAATCCACTCTATGCCTTTGCTAATCTGTGATCTCTCTCTTGATCAATCTTGGCGTCTGAAGAGATGATGCTTCCCAGGGAGGTGAACTGCTGAACGGACTTAAGCACAGATGTGCCTATGTTGACATGGGGATGATGGTGTTCTTCCTGTGGTGCGGGCTGGTAGAGGACTTCCGTTTTCTTCAGGCTGACTTCCAGCCCAAACAACTCTGCTGCTGTTGCAAAGCAGGATGTGAGGCGCTGCAGGGCTGCTTCTGAATGGGCGACAAGGGCAGCATCGTCAGCAAAAAGCAGCTCATGGACTAGATGTTTTAGAGTCTTAGTGCGAGCTCTCAGACAGCTTAAGTTGAACAACCTACCATCAGCCATCTGAGGGCTCGCTCCAGGTCTCTAAACTATCTACTTCGTGAGCTGCTTTTTGCTGACGATGCTGCCCTTGTCGCCCATTCAGAAGCAGCCCTGCAGTGCCTCACATCCTGCTTTGCAACAGCTGTAGAGCTGTTTGGGCTGGAAGTCAGCCTGAAGAAAATGGAAGTCCTCTACCAGCCCGCACCACAGGAAGAACACCATCATCCCTACGTCAGCATAGGCACATCTGTGCTCACATTTGTCAACCTCACCAAAGCCTTCGACACTGTGAGCAGAAAAGGTCTGTGGCAGATCCTGGAACGGCTCGGATGTCCCCCCAATTCCTCAAAATGATTGTCCTGTTCCATGAGGGCCAGCGCGGTCAAGTCAGATATGGCGATGCTCTCTTAGAGCCCTTTCTCATAACTAACGGGGTGAAACAAGGTTGTGTTCTTGCACGAACCCTATTTACAATCTTCTTCAGCATGATGCTCCAAAGGGCTACGGCAGACCTCAAAGAAGAAGACGGCATATATATACGCTGTGGATTTCTCTATCTCAGAAGCAAACAAACACACACACACACACACCTCGAAGATGCTTTCCAAGATCCTCAAACAATGGCTGCTTGGTTGGAAAAAGAAACCGAGCGCATTTCAACCTATGCCAAAGCTACCCAATTTTAATTATGGATTTAAACCTTAATCTGTATTTATAGGAATCGTGTGCCGTCACGCCGGCCACATGACCTTGGAGGTGTTTACGGACAACGCTGGCCTATCCAGGGCTGGAAAAGGTGAACTAGATGCCCTTTGGGGGTCCCTTCCAGTCGAGTCTCCTTCCTTTGAAGTTTCTGAACTGAGGTTGGATGGCCATCTGTTGGGAGAGCTTTGACTGTGTCTTCCTGCCTGGCTGGAAGGGGGTGGACTAGATGCCCTTTGGGGTTCCCTTCCTCCTTCTCCTCGGAGCTGTCTTTGTTGGTGGGGAGCACCTTTCAGAGGACACGGCTCTGTTCTAATGGGTTCGGATTTGAACTCGGGACTCATGTGTGCACCTGGAAGTTCTTTACATTTAAAAGAATAGTTCAAAGACATTCAACAAAGGAGAACTTTCCTTCTGTGCCTTTGCCAAGACAAAAAATAAATAAATGTTTATTTTAGAAGTTCCTCAATTTAGGGACAAAAGCACATGAAAGGTGCCGGGTTTACTGGCCTTGTCGCTGCTCCGTTCTCCAAAGGCATCTAAAAAAAGAACGCTGGGGCTTTTATGATCAACTTCCTATTGAAGTACAAGAGGCCCTCGGGAGCAAAGTTTATTCTGGACTACAACTCCCAGCATCCCCACCTTACAGGTGCATTTGCAAGTCCCCCAAAAGCGATCTTTCCAAAATGGGAATTGTAAAGGAAATCCATCTCAGTCATTACAGATTTAACAAAATATTGTGGTCTGCTTAGGCATCATCGGCCCTCTTTGGCAGAGCTTGAAAAACTACAATTCCCAGCACTAATTCTACAATTGCAGCTGCACCACTAATCGCCATCTACACTGCCATATAATGCAGATGAACTAGATTATATGGCAGTGTACACTCAAATACTCTGGATTCAGAAACCGGATTATATGGCACGGTAAACTCAAATAATCTGCATTCAGAAAATGGATTATATGGCACTGTAAACTCAAATAATCTGCATTCAGAAACTGGATTATATGGCAGTGTAGATTCAAATAATATGGATTCAGAAACTGGATTATATGGCAGTGTACACTCAAATAATCTGAATTCAGAAACTGGATATAATGACAGTGTACACTCAAATAATCTGCATTCAGAAAATGGATTATATGGCAGTGTACACTCAAATAATCTGCATTAAGAAACTGGATTATATGGCAGTGTACACTCAAATAATCTGCATTCAGAAACTGGATTATATGGCAGTGTAGATTCAAATAATATGGATTCAGAAACTGGATTATATGGCAGTGTACACTCAAATAATCTGCATTCAGAAACTGGATTATATGGCAGTGTACACTCAAATAATCTGCATTCAGAAACTGGATTATATGGCAGTGTACACTCAAATAATCTGCATTCAAAAACTGGATAATATGGCAGTGTACACTCAAATAATCTGCATTCAAAAACTGGATAATATGGCAGTGTACACTCAAATAATCTGCATTCAAAAACTGGATAATATGGCAGTGTACACTCAAATAATCTGCATTCAAAAACTGGATAATATGGCAGTGTACACTCAAATAATCTGCATTCAAAAACTGGATAATATGGCAGTGTACACTCAAATAATCCGCATTCAGAAACTTATATGGCAGGATAATATGGCAGTGTATTATTCAAATAATCTGCATTCAAAAAACTGGATAATATGGCAGTGTACACTCAAATAATCTGCATTCAAAAACTGGATAATATGGCAGTGTACACTCAAATAATCTGCATTCAAAAACTGGATAATATGGCAGTGTACACTCAAATAATCTGCATTCAGAAACTGGATAATATGGCAGTGTACACTCAAATAATCTGCATTCAGAAACTGGATTATATGGCAGTGTACACTCAAATAATCTGCATTCAGAAACTGGATAATATGGCAGTGTACACTCAAATAATCTACATTAAGAAAATGGATTATATGGCAGTGTACACTCAAATAATCTACATTAAGAAACTGGATTATATGGCAGTGTACACTCAAATAATCTGCATTCAGAAACTGGATTATATGGCAGTGTACACTCAAATAATCTGCATTCAGAAACTGGATTATATGGCAGTGTACACTCAAATAATCCGCATTCAGAAACTGGATTATATGGCAGTGTACACTCAAATAATCTTCATTCAGAAACTGGATTATATGGCAGTGTACACTCAAATAATCTGCATTCAGAAACTGGATTATATGGCAGTGTGCACTCAAATAATCTGCATTCAGAAACTGGATTATATGGCAGTGTACACTCAAATAATCTGCATTCAGAAACTGGATTATATGGCAGTGTAGATTCAAATAATCTGCATTCAGAAACTGGATTATATGGCAGTGTACACTCAAATAATCTGCATTCAGAAACTGGATTATATGGCAGTGTACACTCAAATAATCTTCATTCAGAAACTGGATTATATGGCAGTGTAATCTGCATTCAAATAATCTGCATTCAGAAACTGGATTATATGGCAGTGTACACTCAAATAATCCGCATTCAGAAACTGGATTATATGGCAGTGTACACTCAAATAATCTTCATTCAGAAACTGGATTATATGGCAGTGTAGATTCAAATAATCTGCATTCAGAAACTGGATTATATGGCAGTGTACACTCAAATAATCTGCATTCAGAAACTGGATTATATGGCAGTGTACACTCAAATAATCTGCATTCAGAAACTGGATTATATGGCAGTGTAGATTCAAATAATCTGCATTCAGAAACTGGATTATTTGGCAGTGTACACTCAAATAATCTTCATTCAGAAACTGGATTATATGGCAGTGTAGATTCAAATAATCTGCATTCAGAAACTGGATTATATGGCAGTGTACACTCAAATAATCTGCATTCAGAAACTGGATTATATGGCAGTGTACACTCAAATAATCTGCATTCAGAAACTGGATTATATGGCAGTGTACACTCAAATAATCTGCATTCAGAAACTGGATTATATGGCAGTGTACACTCAAATAATCTGCATTCAGAAACTGGATTATATGGCAGTGTACACAAATAATCTTCATTCAGAAACTGGATTATATGGCAGTGTAGTGTAGATCAAATAATCTGCATTCAGAAACTGGATTATATGGCAGTGTACACTCAAATAATCTGATTCAGAAACTGGATTATATGGCAGTGTACACTCAAATAATCTGCATTCAGAAAATGGATTATATGGCAGTGTACACTCAAATAATCTGCATTCAGAAACTGGATTATATGGCAGTGTACACTCAAATAATCTTCATTCAGAAACTGGATTATATGGCAGTGTACACTCAAATAATCTGCATTCAGAAAATGGATTATATGGCAGTGTACACTCAAATAATCTACATTAAGAAAATGGATTATATGGCAGTGTACACTCAAATAATCTGCATTCAGAAACTGGATTAATTGGCACTGTAAACTCAAATAATCTGAATTCAGAAACTGGATTATATGGCAGTGTACACTCAAATAATCTTCATTCAGAAACTGGATTATATGGCAGTGTAGATTCAAATAATCTGCATTCAGAAACTGGATTATATGGCAGTGTGCACTCAAATAATCCGCATTCAGAAACTGGATTATATGGCAGGATAAACACAAGTAATCTGGATTCAGAAAATGGATTATATGGCAAAGTACGATATAGTGACAGATTTGTTTCAGGGGACTCTTCAAAGTCAAGCCGAGGAGAGAGAAAGAGGAGAGAGAAGGAAGGGAAAAAAAGAATGGGCAAAAGAGAAGAGGAGGAAGGAAGGAAGGAAGGAGAGAAGGAGGAAGGAAGAAACTATTCCTTTGTGACAAAATAAATGCTGCCCCTTTTTGGCTCCAAATCCCGCCAACACCTCCGTCCTGCGAGAGACCTTTCCGAGCCTTTTAGCATCACAAGGTCTGCAGCGTTCGGAGGAACCAAAGACAATCAACAAAGCCCGCTCTATTATTCCAAAGGCCCAAACATTCCTTCTTTTGAAAGAACTTCCAAGTTGCCAAATTGCAAAAAGTGGGGGGCTGACTTCATAACTGAACCAATTTCCCCCATATATACACACATATATATGTATGTGTGTCTATCTATCTATCTATTGTTATTAAACACATTAGTAACAATTAAATATACATACATGGAGCGTATACATGGAGTTTAAACCGCTGAACTGAACTTGCTGACCGAAAGGTTGGTGGTTCGAATCCGGAGAGCAAGGTGGGCTCCCAGCTTCTGCCAACCTAGCACTTCAAATGTGAGTACATCAATAGGCACCGCTCCAGTGGGAAGTTAATAGCGCTCCATGCAGTCATGCTGGCCACATGACCTTGGAGGCATCTACGGACAACGCCGGCTCTTCAGCTTAGAAATGGAGATGAGTCGGACATGACTAAGCTTAATCTCAAAAGGAAACCTTTACCTATATATATATATATATATATATATATATATATATATATACACATCGTGTTTCCCGAAAGTAAGACAGCGTCTTACTTTCTTTCCCAAAGTCCCCTTTACTTTCGGGGCACGTCTTATATAAACAAAGACGCACGTGGCCACGCCACGCCGCCCAACCGGCCCATCGCCGCGTGGCACACCTCCGCGGGCGCACCTTTCTGCTAGGCCTCCAAGGAAGGAGGGGAAGAGTCCCAGAGGCGTGGCTGGCGGCGCTGCATCAGAGTGACGCGGCGCTGCGTCAGAGTGACGCGTGGCCGCTAGCCACGCCTGGGACTCTTCCTCCTCCCTTCGTTGGACAAAGGGATGGAGGAGGAAGAGTCCCAGAGGCGTGGCTAAGCAGCGACGCGTCACTCTGATGCAGCGCCGCTTAGCCACGCCTCTGGGACTCTTCCCTCTCCCTTCCTTGGAGAGGCCTCGCAGAAAGGTGCACCGCGGAGGTGTGCCGTGGCCGATGGGCCGGTTGCGGGCGGCGGCGCGCACCAGGTACGGCTTACATTCGGGTACGGCTTACATTAGCCGACCCCCTGACACCCCGATCGTCTTACAATCGGGGGTGTCATACTGTCGGGGAAACACGGTATATATATATATATACACACACAGTATATATACACACACACACATACTCACACAGAGTGTTCCCTCGCTACTTCGCGTTTCGCTTATTGCGGACGCGCTGTTTCACATATTTCAAAAAATATTAATTTAAAATATATATCATTGTATTTTGGCTGTTTTGTGGAGTTTTGCCACTGCCGCCACTCTCCAGGGCGCTTTATTTATTTATTTATTTATTTACTTACTTACTTTATTTATATTTCGCTCTTCTCACCCCGAAGGGGATTCAGAGCGGATTACAGGTACACACACTTAGCAAACAATCCCTGCTGTTTTGACATACTTAACATATAGACGAACAGAGGCAAACTCTGGCCACCAGGGGGAGCTGGCGCACTCTCATCTCTCAGAGTTCCCAGCGTCCCTAGTTGTCCCTTGTTGTTCCTTCCTGGAGTTCTTTAATGGCCTCATAATTCAGTCAAAAATTGCCCCCCAGCCTTAATGTGGTACCTTTATCTCCTACTTGACAGATGCAACTGTCTTTCGGGCTGCAAAGGTCGACAGAAGGCTACACTTAAAGGTCGAGCACCCACCTTGACCCAGGCAGGCCTCGAACTCATGACCTACTGGTCAGAGAGATCTTATGCAGCTGACACTTAGCCAGCTGCCCCACATTCCCGGTGCTTTCCCTCCTCAGTCCTCCCTCCCTCCAGCCTTGAAGGGCCTTTCCTTCCTTTCCTTCACTTTATTTTAAGTTTATAAAGACTTGAAATAGTGTATAACTACTAAAATAATGTATAAATATTAACATAAATGGAGCATCCCTACATCGCGGTTTTTCATTTATTGCAGGAGGTCCTGGAACGTAGCCCCAGCAATAAGTGAGGGAACCCTGTGTGTGTGTGTGTGTGTGTATGTGTGTATATATATACACACACACACTTATTTATTTACTTTATTTCTATTCCACTCAGGGCGGATTACAATGTACACATTACATTTAGGCACACAAACACACAAGACAGACAGAGGCAATTTAACATCTGGCCACCAGGGGGAGCTGTCGCACTCCTTCATTCCTCAGCGTGTTTTCTGGAGATCTTTTTATGGCCTCGTAAATCAGTTAAATTTAGCCTCCCCACAAAGTGGTACCTTAATTTCCTACTTGACAGATGCAACTGTCTTTCGGGTTGCCAAGGTTGACAACGAGCTACACAATAGGTCGAGAGCCCACCTCGACCCGGGCAGGCCTCGAACTCATGACCTTCTGGTCAGTAGTGATTTTATGCAGCTGACACCCAGCCAGCTGCGCCACATTCCCGGTACACATGCGTACACACACACACACACACACACATGCATATAATATTTATTATCTATTTTCCTTTTTAAATGGAACTTTAAAAGGCTGTCCAGACTTTGAACCGGTGCTTGGCTGCTGTGTCGGACTGGATGAGGGCTAGCAAACTGAAACTGAATCCAGACAAGACAGAGGTCCTCCTGGTCAGTCGAAAGGCCGAACAGGACATAGGGTTACAGCCTGCAATGGATGGGGTCACCCTCCCCCTGAAGACACAGGTTCGCAGCTTGGGACTGATCCTGGATTCATCGCTGAGCCTGGAACCCAGGTCTCGGCAGTGGCCAGGAGAGCTTTTGCACAGTTAAGACTCGTGCGCCAGCTGCGCCCCTACCTTGGGAAGTCTGATCTGGCTACGGTGGTCCACGCTCTGGTCACATCCCAAATAGATTACTGCAGCGCACTCTACGTGGGGCTGCCTTTGAAGACAGTTCGGAAACTGCAACTAGTCCAACAGGCGGCAGCCAGACTACTAACAGGAGCGACATACAGGGAACATACCACCCCCCTGTTTTGTCAGCTCCACTGGCTGCCTGTCCACTTCCGAGCTCAATTCAAAGTGCTGGTTTTGACCTTTAAAGCTCTATACGGTTCTGGCCCAGCTTACTTGTCCGAACGCATCAACCGCTACATCCCACCTCGTACCTTAAGATCATCCGGGGAGGCCCTGCTCTCGCTCCCGCCTACTTCTCAAATGCGATTGGTGGGGACGAGGGAGAGGGCCTTCTCGGTGGTGGCTCCCCCGTCTGTGGAACGCACTCCCTATTGATATTCGATCAGCTTCATCCCTCCTGGCATTCAGGAAAAAGGTGAAATCCTGGTTATGGGACCAAGCGTTTGCACTTTAGCACGATACGGCACTTCAAATTGCTTAGATGGCAATCTGTGGATAAGACCTAATGCTTATGGATGGAATACTGTTTTAACTGTGGGAATGTACTGTGGGAATGGAAGAAAAAAATGGAAGTTGGAAAGGGTTCAATGGGATGAGTTTGGGAGTGACCCTGGACTCATCGCTGAGCCTGGAACCCCAGGTCTCGGCGCTGGCCGGGAGAGCTTTTGCACAGTTAAAGCTTGTGCGCCAACTGCAGCCCGTACCTTGGGAAGTCTGACTTGGCCACAGTAGTCCATACTCTGGTTACATCCCGTTTAGACTACTGCAACACTCTCTATGTGGGGATGCCCCTGAAGACTGTCCGGAAGCTGCAATTAGTCCAACGCTCGGCAGACAGGCTACTAACAGGAGCAGGGTATAGGGAGCATACAGCGAAGGTAATAATTTGGGGGGTGGGGACTAAATATAGGGCGTCCCAAACATCGACATAAAGGGAGGAATTGGGAAATTGTAGCTACCGTAATTTACCAAATATTTATTCCAAAATATTCCCTTATGTGAAAGTGTAAAAAAATATAATACATATAAATAATATTAAAATAAAATAAAATTGTATTGTAATGTATTTTAATCTTAACTATTGTTTTTATTATATGTATATTGTGTGGCATCGAATCGTTGCCGTTGTTAGGCCGCACTGAGTCTCCCCCTTGGGGGTTGAGAAAAAGCGGGGTATAAATGATGGAAATAAATAAATAAATAAATAAACTCAACAGCTTGAACCCAATTTCTATGTTTCTACATTATTGTTGTTGTTATTATTATTCAGCATCTGTCTTACATAACTATACGAAATTAATGAATTGATTTATTGATTTCCAGGCTCCTTTCAACACCAAAGGTGGATCCACAGGCAGCTTGCAAAACAAAACAAATCTATTTATTTATTTTAATGCGACTGAAAGTATCTAAGAAGGCACAAAGGCAGCTTTTGGAACAAAACAACAGCAAATCTATGTATTTATCTTAATCATAGAGTTGGGAGAGACCCCATGGACCATCCAGTCCGAACCCCCTTTGGGTGTAATTAAAAGTATCCAAGAAGGAAATGATTATGGAAGAATTTAGAGAAATAAAACTGACATTGTTCCATTGTATACAATTAGAACAATGGTTTAAAAATTGGCTAAAAAACAATAAAAAAGGAAGTAAGGTCAACCAATTTGAACAAATAATACAAAATGGGAGGGATGTAGAAGAGCACGAAAACTTGAAAGGAATAACTAGTAAAATATATAAGATAATAATTGAAATAAAGGAAGGAAATACAAAAAATAACACCCTTAAGGAGGTCTGGGAAGAAGACTTAGGGATAAAAATAAAGGAAACAGAGTGGCAACAATTGTGGAGACAAAGACATCTTAAAAATTTATCAATAAGGATTAAAGAAAATTATTATAAATTAATATGGAAATGGTACCTTACACCAGTAAGAATGGCAAATATAAATAAAAACTACTCGAAAAACTGTTGGAGAGGATGCCAAGAAACAGGGACATATATACATATGTGGTGGCAATGTAAATACGTCAGCAAATTTTGGGCGAAAGTATTTAAAGAAATAGAAGATATAATGAATATTAAAATAGAAAGAAGTCCTAGTATAGCTTTATTATCATTATATAATAGCAAACAATTGGAAAAAAAGGGATAAAGATGCGATAACAAACCTATTAACAACAGCAAGACTGCTTATAGCAAGGAATTGGAAAAAAGAAATAAATATACAAATAGAGGAATGGTACAAGGAAGTGTGGAAACTGGCAATAAATGACAAGTTAACATGTATATTAAAAGTAAAAAGAGGTATATGGAAACAAAGTGATTTCTATGAGGTATGGAGAAAATTTATTGAAAAAGGATTAGAAAAGGAAGAAGGAAGGTTACCTCCACAAGAAGAAATGAAATTTTGGACGAATGATATGTAAAAGCAATGGCTTGGGGAGGGGGGAGGGGACAGCGGTGAAGGATACAAAAATGTATAAGAAAAACATAATGGCAGATGCTAAAGATTGAAGTATTGTACCTAGAAATGAATAACATGAATCTGCTGTAAATAGACATTGTATAATATTGTGTTGATAATGATAAAACAATAAAAAAAAATTTTTTAAAAAGTATCCAAGAAGAGGGTTCAAATAAAATACCAGTCCTGCGTACAGCTGGGAAACGTTACTTTTGGGGGAGGGCTACAACTCCCATTATCTCAAGCTACGTAGTTGGAGGATTCTGGGGCGTGGAGTCCGTCCGTCCCCCCCCCCCCCCCCGGTAAGGCTTTATTCTCTGTAATATTGCCTTGCAAAGAGGAGGGTTCCAAGAGGACAGGAGAGGGCGCATGCTCCTTGCAAATGGTGCACATGCGCCAATGCTCGCGCTCAGGCATGTTATTTCACACCAAGCCCTCCCTGGGCGAAAAGACACACAAGTGACACGACCCAGGAAAGGCCACAACAACAGCAACAGCAGCGCTGCCAGATCCTCGATGAATGAGCGGTCAGCTCAGCTGCAAACAAGGTCCGGTTGGAAAGGGCTCAGAGAGATCGCCCGAACCACTGAATGGCAGAGTCCAAAGGAAGCCCCAGAGGCCATCTAGTCCATCCTGATGCCTTGCTTGCAATATGCTCAGTGTAAATGGAGGCAATGAGGAGTTGGAAAGGGTTCAATGAGATGAGCTGAACTAGTGAACTGCAGTTTGGGACTGACCTTCTAGTCCACTCATCCAGCTGCCATCTGAACCCCCTCCAGGTGACGGTGTCATCAGGTGCAAATGGAAGAAAAAAATGGTGGTTGGAAAGGGTTCAATGGGATGAGTTTGGGAGTGAGCCTGGACTCATCGCTGAGCCTGGAACCCCGGTTAAAGCTTGTGCGCCAACTGCAGCCCGTACCTTGGGAAGTCTGACTTGGCCACAGTAGTCCATACTCTGGTTACATCCCGTTTAGACTACAGCAACACTCTCTATGTGGGGATGCCCCTGAAGACTGTCCGGAAGCTGCAATTAGTCCAACGCTCGGCAGACAGGCTACTAACAGGAGCAGGGTATAGGGAGCATACAACGAAGGTAATAATTCGGGGGGGTGGGGACTAAATATAGGGCGTCCCAAACGTCGACATAAAGGGAGGAATTGGGAAATTGTAGCTACCGTAATTTACCAAATATTCATTCCAAAATATTCCCTTATGTGAAAGTGTAAAAAAATATAATACATATAAATAATATTAAAATAAAATAAAATTTACAAAAATACCGGATTTGAAGGTACATTACATTGATGTAGTCTGAACTGCCATGGGAGTTGTAGTTTGCACTCATTGGCAGTGGGCGCTTAAAGTCCTCGTGAAACTACAACTCCCAAAAATTGATAGCATTGGGCCACGTCAGTTGAAAGTGGTGCCGAACTGCATTCGTTCTACAGTATACACCAGGGGTAGGGAACCTACAGCTCGGGAGCCAGATGTGGCTCTTTTCATGATTGCATCTGGCTCTCCCTCTTCCTTCCTTTCTCCCCTTCACCCTTCCCTTCTCCTTCTCTCCTTCCTTTTCCCTCCCTCTCTCCCCTTCCTTCTTTCCTCCATTCTCCCTCTTCCTTCCTTCCTTTCTCCCTTCACCCTTCCTTCCTTTCTCCCTTTCCTTCTGTCATTTCTTCCATTCCCTCTCTTCCTTCCTTCCTTTCTCCCATTCTCCTCCTTCTCTTCTTCCTTTTCCTTCCTCTTCTTTCTTTTTCCTCCATTCTCCCTTTTCCTTTCTCCTTCCCCTTTCCTCTTTCTTCTCACTTCCTTTCTCCCTCTCTCCCCTTCTTTCCTTTTCTTCTTTTCCCTTCATTATTTCCCCACCCTCTCCTTCTCCTTCTCTTCCCTTTCCTTTCTTTCCCCCCCTTCTTTCCCCTTTCCTTCTCTCCTTCCTTCCTTTCTCCCCTTCACCCTTCTCCCTTCCTTCTTTCCTCCATTCTCCCTCTTCCTTCCTTCTTTCCTCCATTCTTCCTTCCTTCCTTCTTCCTCCCCCTTCACCCTTTCCTTCCTTCTTCTCCTTCCTTTTCCCTCCCTCTCCCCTTCCTTCCCCATTCTCCCTTCTCCCTTCCTTCCTTCCTCCCCTTCACCCTTTCCTTCTCCTTCTCCCTTCCTTCTTTCCTCCATTCACCCTCCCCCTTCCTTCCTTCCTCTTCTATTCTTTTCCCCCCCCCTTCCAAATATTTTGCTTTTATGGCTCTCTGAGTCAAAAAGGTTCCTGACCCCTGGTATAGACGCACCCCGAGACCCCTGGGTTCAACTACAGAGCACCTTGAGTCATCTCTGACCGCTCCCTCCTTCGGCCAGCCTACCTTGCAGGGCTGTAAGGGATAAAAATACACCATTCCTTTGGTCTTATCTCAGCCTGGCACTTCTAGTCGTTGCCATAATGGCCTTTTTGGACTAATTTGGCAACGATTTCATTTGGAAACATAGGAAACGAGGGTCAGACTCACGCATTCCCAGCTGCACAAAGCCCAGGATGATGATCAAGGTCAAGGCCAGGAGTTTGGCGGCTGCAAAAGCGTCTTGGACCCGGGTCGCTGCTTTGACGCTGTAGCAATTGACGGCCGTCAGCAAGACTGGAAAGGAAACATAAACAAAGAGAGAAAGCGTCAGTTCTTCCCCAAATCTGATGCTTTGCAGACATTCCCATCTTTATATCGTATTTAAGCCCAGGTCCGAAGGCTCTAATTTGCACCCACGAGGCTCCCAAGTGATGCCAGTCTGAATGTACACTAAAGCAGTGTTTCCCAACCAGTGTGCCGTGACGGACCTCCTGCTGTGCCGCGAGAAAAGCTCTCTGCCCCCCTTCCTTCCCCCCTCCTCCTGCCGAACTCCTGCTGCTTGGGGGAGGACGAGGAAGGGCCGGGCGGCGGCACAAAAAAAGAAGAAGGGGCCGGGGCGCCGCCTCCTTCGGCCGTTTCCCCAGCCAGCCTCCAATCCGCCATGACTCTCGCCCTTCGCTCGCTGAAGCCGCGCAGAGGAGGAGCCCTGCCCACTGAAGCCTGTCCACTGCTTATGCTGCTCCTCCTCCTCCGCGTGGCTTTCGCCCCCTCCCCCCAGCATTGTGCCGGCTGTGCCACTGCTGGCTTGGCACTGCCCCCTGGCTCCACTTCTCCAGCCTTGAGGGGACAGTGCCAAGCCAGCATTCTGCTTGGCACTGCCCCCTCAAGGCTGGAGAAGCTATGGGAGAGCTGAAGCCGGGGGGAGGGGGCGGGGCATGGGGCGGCCTGGCTCCGCCCCCTCCCCCCTGGCTTCAGCTCTCCCAGAGCTTCTCCAGCCTTGAAGGGACAGTGCCAAGTCAGCACTGTGCTGGCTGTGCCACCGCTGGCTTGGCACTGCCGCCTCAAGGCTGGAGAAGCTGTGGGAAAGCTGAAGCCGGAGGGAGGGGGGCATGGCACGGCCTGGCTCCGCCCCCTCCCCACGGCTTCAGCTTTCCCAGAGCTTCTCCAGCCTTGAAGGGACAGTGCCAAGTCAGCACTGTGCTGGCTGTGCCACCGCTGGCTTCGCACTGCCGCCTCAAGGCTGGACAAACTGTGGGAGAGCTGAAGCCGGGAGAGGGGGCGGGGCATGGCGCGGCTTGGCTCAGCCCCCCTCCCCCGGCTTCAGCTCTCCCCCAGCTTCTCCAGCCTTGAGGGGGCAGTGCCAAGCCAGCATTGTGCTGGCTATGCCACTGCTGGCTTGGCACTGCCCCTCAAGGCTGGAGAAGCTATGGGAGAGCTGGAGCCGGGGGGGGGGCGGGGCATGGCGCGGCTTGGCTCAGCCCCCTCCCCCAGGCTTCAGCTCTCCCACAGCTTCTCCAGCCTTGAGGGGACAGTGCCAAGTCAGCACTGTGCTGGCTGTGCCACCGCTGGCTTGGCACGGCCCCCTCAAGGCTGGAGAAGCTGTGGGAAAGCTGAAGCCGGAGGGAGGGGGGCATGGCACGGCCTGGCTCCGCCCCCTCCCCACGGCTTCAGCTCTCCCAGAGCTTCTCCAGCCTTGAAGGGACAGTGCCAAGTCAGCACTGTGCTGGCTGTGCCACCGCTGGCTTGGCACTGCCCCCTCAAGGCTGGAGAAGCTGTGGGAAAGCTGAAGCCGGAGGGAGGGGGACATGGCGCGGCCTGGCTCCACCCCCTCCCCCCGGCTTCGGCTTTCCCACAGCTTCAAGGCTCAAGGCCCCTCCCCTCTCCAGCTTCGGCACTCCCAGCAGCTGCTCCCAGCAGGCCACCATCCCCCAGCCGGTCTTTACTGTGTTAGAGTGTAATTTTGGTTGGTGGTGTGTCCCCGGAAAGATATATGTGTTAATGCAATGGTTCTCAACCTTCCTAATGCCGTGACCCCTAAATAAGGTTCCTCATGTTGTGGTGACCCCCAACCATATTTTCGTTGCTACTTCATAAATAATTTTGCTACTCTTACGAATTCTAATGCAAATATCTATTATGCAGGATGTATTTTTATTGTTACAAATTGAACATAATTAAAGCATAGGGATTAATCACAAAAACAATATGTTTGGGGGAGTATGGACAACGGATGATGGGATTTGCAGTACCTTCGACCAATTCAGCTCTGACTTCCACAGACCACTGAAACCCCCACAAATTACAGAACTGGGCCAAACTTGGCACAGAGAACCCACATGACCAACAGAAAATACTGGAGGGGTTTGGGAGGAATTGGCAGTGATTTAGGGGACGTGTAGTTCACCTACATTTGGAGAGCACTATGAACCCAAACAACAATGGATTTGGATGAAATTTGGCACTAATACTCAATATGCCCAAATGTGAACACTGGTGGAGTTTTGAGAAAATAGCCCTTCTCATTTGGGAGTTGTAGTTGCTTGGATTTATAGTTCACCTACAATCAAAGGGCATTCGGAACCCCAGCAACGATGGAATTGGGCCAAACTTCCACCCCCATGACCAACAGAAAATACTGTGTTTGCTGATGGTTTATGGCGACCCCTCTGACACCTCCTCATGACCCCCCCAGGGGTCCTGACCCCCAAGTTGAGAAACACTGGTATAGAGCTTTATAGGTCAGAACCAGCACTTTGAATTGAGCTCGGAGGTGGACACTGGACCGCCAACCAATGGAGCTGACACAACAAGGGGGGTGGTATGCTCCCTGTATGTAGCTCCTGTTAGTAATCTGGCTGCCGCCCATTGGACTAATTGTAATTTCCGAACTGTCTTCAAAGGCAGCCCCACGTAGAGTGTGTTGCAGTAATCTATTCAAGATGTCTATTTGAGATGTGACCAGAGCGTGGATGACTGTAGCCAGATCAGACTTCCCATGTATACAAGGACTGAGTTGCACATTATTTTACTGTGGGAAATAGTTTTTATGTATTTATTGTATTGGTAATTGGTAAGTTTATTGTGAATTTAATGATGTTTTTAGATTTTAAATGTTAGCATTGAATTCTTGCTGTTTGTCGGTCTGAGTCCCTCTATTGAGATGAAAAAATCAGGGTATAAACGTTTTAAACCAGACCTGGGCATCTTACGGCCCGCGGGCCTGATGCTGCCCGCCAGCTGATTCTGACGGCCCGTGGATCCTTCGGCGCCCGGGGAGAACAGCGTTGGGGGCGGGGCCATTTCCACAAGAAAAAGGGCTGCCGCTGCCACCATCCCATCAGAGGCTGTGGGGCCTGCATTGGCAGACATCCCGCCACTCTGGAGAATGATCGGAGGAGCGACGGCTTTGGAGTGCCTGCCATGCCGGGAGGTGATCCGGGCCTGCAGCGGGAGCAGTCGGGGACCTGCGGCGGCTGATCGCCCTGGTGACCCGGAAGACTCGGTCGTTTTCCGGGTCGCACGGGTGATCAGCTGATCGGGAACGCCTCTGATGGAACAGCTGGGGGCAAGAGTGGGCGGAGGCCTGCAGCATCCGATCGTCTGCTGCTCTACTCTGCTGCGGCGGTGGCTGGGTCCGCTTTGCCATCCTCTGGGCTGGGTCCATTGGGCCATTCCATCTTGGGATCCTTCCTCTCTTGAGGATGTCAGCCCCCATCTTGGTTCGCACCTTGTCTTCTTGAATTTCATTTAATTTTATTTTAGTGGTTTTTATTATTATTTTATAATATTTTTATAATAATATAAGTAATATTATATTATATTATAATTTCAATATATTATAATGTCTAGATATATATATACTATAATATAATAATTATGATATTAATACCAATATTATGTCAATATTTCTTGATATTTATTTCATTTATTTATCTCATTAGGCTTCTATGCCGCCACTCCCGGTGGGCTCGGGGCGGCTCACAGCACAATGAACAAGATAAAAACAACAATACAAGATACACAATAGCACAATAAACATTAGCACAATAAAACATTAAAAACATTTAAAATGGCAATATACAGTGCGTTAGCGACCTAGTCAGGCTGGGTTACATGGGGGGTGCGACCCAAGGCTTATGTCTGGAAGGCCAGCTTGAAAAGATGGGTCTTGCACGCCCGCCTGAAAGGAAGCAGGTCGTGGATGGAACATATTAATATGTTAATATTAATGATGTGTAATATATAGTAAATATCTATATATATAAAGGAAGAGTCGTCATGGAAAGACCATCCCAAACAGAGAAACCTTACAACGCAGAAACACCAAACTTGCCAACAGAAATAGGCCTCAAGCAAGGTATGTTTGTAGCAAAGAAACTTTCCCACCCAAAACATAAAAGGCCCCCAAAACAACGAGTAAAAAACCCTACATTTCCCAGCTTCCTCCGGGGCTGCCAACGACTCACCCAGCCTCTACATTCTGACAACATGATTGGCTGCCAATAAGGGCAGATTTGCATAACTCCTGTACTGGCCAGCCAACATGAACATTCCGACCCATAATAAACTGTCAGAGGAGGATAAGGCAAAGGGCTGAGACTTCCTCGCATCTCCTAAATAGGGCACAGCAACGCGTGCCGGGTACAGCTAGTAGTAAATAAATAAATAATTTAGATTAGAACAGTGTTTCTCAACCTGGGGGTCGGGACCCCTGGAGGGGTCGCGAGGGGGTGTCAGAGGGGTCACCAAAGATCATCAGAAAACACAGCATTTTTTGTTGGTCATGGGGGTTCTGTGTGAGAAATTTGGCCCAATTTTATCATTGGTGGGATTCAGAATGCTTTTATTGTAGGTGAACTACAAATCCCAGCAACTACAACTCCCAAATATCAAGTCTCTTTTCCAAAACACCACCAGTTTTCATATTTGGGCATATTGAATATTCTTGCCAAGTTTGGTCTACTCTAAATCCATAATTGTTTGAGCTCACAGTGCTCTCAGGATGTAGGAGAACTACAGCTCCAAAACTCAAGGTCAATGCCCGCCAAACCCTTCCGGTATTTTCAGTTGGTCATGGGAATTCTGTGTGCCAAGTTTGGTTCAATTCCATCATTGGTGAAGTTCGGAATGCTCTTTGATTGTAGGTGAACTGTAAATCCCAGCAACTACAACTCCCAAAGGACAAGATCAATGCCCACCCCTACCAGTATTCAAATGTGGGCACATTGGGTATTTGTGCCAAATTTGGTCCAGTGAATGAAAATACAGCTGGCATATCAGATATTTATTCATAACAGTGGCAAAATTAGTTATGAAGTAGCAACGAAAATAATTTTATGGTTGGGGGTCACCACAACATGAGGAACTGAATTAAGGGGTCACCACATTAGGAAGGTTGAGAACCACTGGATTAGAATGTAGTTCCGCCTTTAGTTGCACCCCTCCATAATATTTTTTCGGCTCTCGTGTGCCCCTTGGAAAAAATAATTGCCCATCCCTGTTTTAAATAATAAATAAATAAATAAATAAATAAATAATGCTTCTGGAACATGGACAGAAAGCCCAGAAAACTCACATCAACCCAGTGATTCTGGACATGAAAAGCCTTCGACAATACAATAAATTGCTGTCAAACTGCATCAGTTCTGTAGTGTAAATGCACCCCAGCTCTCTAGGCTTTGAAACATGGAGATGTTGCATCATTCTGTCTGCCGGGTTGTATTTTCTTTGCTTTTGAAAAGGAAGGTTTCAAGGCAGTCTTTCCGGTTTCTGATGCAATTTTGTGCATGAATGTCGATGGCTAAAAAAACACACAGCTGCCCTCTGATGTCTGGAAGGTTGCTCAGGTTTTCCCTCCTTTAACCCCCCCTGCAATGAAGAGTGAATGAATGAACATGGGAGTGATTCAACTTCCTTCTTTGGGTGTCAAAAGACTCAACGGCTGGCTGGCGGAGCAAGAAGGAAGGGCCATTGCATCATCCATGTGCTGCTCTCGCTAATCCTTTGCACACAACGCCGCCGCCGTGCCCGATTAGGGAGGAGGAGGGTGCCAAAGAGGCGGCAGATGCTTTGCAAGCCTTCCTGCATTCAGCAGATAGGTGTGCAAGTAAACATCAACATTGCACTCTGAGCCAAACTGAGAAAGTTGGGACCCGGATTCTGGAGTGAAGCATGGTTTGCGCACTGGGTTCGAATCCTCACATGAAAATAATAATAATAATAATAATAATAATCTTTATTTGTACCCCGCCACCATCTCCCCAACGGGGACTCGGGGCGGCTTATATCACGCCAAGCCTGTCAACATAACAACAACAATAATAATAATCTTTATTTGTACCCCGCCACCATCTCACCAATGGGGACTCAGGGCGGCTTACATGAGACCAAGCCTGTCAACATAACAACACAGTAAAATCAATCAAAATAACTCAATCGATTACATAAAACAAACTATAAGATACTACAATCAATATAAAATTACAGTAAAATAAAACCATTTCAGACACAGGACAATGGAAACCCAGGCTAGAGGTACACTGCCATATACTACTACTACTACTACTACTACTATTATTATTAATATGATACTATAACTATAATACTATAGTATAATAATATGATACTATAACTATATATTTTGTGTTACATGCCATATTCCTAATAATATTGTGGTATAATTGTTATAGCTCAATGTGATATTGTTATCGGCAGACCTCAAAGAAAAAGAAGGCATATATATACGCTATCGTACTGATGGTAGCTTGATCAACTTAAGCCGCCTGAGGGCTCGCACTAAGACTCTAAACTATCTAGTCCGTGAGCTGCTTTTTGCTGACGATGCTGCCCTTGTCGCCCATTCAGAAGCAGCCCTGCAGCGCCTCACATCCTGCTTTGCAACAGCTGCAGAGCTGTTTGGGCTGGAAGTCAGCCTGAAGAAAACGGAAGTCCTCTACCATCCCGCACCACAGGAAGAACACCATCATCCTCACGTCAGCATAGGCACATCTGTGCTTAAATCCGTTCAGCAGTTCACCTCCCTGGGAAGCATCATCTCCTCAGACGCCAAGATGGACAAAGAGATAGATCACAGATTATCAAAGGCATAGAGTGCATTTGGAAGGCTTCACAAGACTCTGGAGCAACAAGCACCTGAGGCAAAGCACCAAAATTAGTGTATACAGAGCTATTGTACTGTCTATTCTCCTCTATGGGTCTGAAACATGGGTCACCTATCGCCAACACCTACGACTCCTCGAACGCTTTCATCAGCGCTGTCTTCGCTCAATCCTAAATATACACTGGACCGACTATGTGACGAATGTTGCTGTCCTTGAGCAAGCAGGGATCGCCAGCATTGAGGCCATGCTATTGAGAACACAGCTGCGCTGGGCAGGGCACGTCTCTAGGATGCAGGACCACCGCCTCCCAAAGATACTACTCTATGGTGAACTCGCCATGGGTCAGCGCAAGAGAGGCACCCCAAAAAAGAGATATAAGGATTCCCTGAAATAACATCTCAGGCTCGGCCAGACTGATCACCAACAATGGTTCACCCTGGCCTCACATCGGGAGGCATGGAGACGCACTCTCCACAATGCTGCGGCCTCTTTCGAGAATACACGCCGAATGAGTCTCGAAGAGAAACGACAACGCAGAAAAAACCGCAACTTGGAAACGACATCACCCAAGGACTTTCTGCTGTGCTTTCTGCAACCGGACTTGCCTATCTCAGATTGGCCTTTTTAGTCATCAACGCACTTGTAGAAAGCGTGGGATGAGTCCTTCCTAAGAATCTTTGTTCGCGAAGTAATGCCGAGAGAGATATTATTATTTTATTTAAAGCATTTGTATTCCGCCCTTCTCACCCCGAAGGGGATTCAGGGCGGACGGAGCACAGCCATATATACGGCAAGCATTCAATGCCAGGACAAGAATTCATTATATGCATACATAAATATTACAAACATTTGTCTCAATATTAAAATACACTGTTTAAAACCGTCTTTTTAATATTGTAAGCCATTCTGAGACCCATGTGGAGATGGGGTGGGATATAAATAATGTTTGTTGTTGTTGCTGCTGCTATATATATATATGTCTTCATTCTGCCTGTCGACCGATGGAGACCCTATGAATTTCCTAGAGTTTTCTTGGCAGGGAATGCTGAGCGGTGGCTTTGGCAGCTCCTTCCTCTGCAGTGCAAAAATGTCCTCAGGTGAACCCAGCACATATGGATATGAACGACCGTTTTGAATGTTAGGATAATTCACAGGAATTTGGGGGGGAAACCAACAACAGTATGGGGGAGAAACGGGGCTCCTGGTGTCAGGATCCTATGCTTTCAGCTACGTGCATGCTCTTTTTAAATAGAGCTCTTTTGCTTCAAGTGGGATTATGCTGGGGAAAGAAATGGCCTGCACCTGACACCCAGCCAACCCTACAAACCATTATTATATTATACTAGCTGTACCCAGCACGCGTTGCTGTGCCCTATTTAGGAGATGCGAGATGTAAGGGTTGGAAATGATGTTACTTACGGTCTTGGTGGGGTCATGTAGGCATGAATGGCGCACTTTCTATGTGTGCTCCAAATGATGTCATCTGGAAGCATGAGTTGTATTGTCTTATATAGCGGAGGAAGTGTTATGATTCTGGAGTGTCTCCACTCAGCAAAGTCTGTAGTGGTTGAGGAGGAGTGGCAAGTGGTGGGAGAGAGACTTTACCGGCTAGGCAGCACATTCCCGGTGTTTCTGCTGGGTATTTCAGGGCTTTGCAGTGTGTGCAGATGTGCGTTAGGGTGCCAATGTCGGCCTCTGGCGCCATGCTGTAGTCTTCTGCAGCGTTGTATCTGAAGGCTAGGCGGTGGAATTGGTTGGGGTGTTTTTGAAGTTTGTTTTCTGTGTTGCGACGTCGTGTTTCTGCGCTCCTTGCACGCTGCTGTTGTGTTGCATTTCTGCGTCTTTGTTGTTCCTGGCTGCGCGCTTCTTCTTGTCGTGCAGTTCTTTGCATTTGGTTCTCAGCTGTGCGTCGTGCAGTGACCTGTTGTCTGTGTCTCTGCTGCGCAGTGTGTTTCTGTTCTGGCGTTTCTTCTGCCCTTTTTTGTTTGATGTATGTAGCGTTGTGAGTGTGTCGTCCGATGCTGTTATTTTTATAAGGCATGGCTTGTCTTTTGGGTCAGTTTATGTCTGTGTGGAAGGAAGGAATGGTTTTAGTTTGTGGTGTTTGTAGGTGTTGTGTGTACGGGGTCCCGTAAGGTTGGTGGGATGGGTTGTGATTGGAAGTTGTGTTGTGTTGTGTGGGTAGGAATTTGCTGGAGAATTGCTCCCTCAGAGTTTGGTTTTGGCAGTTTAACCCTCAAACACCAACTGAAATCTCTCAGCATTCTATCCTAGCCTTGGATGGTTCTTGCCAGCGTTGCTATGGTTACAGCAGTTATGCAAATCCACCCTTATTAGCAGCCAATCATGTTGTTCAGAATGTAGAGGCTGGGTGAGTCGTTGGCTGCCCCGGAGGATACTGGGAAATGTAGTTTTATTCTTACTCGTTGTTTTGGGGGCCTTTTAGGTTTTTGGGGGGGGGGGGAAGTTTCTTTGCTACAAACGTACCTTGCTTGAGGCCTATTTCTGTTGGCAAGTATTGTTTTTCTGTGTTGTATGGTTTCTTTGTTTGAGGTATACATCACATGACGTGAACCCATTTATATAATAGATTATATTATATTATATAATATATTATATATTATATAATATTATATAATATTATATTATATTACTAGCTTGGGGACCCGGCCCTGCCTGGGTTATTTGAGAAAGGCATTGTGTGCCAAGGTTGTTTATTTGGCTTGCAGTGGTCTCAGGAAGTGAGTGAAGACCTCAACCTCCTTCAGATTCCGCTCTTGCGAACTATTCGTCTATCATCAACTAGACAGAGAACCTTCTCTGTGGCAGCACCATGCTTGTGGAATAGTTTACCACCTGAAGTGCGAGCAATCAGTGAGCTGCCAGCTTTCCGGAAAGCATACAAAACGGCACTGTTCCGGCAGGCATTCAACCTATAACCATCCTTGGTTGGCGGGCGATTGTGGAAACTGTTTTATTCTATTGTTTTTAAGCGCCCTGTTTTTATTTATTTATTTATTATTTATTTATTTATTAGTTCAACTTAATATACCGCTCTCTCTGGAGCCCAGAGCGGTTTACAAAATTAAAATAGCAGGTAAAACACATAAAACACAGTAAAACCAATATAAAACCCCCAGTTAAAATCCCATTCCCAAGAATAAACTGCAATAAGGCAGCAGAAATGCAATGGTGGCGACGTAGCAGAGCGCTGGTGGTAACGGGCACTGCTTATGGGCCAAATGCCTGTCTAAATAGCCAGGTCTTGACGGCTCTGCGGAATGGCAGCAAGTCGCAGATGACTCGTATCTCTTCAGGGAGGGTGTTCCACAAGGTTGGCGCGGCCACAGCGAGTGCCCTCTGCCGCGTACTAGAGAGCCTGTAGGCCTTAATGCCAGGCACCTCCAGTAAGTTGAGCCCCTCTGAGCGCAGCGATCTCCTGGGCACATAAGGGGTAAGCCGCTCCCTCAGGTACACTGGCCCCAAACCATATAAGCCCTTGAAAGTTAGAACTAACACCTTGAAGGTGACCCGGAATTCAAATGGGAGCCAGTGCAGCTCGCGCAAGAGCGGAGTCACGTGAGTAGATCTTGGGGCTCCTGAGAGCAAGCGTGCTGCTGCGTTCTGCACCAGCTTGAGTTTCCGGATCGCCGACAAAGGTAGGCCAATGTACAGCGCATTACAGTAGTCGAGCCTCGAGATGACTGTGGCTTGGATCACCGTGTCCAGGTCGATATGCTGTAAACCGTCCTGTTTGTTGTTCGATATGCTGTAAACCGTCCTGAGCCAAATGGAAAGGACGGTATACAAGTCGAAATAATAAATAAATAAATGAAATAAATAAATGAGATGGATGGATGGTATCCTTGAAGTGACTGGCCAGACCTTGAAGGAGCTGGGGGTGGGGATGGCCGACAGGGAGCTCTGGCGTGGGCTGGTCCATGAGGTCACAAAGAGTCGGAAGCGACTGAATGAATGAACAACAACAAGATCTACAGAAATACTAGCAGGAGGACCTCAGCAAGCAAAAGTCCAAAAGTGGCAGGCAAAAACCCGGAAGCTCAATCACTCGCTGAGAACCAATGAGAAACTCCTTCCTGGAGACACAGAAGACGGGGTGACTTGGGAGTCGCTAAACAGTCTGTGCTCTGTCACCAGGAGACGCAGAGCTAGCCTTAAGAAATGGGGCCACAAAGTGGAGTCCACGACATGCGAGTGTGGAGAAGAGCAAACCACAGACCGCTTACTACAATGTAACCTGAGTCCTGCCAATGCACAATGGAGGGCCTTCTCACAGCCACACCAGAGGCACTCCAAGTCGTCTGCTTCTAGTCAAAGGAAATCTAGTACAATGAGAAGTTTTTAACTTTGTTTGTGGGGTGGTTTTTTAAAAAGGGATTATAACGGTATTCTCAATTTGCTTCTGACACACAAAATAAATAAATCTATGTATATAAATAAAAGTCAGTGTTTGCGGGCGGTGGGGTGGGTGGTGCGACCGAGCGAATATGTGCCAGCGTCTCGATTGGCTGCAACTGTCGGATTATTTGCATAAATGGCTCTGACTGGCCAGCCTCCCAACATTCCAACACAGCACAGAGAGGAAAGGGAAGGGCCTGAGGCAGGCATAAATGGCTGGAGTTGCAGTTAGCCAGTTGACAGTTTTTTTCTGTTGGAAATGGAATGTTCAGTACCTTCACCCAAGACACTTCTAAGGTGACTCAGAGGGAAAGCAAAAGGCCTCAGGCAGTCAGCCACTGCGGCCCACAGCAATGACGGATCAGGACCAAACATAGCAAATAGGGGCCCACAGGCCCACTACACAACCTGGTGTGATTTAGGGCAGGATGGGCTACGAATGATGGGATTTGCAGTACCTTCACCTCATTCACTTCCCAAACAACACTGCAGCCCCTATACATCACAGATCAGACCCAAACTTGGCACGCAGACTACCCATGACCCACTCTACAGTACAGTTTTGAGTGGGACAGACCACGGATGATGGGATTTGAAGTACCTTCCCTCAGTTTTTGAGACTGCTGCAACACTACCTGAGGCTCCCCCTCACTTCCAGACACCACTGCAACCCTCATCCAGAGAATGATCAAGACCAAATGTGACACACACCGCCCCCATGGCGCACTCAACATCCTGGTGCTGTTTGGAGGGGGATGCACCATGGTCCCCTCGCAGTACCTTCACTAAGTTCCTGAGACCACTGCAAGCCACATAAACATCTAATAGGAACCAACCTTGGCACACAATGCCTTCCTCAAATAACCCGGGCACCGCCGGGTCCTCAGCTAGTAAATAAGTAAATAATCAATTCCACAAGACAATTGCTTGTTTGCAAAATGCACTCTTTGCAAAACTTTCTAATCAAGGATCTAGTTCTCGCTAACGTTCTTCACGAAAACGGTTTGAGAGACAAACCTCGGAGGAGCCAAACCTCCCCAGGAAGTTCTGCTTTGCAGCAAAGGCAGGCTCAAAGTTTCACGCCTGAAAGTGCTGAGACGACATGCAAAGCACTTCTCTCGAACGCAAGGCCGATTACAGGGAGAGCCCCGTGCGCAGCTCAATGTTAGCCCGACAGAAATAGAGTTGCCTTATTCAACGGTCTTAAGCGGCAGGGTCAAATCGAGCCCAAGCCGTCTGCTGCTTATGGGTGCATCTACACAGTAAAACAAATGCAGTTTGACAGCACTTTAACTGCCTCGGCTTAATCCTATGGGATCTTGGGAGTTGTAGTTTGTTGAAGAACCAACACCAGGTGTTGTATGTCAGCCTGTGGTTGTGTCTGATATTATTTATTTATTTATTTATTATTTCGATTTATATACCACCCTTCCCAAAGAGGCTCAGGGTTGTTCACAACAGTGAATACACAACACCACATAGTTAAAAACATATAAAAACAGATTAGGACCAGAGTGGGAAATTACAACCTTAGAGATTAAGCGCCTGACGGAACAGGGGGGCCTTACAGGCCCTCCGGAAGGCCTGTAAATCCGTTATTGCTCGTGCCTCCGCCGGGAGGGCGTTCCACAGGGTAGGCGCTACTACAGAAAAAGTGCGCTGCCGCCTCGATGACAAGCGGCAAATCTTGAGTGATGGAACCTCCAATAGGTTTTGGTCCATGGACTGTAGTGGTCTCTGGGGAATGTGCAGGGAGAGGCGGTCCTTCAGGTACACTGGCCCCAGGCCATGCCAGGCCTTGAAGGTTAACACCAGCACTTTGAAGGCAATCCGGTACGCGATGGGAAGCCAGTGCAAGCGCTGTAGGACTGGTGTGATGTGGCACGATAGTGTCACTCCAGCCAGCAGTCGAGCCGCAGCGTTTTGCGGTTTCCGCATCTTCAGTTTCCGGATTACCAACAAAGGAAGGCCAATGTAAAGGGCGTTACAGTAGTCCAGTATCGAGATGACCGTGGCCTGGATTACCGAGGCTAGGTCGTCACCGGAAGGTAGGGCGCCAGCCGCCTCGCCTGGCGCAGATGGAAAAACACTGCTCTGCTCACGGTGGAGACCTGAGCCTCCATCGCCAGCAGAGGGTCCAGTTGGGCCCCCAGGCTTTTAACCAGCGGCAACGGACTAACCACCTCACCGTCCATTATTGGCAGCCGGAGCTCCCCCCCCCCCCCCGGGACGACCCAGCCATAGAACCTCTGTCTTTGATAGGTTCACTTTCAACCTGCTGGCCCGTAGCCACCCAGTCACGGCTTTCAGGCACTGATGGAAATAATCGGGTACAGAGTCCGGCCAGCCTTCCATCCTCAGCACCAGCTGGGTGTCATGTTGATGTTCATGATGGGAATGGGGTTGATGGGCCTGGGGATGAGGACTTGCTTGGGCCTGAGTTAAGTTCAGAAGAGAGGCTTCAGGAAGATTGGCAAGGCCACATTCTTGAGAGATGCCCTTCGCCGCTTTTCTCAGACCAACTGACCACCTGTCGGGTGCAGGAGTTCATGAGGGAGAAGATCATGAAAGTTTGGGCAGAAAGCAAAGTTTTAGTAAACAGAAGCAGAGTCTTCAGAGGCTGAGACAATCAGCTCGACTACAGCAAAACAGAGATAACAAACCGTTATCTGGTGGGAAGGTCAAAAAAATGTTTTCTTTTCAGTTTTGAGATCTGGAAAAGTTTTATAATGATTCATGGGAGTTGCCTCAGTCGGGTCAACGTTGTTATTTTGTCACCACCTGCTACCTGAATGTCTAACTCTAACCCAGTGTTTCCCAACCTTTTTTGAGCCGCGGCACACTTTTAACATTAAAAAAATCCGGGGGCACACCACCAACCAAAATGACACAAAATGACACTCTAACACAGTAAAGAATGGCTGGGGGTTGGTGGCCTGCTGGGAGCAGCTGCTGGGAGTGCCGAAGCCGGGGAGGGGGCGGAGCCAGGCTGCACCATGCCCCGCCCCCTACCCCTGGCTTCACCTCTCCCAGCAGCTGCTCCAGCCTTGAGGGGGCAGTGCCAAGACAGCGGTGCCAGAGCCAGCACAATGCTAGCTTGGCACTGTCCCCTCAAAGCTGGAGCAGCTGCTGGGAGTGCCGAAGCCGGGTGAGGGGGCAGAGCCAGGCCGCGCCATGCCCCGTCCCTTCCCCCCAGCTTCAGCTCTCCTACAGGCCTCGCCATGCCCTGCCCCCTCCCCCCAGCTTCAGCTCTCCTTCAGAGGAGGAGCATGAGCGGTGGACGGACTTCAGTGGGTGGGGCTCCTCCTCCATGCGGCTTCAGTGAGCAAGGGGCGAGAGTCATGGTGAGAATCATGGCGGATTGGAGGCTGGCTGGGAAAACGGCCGAAGGAAGCAGCACCCCAGTCCCTTCTTCTTTTTCTTCGCCACTGCCCGGCCCTTCCTCCTCCCCCAAACAGCAGGAGTTCGGCAGGAGGGGGGAGGAAGGGGGGCAGAGAGCTTTTCTCGTGGCACAGCAGGAGGTCCATCACGGCACACTAGTGTGCCACGGCACACTGGTTGAGAAAGACTGCTCTAACCAAATGCCTAGTCCCATAGCCACGTCTCCAACTTTTTCCTAAACAAAAGGAGGGAAGAGGTTGACCTAATTTCGCTTGGGGGCATGTTCCACAGGCGAGGGGCCACCACCGAGAAGGCCCTGTCCCTCGACCCCACCAAACGTATTTGCGACAAAGGTGGGATCGAGAGCAGGGTCTCCCCGGAAGATCGTAAATTTCGAGGTGGGACATAAGGAGAGATACGTTTGGATAGGTAAGCCGGCCTAGGATTCCATAGCATTGAGCCATGGCAGTGGAAGTGGGACCAAACTGCATTCATGCTACAACATAGATGCACCTTATGACTCTATTTGAAATGTTTGAGTAATAGCACTTGCTCCTGACTTTAATTCAGGGCTGGGCAATTGCTGGCCCTCCAGGTGTTTTGGACTTCAACTCCCAGAAATCCTAACAGCTGGTAAATTGGCTAGGATTTATGGGAGTTGAAATCCAAAACACCTGCAGGGCCAGCAATTGCCCACCCCTGCTTTAGTTGATCCAATTCTAATCTATCTATCTATACATTCCAATACTTCCCATTCTGATGCAATACAGAAAACCATATGGTGACTCCCTTTCTTGCAAAGCTGATCCAAATTCTGCAGAAGTCGCCCGTTTCATAAGATTTGACACCCTTCCAAAGAGGCTGCTACAGAACAATGAAATGTAAACACGAAAGGCGGGTCAGACATCAAAAGCAGAAGCAAGACAATGTCCTATGGGCAATGATCACGGGTCGCACAATTGATTCACAGCATGCTAACAAGGCTGGATCTACATGGCCCTATATGTTGATTAACTGAGAGCACTGTGGACTCAAACAACGATGGGATCTAGAACAAACTTGGCACGGAACCTCAATGTGAATACTGGTGGAGTTTGGGGAAAATAGAGCTCGACATTTGGGAGTTTTAGTTACTGAGATTTATAGTTCAAGTTCAATCAAAGAGCATTCTGAAGCCCATCAATGATAGAACTGGGCCAAACTTCCCACACAGTGGGCATATTGAGTACTTGTGCCAAGTTTGGTCCAGATCCATCATTACTTGAGTCCACAATGCTCTCTGGAGGACTGGTGCTCTCTGGAGGTGAACTACAACTCCAAAACTCGAGGTCAATGTCCACCAAACCCTTCCATTATTTTCTCTTGGTCATGGGAGTTCCGTGTGCGAGTTTGGTTCAATGCCATTGTTGGTGGAGTTCAGAATGCTCTTTGATTCTAAGTGAACTAGAAATCACAGCAACTGCAAGACCCAATGACAAAATCAATCCCCCAACCCCACCAGTATTCAAATGTGGTTGTATCAGGTATTTATGTCTAATTTGGTGCAGTGAATGAGAATACATCCTACATATCAGATATTTACGTTATGGTTCATAACAGGAACAAAATGACAGTTATGAAGCAGCAATAAAAATAATGTTATGTTTGGGGGTCACCACAACATGAGGAACTGTATTAAGGGGCCGTGGCATTAAGAAGGTTGGGGACCACTGATCTAGGAGAAGTAGCCCAGCTTTGCCTTTGACACTGTGAGCAGAAAAGGTCTGTGGCAGATCCTGGAACGTCTAGGATGTCCTCACAAATTCCTCAAAATGATTATCCTGCTACATGAGGGCCAGCGCGGTCAGGTCAGATACGCCGATGCTCTCTCGGAGCCCTTTCTCATAACTAATGGAGTGAAACAAGGTTGTGTTCTTGCACCAACCCTATTTACAATCTTCTTCAGAATGATGCTCCAAAGAGCTACGGCAGACCTCGAAGAAGAAGACGGCATATATATACGCTATCGTACTGATGGTAGCTTGTTCAACTTAAGCTGTCTGAGGACTCGCACTAAGACTCTAAACTATCTAATCCGTGAGCTGCTTTTTGCTGATGATGCCGCCCTTGTCGCCCATTCAGAAGCAGCCCTGTAGCGCCTCACATCCTGCTTTGTAACAGCTGTAGAGCTGTTTGGGCTGGAAGTCAGCCTGAAGAAAATGGAAGTCCTCTACCAGCCTGCACCACAGGAAGAACACCATCATCCCCACGTCAGCATAGGCAAATAGGTGCTTAAGTCCGTCCAGCAGTTCACCTACCTGGGAAGCATCATCTCTTCAGACGCCAAGATTGATAAGGAGATAGTTCACAGATTAGCAAAGGCATAGAGTGCATTTGGAAGGCTTCACAAAAGAGTTTGGAGCAACAAGCACCTGAGGCAAAGCACCAAAATCAGTGTGTACAGAGCTATCATACTGTCTATTCTCCTCTATGGGTCTGAAACATGGGTCACCTATCGACAACACCTATGACTCCTCGAACGCTTTCGTCAGCGCTGTCTTCACACAATCCTAAATATATACTGGACTGACTTTGTGATGGATCTTGCTGTCCTTGAGCAAGCAGGGATCACCAACATTGAGGCCATGCTATTGAGAACACAGCTGCGCTGGGCAGGGCACGTCTCTAGGATGGAGGACCACCGCCTCCCAAAGATACTACTCTACTGTGAACTCGCCATGGGTCAGCGCAAGAGAGGCGCCCCCAAAAAGAGATATAAGGACTCCCTGAAACAACATCTCAGGCTCGGCCAGATTGATCACCAACAATGGTCCACCCTGGCCTCACATCGGGAGGCATGGAGACGCACTATCCACAATGCTGTGGCCTCTTTCGAGAAGACACGCAGAATGGGTCTCGAAAAGAAACGACAACACAGAAAGAACCACAACTTGGAAACAACATCACCCAAGGAGACTTTCTGCTGTGCTTTCTGCAACCAAACTTGCCTATCTCAGATTGGCCTTTTTAGTCATCAGCGTGCTTGTAAAAAGTGTGGGATGAGTCCTTCCTAAGAATCTTCGTTCGCGGAGTAATGCCGAGAGAGCCCAGCTTTGTTTTTCACCAGATCTAAATGGAAAACATGGGTTGCCTTTGAAGCTAGTTGCCAACCAATATCAGGACCAAAACACACGGGAGACATTGCTGTAAACAGGTAACCTATTTACCAAAATCGAATGCACACATTTTGAGCCTAAGTGAGCTTCCCAAAATTAGGGTGCACATTAGATTTGCGTCATACCGTCATCTTAGTGTTGAGCCAAAACAAAAACGGAATCTGCTTCATGCGTGTTCTACATCATAGGTGCACCCCAAGGTTTTCTTCTCCAGGTCATTAGACCTGAGTCAATATGGTACATTTCTGCAAAACCTTTCAGCATCCTTTTGCACAGAGCACAGCAGCATCTCTCAATCTGGGACCTAATGTGCTGGCCAAGGATCACCGTTCAAGGCTGGCCAGGGTCCCCTAATATGGTCAAAGCAGAACGGGCGCTGCTCCTTGGAAACTACACAAATATTTATTATCCGCACGTGGTAGGATCCATCTGTTGCAAGATTTGTGGGTTTTGCTCTAGCGCAAATTCAGGGTGCATTATAATTGTACTCGATTCTGCAATGGGAGTCCTGACTCTACTGAATGGTAAAAAGGATTCGACATCGAACGGATTCCTTTGCAAAACAAATAAGCAGGCAGCCACAGACGCCCTTAAAAAGCCAGACAGTTTGCAAAGCACGCGTTTGGTTTTTTTATGCTGGAAGTGGGAGGTTGAGCTGGTGGCCGCTCCAATTAAAAACGACGGAAAAGAAAGCTTTTCCTTGTCATGGGATATTGGAAAGCTAACGAACTGATAAAACTGTCCTCAACAGAGGACTAAGGGCGCTTCCAGGCAGCACTAAATCCCGGGTTTTAAAAAGGGGGGAAACATCCCAGGACGTCAGAAGAGGCCCACATACAGACCTGTTGGTTCCAGGATTTCTGCCTCCGTGGTCCAGACTTGATGCTGTCGTGGTTCAGCCTGTGGTTGTTCCATTGCCTGAGATTTCGGAGAACAGTAACCTGAGTGGTGGGATCATCAATTTACCGATCCTAGACGGCGAGGCATTGCGCCCGTCACCTCGAGTGAAGAGCCTGGTGTGACGATGCTAATTCTTTTAAACCGTGGCAGGGCAGGCTACCCTTTATATCCCACCGCTGCCACCAATTTGTGAGGATCTGACTTACAGACAATTGTGTGATGGAGCTGAATTCAAATTTGTGTCTTAAGTGTGGAGAGAATGTGAGGATTCGAACTCAGGCCTGTGACAGGGCAGAATATACTACCACAGCCACCACAATATGTAGGGATTCTTTTAACTTTTACTTGCTGCCACCATTTAATTTACTGAGCTTGGCTACCCACTAAGAAATAGGTATTTCAAGGCTTGTGGGAGAAAGAATCACCAAAATAGATGTTTTTTCAAAGAACTATTAAGTTTATTTAAACAGTGTTTCGAGCTTGGAGGTTTCAAGTGTTCAAGAGCTTGGGTGGTTACAATCTACTCAGAGGTACTTGCTTAAGGTTACAATATGCTAACTATGGAGATACAGTCTAACACTAAGCTACTGCACTCCTAAAACTAATAACTCAGCAGTTTGCACACACTCTGCTGATCATTAACAGTCCCTGCTTCCTTAGCAGTCTACACACCTACACGACTACTTCCCGAGTACAGTCAGGCGTAGAATAAACCCAGTCTTTTAAACCACGCTGAAAGCTGGCTAAACAGACTCCCTAATTCTCTCACACAACCTTCTGCGTTTGCAGTTAGCCACCAACTGAAAATATTTGAATCCGAGGATTCTAAAGCTTATCTGCAGGCTCCGCCCCCAGTTTCTATGGTAACGGAGGATCTTGGAAGCTCTGCCAGATAATATCACTATTAACCCCTTAGGATTAGCGAAGTTCCACCCTTACAATATGCGTACATATACATAAATATCAACTACATTTACAACCTGTAACAAATAAATATGACTTCACCACACCTGGGTGTCCAATTACTCTCGATTGACGGTGGAAGCCCAGGTGTCCACCATCAGTAGAATGGCCTTCTTCTGTCTGCGTCGTATCAGACGCCTGGTTCCGTACCTCTGTAAAGATTACCTGGCCACAGTGATCCATGCCTTGGTCATAACGAGACTGGACTATGGCAATGCTCTTTACATCAGCTTACCAGGGTCTACCATCCGTAGACTTAAACTGCTCCAAAATGCAGCTGCTAGACTCTTGGAGGACCCCCCTGCAAGTTGCCACATCACTCCAATTCTCTGGTCCTCACCTTCAAGGCATTACACGGCCCCGGCCCGTTATATCTAAAAACTCGACTCGCCTTTTATCAATCACAGAGACCACTTCAATCTGAAGATCAAATGCTGCTTGTAGTTCCCAATCTCAGGATCATACGACCTACAAAGACCAGACGCAGGGCCTTCTCTGCTGCGGCTCCGTCTCTTTGGAACACTCTTCCGCTTGAAGTCCGTACGCTCCAAGACTTCCTAGCATTTTGGAGAGCGTGCAAGACGTATCTATTTAGGCAGGCCTTTCCACCTGGCTAATCAGTTTTATATTTTACTGTTTTTACTGTTTTATTGTGTCACTCATGTCTGATGCAAGCCGCTCCGAGCCCCCGGGGAGTGGCGGCCTATAAATTTGAAATAATAATAAGATTCCAGGGGCGGTCCTACCGGTAGGCAAAGGACGCCGCTGCGTGGGGCACCATCTGGGTAAAGGGCGCATTCTCCCGCCCGCCAGACATTGTCCGGCTGATGTTCCGCTTTTGGGCCTTGTGCGCTCTGACGCCGAGCCGTAGCAAACCTCCCTGCGTGCCGAATAGGGAGTACTGTGTTTACAGGCTTCTGCGCCTGCGCACAGGAGCTTCTGGGCATGCACAGAGGGAAGGGCCAAAATAATGTTTTGGGGGGGCCGCCAAAATAATGCTCGCTTACCATTTAAAATTACCTTAGACCACCCCTGGCCCTAAGTCCTGCACAAATGAGCTTCCCAACTCCGTTTGGGAACTAAGCAACGCTTTGGCCAGAGCAGTTGACCACCTGACAAAGGACACATTCCCCGCCAGGGGCTGGAAGGGCAAAACTGACCCCTCTGCAAAGTGTGCAGAGCTATGCATTCCCTTCTGTCAGCCGTTTATCGCCAAACCTTCCAACCGGAGAAAGGGAAACATGGCACCTGTGCAACTCAAGCAGCCACTTCCAAGCGGCTGGAGCAAAACAACCCAATCCTACGGCCAGACATCGGCACTCTCAAGCATCTGGAAAGGATCACAAATACGGAGAAAAAAGACAGAGAGGAGGGAGGGGGAGGTAATATTTTGCTTTGGAACCACTTATGGGATTCACGGGGTCACCCGAAGTCAACAGGAGACGTGAACGCACACAAACACACAGCAGCTGGGGATAAACTTTTGCAAACAAATGCCTGCAGGGTTTAATAACAGCTCTTCTGGCGGCTTATGCAATGTTATTATTATATTTATTTATATCCAGCATTTATCTCTTGAGTGAGACAAGAGTAAATGTTATATTAAGGGTGTTGGAGTCCAACCCCATGTATCCCAAGTCTCAAGTCCTCAATGAGGAGCGGTTTAATTAGCTTAGTACAGACTAAGGCAGTGCTTCTCAACCTGGGGGTTGTGACCTGACCCCTGGAGGGGTCGCAAGGGCGTTTCAGAGGGGTCGCCAAAGACCATCAGAAAACTCTTCCTCGCTACTGAGCTGAATGCTCAACTTTTAAGTATCCTGTTTGTTTTTGGTTGCTCTGCTTTATTTTAGCGTACTTTTCTCTAATAAAAGGTACATCTACGCTATAGATTTAATGCAGTTTGGCACCAATTGGAACAGCCGAGGTCCAGTGCTAAGGAATCCTTGGAGTTGTAAATTTGACACTATTTAGCAGAGAAGACCAAAGACCTTGCAAAACTACAACTCCCAGGATCCCGTAGCATTAGGACAGTTAGAGCGGTGTCAAACTGAATTAATTCTATAGCAGGGGTAGGGAACCTATGGCTCGGGGGCCCTAATTGGCTCTTTTCATGATTGCATCTGGCTCTTCAGAGCAGCCCGGGCCTCGGTTTCCCCAGCATGCAGCGGGGAGGAGTGACTGTCTCGCCGACATGGACACCAAGGTCCGCATTGGCCCCATGCCTTTCTCCCCCTTCCTTCCTTCCTTCCTCTTTTTCTTTCATTCTTTTTCCTCCCTCCCTCTTCATTCCTTCCTTCCTAGTCCATTCTTTCCTTCTTGCCTTCCTTTTCCCTCCCTCTCTCCCCTTCCTTCTTTCCTCCATTCTCTCTTCCTTCCTTCCTTTCCCCCCTTCACCCTTTCCTTCTCTTTCTCTCCTTCCTTTTCCCTCCCTCTCTCCCCTTCCTTCTTTCCTCCATTCTCCCTCTTCTTTCTTTCCTTCCTCTTCCTTCCTTTCTTTCTCCCCTTCACGCTTTTCTTCTCCTTCTCTCCTTCCGTTTCCCTCCCTCTCTCCCCTTCTTTCTTTCCTCCATGCTCCCTCCCTCCCTCTTCCTTCCTTCCTCTTCTATTCTTTTCCCCCTAGTCTTCCTTTCCTTCTCCTTCCTTTCTTTTCACTTCCCTTTCTCCCCTTCTTTCTTTTTCTTCTTTTCCCTTCATTATTTTACTTTTTGCTCACGCCCTTTCCTTTCTTTTGCCCACCCTTTCCTTTCCTCCTTTCCCATTTCCTTCTTTCTTTTCCCCTCATCTCTTTCCTGCTTTTCTTCCTTTTCCATAGTTCGTTCTTCTTTTCTTTCTTCCTCTCCCCCTCCCTCTTTTATTTCCTCTGTCTGTCTGTCTTTCTTTCCCCCTTCCTTCCTTCCTTCCGTCTTCTCTTCCTTCTCAGAGTCCTGAGCATGCCTTTTGCAGAGCCAGGTCTGAAGTGTCTTGTCATTCTGCCGGGGGAATCTTTTTCTCATCGTATGTACGTATAGACTCACATTTAGTTGAATTCAGAGTGTGTATATATATATATATATAGAGAGAGAGAGAGAGAGAGAGAGAGAGAGAGAGAGAGAGGCTCTCACTGAAATAAATTTCCAAATATTTTGCTTTCATGGCTCTTTAAGTCAAAGAGGTTCCCGACCCCTGTTCTATAGTGTAGATCAGTGTTTCTCAACCGCTGTTCCGCGGCGCACTAGTGTTCCATGAGCGATCACCTGGTGTGCCACGGGAAAACCTCTCTTCCCCCCTTTCTTCCCCCTCTTGCTGCTGCTGTTTGGGGGAGGAGGGCCAGGCCGGCGACGGCGCGCAGTGGAGGCGCTTCTTCTCCGGCAGCAAGGGCGAGGCGGGCGGCTTCAGGGGCTCGCCAAAGCTCTCCATGAGAGGAGGAGGACTCTACAGTGCTCTCTGGATATAGGTGAACTACAACTCCAAAACTCAAGGTCAATGCCCACCAAACTCTTATAGTCTTTTCTCTTGGTTATGGGAGTTCTGTGTGGGAAGTTTGATTCCATTCCATCATTGGTGGAGTTCAGAGGGCTCTTTGATTGTGGGCGAACTATAACTCCCAGCTATATATTTATTTTTATTTATATACATGAGCCCACCAGGGTGAAATTTCACAAGGGTCTGGAGAACAAGCCCTACGAGGAGCGGCTTGAAGAGCTGGGCATGTTTAGCCTGAAGAAGAGAAGGCGGAGAGAAGACATGATAGCCATGTATAAGTATGTGAGAGGAAGTCATATCTATGTTGTGTTCATCGAAACAGGCCCAGGCTTCACACTGAGTGTATAAATACATTTAAAAACATATTAACGATATGTATTACTGTGTTAGAGTGCCATTTTGTGTCATTTTGGTTGGTAGTGTGCCCAAGGATGTTGTAAATGTAAAAAGTGTGTCGCGGCTCAAAATAGGTTGGGAAACACTGGTGTAGGTGCATCCTTCGCCAATGACGGCTATCATTTTTATTATGCTGCCAAGTCATACAGGCGGAGGGGGAAAAAATAAGATGCAAGCAAATGAATAGAGAGGGCATATGTGCTGCTACTGTGCAGCCACATCACTGACTCCTATTGATCCCTTTATGGTCCAGCATCAATATGGGACCCGCACGGTTGCCTAGCAACAGCATGCGAATCCCTGCCTCCTTCTGCACATCCCTTGTGTCTCCCTTAGTGGGCCATGGCTCATTGATCCGGCCTGAAGTCAGCACTTGTGGATGTCACAGCGACGACGGCCCTTGCATTTAAAATGGCAGACGCCCCAAGAAAGTCACTGGCCATAACAACCCTGCATTGCACAAAAGGGAGAAAAGGAGGAACCGATGGCATGCGTGCATTGATTTAGATGGCAATACCAGGCAGAAATCACCCCATCTTTCAAAATGAGGTCCAAAATAAATGAAGATTGAAGACAGCTATCCATTCAAAGTTTATGGATGTCAGTGAGATAAAACACAGCAGAACTGTTACGTTTCTGAAGTTTTAGATTATATATTGTATTGTTTTGAGTGGTAAGCCACTTTGGGTCTCCTTTTCAAGACTGGGACAGAAAAAAATGCTGATAATAATAATAATAATCGTAATAATGCTTACAACAGGAAGAATTGGGATGGCATTGCATCCATCTATCAATCAATCAGGCTTATTTATATCTGTCAAATCATGCGTGCCAATGTATGGCAACCTCATGAATTTTTGATCGGGTTGTCAAGGAATCGACTCTTCTTTATTATTAATTGTCTGTAGCTCACCAAAGTGCACTAGTCTCTCAATTAACCAGAGCTCAAGAAACCAAAACTCTCAAATAACCAGCAAAAAAACCCAGATAAATAATTCTCTAAATAAAAATTAAAATACAATTTTAGCAGAAATGTTTTATAATGGAAACTGTTACTTTAAGGAAAGTTTGTCTTAATTTGCTTTTAACGTTTACACAAATGACCAGCCACTGTCAGAAGAGAGAGCTTAATCTATGCTGACGATCATGCCATCACCACTCAAGCAGGGAGCTTTGAAATGGTTGAACAGAAGCTCTCCAAAGCTTTAGGTGCTCTTACTGCCTATTACGGGGGAAACGGCTGATTCCTAATTCATTGAAAACACAGACATGTGCTTCTCACCTTAAGAACTGAGAAGCATCTCGAGCTCTGAGGACTACCGTGTTTGGATATGAGCCAGCATAACAACGCCTTGAATCAAGAAACAGCTTCCTAAGGTCTACAGGAGGGCTGCTCAGGAAGTCAATCACGATCGACTAGTCGATCCCAAGCCCATATGAAGTCAATCCCAGCTGGATGGGGCGATTCTGCCCTGCGCGCGTGCACTCGCCGCCACGCGCACCCGGAAAGGGGATCGTCCTTGCCTGAGCGCACGCGCTCTCTCAATCTCTTTGCCGCCTTCCTCCTTCCTGCTGCGTGCTTTCGTGAAGCAGGAAGTCCCCATCCCTTTGTGCTTCCCGCATGCACAGCAGGCCCCTCCCACGCACGCAGCAGGAAGCGCGCTCCTGCTGCATGCGTGGGAAGCAGGAAGGGATGGCAACGGAAGGATCTTCCTTGCCTGCCCACAACGCTCTCCATCCCCTCGCCGCTGCGTTTGCTAAGCAGAAAGTCACCATCCCTTCCTGCTGCGTGCGTGCGCAAGCCCCTCCCAGCAGGAGGTGACTTCCTGCTTGGCGAACGCAGCGGCGAGGAGATGGAAAGAGCGTTCGTGGGCAGGCAAGGAAGATCCCTTCCGCTGCCATCCTTCCTGCTGCGTCGCAGCAAGCCCCTCCCACGCACGCTGCAGGAGCGTGCTTCCTGCTGCGTGGGGGGCCTGCTGCTGGAGAAAGCAGGAAGGGATGGGGACTTCCTGCTTGGCAACTGCGGGAGATGATGGAAAGAGCGTTCCCTTCCCGTTGCCATCTCTTCCTGCTGCGTGCGCAGCCTAAGCACGCAAGCAGCAGGAGCCGCTTCCTGCTGTGTGCGTGGGGGGCCCCTCCCAGAAAGCAGGAAGGGATGGGGACTTCCTGCTTGGCGAACGCAGCAGCGAGGAGATGGAAAGAGTGTTCGTGGGCAGGCAAGGAAGATCCCCTTCCCATTGCCATCCCTTCCTGCTGCGTGCAGCCCTCCCCACGCACGCAGCAGGAGCGCGCTTCCTGCTGCGTGCGTGGGAGGAGCCTGCTGCACACGCAGAAAGCAGGAAGGGATGGGGACTTCCTGCTTGGCGAACGCAACGGTGAGGAGATGGAGAGAGCATTCGTGGGCAGGCAAGGAAGAAGCCCCGCGCGGCCGGAAGGCGGCAGCAGGAGCGCACACGCACGCACGCACACCAGGTATATCTTTTCAATTTGGTTTTTCAGATAGTAGCTCGCATGCTGAAAAAGTGTGGGCACCCCTGATCTACAGAGACACTTGCAGGAACACCTCAGCAAGCAAGAGTCCAAAAGCGGCAGGTGAAAACATCCTGAACCGCCAGAAAGCAATGGCGACGATTTTGGATTTCCAGACAAGGAATGTCTAACCTTTGTACCAACATTCCCTTTATTTTAAAAAAACCATTTTGGACAAGAGACATTCAACCTGCACAGGTGTGCTATTATTTTAAGTGTGTGTGTGTGTGTGAATGGTTTGTAATGGTTCTGTATACTTTTTAGCACGCACGTCAGCACATGATGCATGTCTTGGCTCCAGGCTTTCTTTTTCCCAAAGACAAAAGCAGGCCGTGAAGTGCCAAAAAAGCCTCAACAGGTAATGATAGGGTGGAAATAATCCTTTTTGGCATCGTGTTGGGATTTATGCATCAAAAGGAACTAATTACTAGGAGAAGAGAAAGGAGAGAGAGAAAATTAGCAGGGCATTATGATCTCCCGACTGAAGCAAAACCCAGAAACATATAGAAAGATTTGAGTTAAGCCCAGCTGCAGCCTTTATTTGGAAGGGGAGGCGAGCAAAAGTAAAACCAGCTGCAAAAGCCACTTGGCGGAGCAGAGAAGGCCGAAGGCATCATAAATAATAATAATAATAATAATAGCAACGACTGTCTGGAGTTTCTCGGGTTTTGAGTGGTTTTCCTTATTTACTGTATTGATTCTAATGGGTTTTTAAAAATCTGATAACTAGATTTTGTTCATGTTCATGGTTTCCTCCTTTCTGTTGAAGTTGTTCACGTGCTTGTGGATTTCAATGGCTTCTCTGTGTGGTCCAGGGTTGCCACCTGTCCCGTATTATACGGGACGCCCCGTATTTTTGCTCTGAATTTCATGTCCCGTATTTTCAACTCCTGTCCCGTATTGACAGGACAGGACAGGAAGCACCAGAAGGCGAGGCTGGGCCAGCAGTGAGGAAAGAAGGAAGGGAGATGCCCGGTAGCTGCCGCTCTCCCCACACAAACACCGGGCCGGGTTCGGCTTACTCACCCAAGCCGACAGCGCCGCCATATTGGCGCCTTCCCTGGCCACTCTAGCCCTCCCTCTTGAGCATAAAGAGAGGCGAGTGCAGAAGGGGGAGGGGGTGATTTGGTTGCGCGTGCCGGGAGTGACGGACCGGAAGAGGTGGGCCTTCCTAGAAGAAAGGGAGGGCGGAAGGGGCGGCTGGAGGCACTCGAAGAGAGAGGGAACCAGAGTGAGGTTCGCGCACATGGTCGCATGCATCTCGGGCCTGCTGGGGATTCTGGGCCTTACGTAATGGTCGCAGCCGCGGCAAAGGAGGAGAAGGAGGCGTCTGTGCGGGAGCAGGCCCGGATTACTGATAAGGCCATCCTAGGCCATGGCCTAGGGGCGCAAGCCGAGGGGGGCGCAGAACGGACAAAAAAAATGGCGATGACTCATCGGCAAGGCATGGCCGCAACCAATGACTGCTCGCTCTCATTTGCAAAAGGATACAACGTAAGGGGCGGGGAGACGCCAGCGGGAGCGCTCTGCTGTTGTGCAACAGGCAGCGCTTCTCTCCTCAACTAAGTTTGGGGAAACTTAGAAACTATATAATATCCTCTCTCTCTCTCTCTCTATGTATATATACTAGGTGTACCCGGCACGAGTTGCTGTGCCCTATTTAGGAGATGCGAGAAAGTCTGAGTATGGAAGGGGGGGAATTGATGTTACTTATGGTCTTGGTGGGGTCATGGCTGTGTCGTTGTGGGTTGTTCTGGTGGGTGGGATGTTGGAGTCCTGTTTAGTTGTCGGTGTGTGGTGTTGCTGGCATTCTGCAGAGCTTGTGGATATGCAATGTTTTTTGTCTTTCCGTCTGCTGTGTTGATGTAGAGGTTCTGTGGTTTCCCATCTCTGGAGCACGCTACGTAGAGTTGTCTGTGGGAGAAGCATTCTGTGTCAAGGTCTGTGCCACAGATTTGTAGTGTTTGTCCTTAAGCCTTGTTTATGGTGATGGCAAAAGCTAGTGTAGTGCAGTGTCTTTCTGTTCTGGCGTTTGTTCTGCCCTTTTTTGTGTGATGTATGTAACGTTGCGAGTGTGCTGTCCGATGCTGTTCTTTTTAGGACGCATGGCTTGTCTTTTGGGTCAGCTTATGCCTGTGTGGAAGGAAGGAATGGCATACAAATGGGTTGAGCAGTAGACGCAAGGTTGTGTTGTGTGCGTATTGTGTTGTGTGTAGGTATTACTTTTGTGTTATTCTGGGGGGGGGTGTTTGTCAGTGGTGCCTGTGTCCCTGTGTCCCTATTTGTCTCCCTCCTAGATCTTGACTGTGGCAGTTTAACCCTCAACTGAAATCACTCAGCATTCTAAGTGGCTTTGCCCACCGTTACTATGGTAACTGATGTTGGCCAATGGGTTTCACTGGCTGCTGCAGAGGATGCTGGGAAATGTAGTTTTTTGTATCGTTGTTTTGGGGGCCTTCTAGGTTTTGGGGGGGAACGTTTCTTTGCTAAAAATCTTCCTTGCCTGAGGCCTCTTTGTGTTGGCACGTTTGGTGTCTCTGCCTTGGAAGGTTTCTCTGTTTCCGTCAGTCGTTCGACGACGGGACCTCCTTTATATAATTGATATAATAATCCTAGGAGTTACAGTTTGGAGAGAAGGCCAAAGACCTTGCAATACTACAACTCCCAGAACGCCATACCCTTGAGACAGGGCAGTTAGAACCAGTGCCAAACGGCATTATTTTGACAGTGTAGACATACTCAAGAGATGCCTATGCAAATCACCCGCCTGGGGACCTTTGTTTCTCTGGAGTTAAGAGAGATCACATGAAATACCTCATCGCCCACTCAGGACATAATTTGCCCAAGGCGACCTGCAAAACCGGAGTGGACAGCTGGCAAACCCCTCCCTAGAAAACTGAGAAGGAAAAGAGGAAAGTTTCTTAACTGGTTCCCAAACGAGAGACAACATTAATTGGGAAAAGGGGGATCTAGGCAAGCACCAGAATCATCCGATTTCTTGCCCAAGAAAAAAATATTAGTGGGTGCCGATTCAACCTGCCCCTGTTATTTCCACTTCTCTGAAGAATCATTCTGCATAACAACAAAGTTGAAATTCATGACCGGCCTGAGTTGACAATCTGTTTGTTGTTCAAACTGTTTTATATAATAGTTGCCTTAATGTCAGGGGGAAACCTTTACAATTTACTATTCCCCTTGACATTAAAGCCTAGTCGTGTCCGACTCTGGCGGTTGGGGCTCATCTCCATTTCTAAGCCGAAGAGCCGGCTTTGTCCGTAGACGCCTCCAAGTTCATGTGGCCGGCATGACTCCATGGCAGACCATTACCTTCCCGCAGAAGCGGTACCTATTGATCTTGATTTGCATGTTTTCGAACTGCTCGGTTGGCAGATCACCACGCTTCCCGGATTTGAACCGCCGACCTTTCGGTCAGCAAGTTCAGCAGCTCAGCAGTTAAACCCGCTGCACCACCAGGGGGCTCAGAGGCAGCATAGAAATCGCCAAAATACTATAATGCAAAATAAATAAATATGCTTCAATATTCAAATATGGGACACACACCTTCTAATAAGGAATATCTCTCTAATAAGGGGCCTCTTTCCGATAAGCAAAGATCCGCAGCAGTTACTACTACAAGACACGTGCCCAGAAGAAGAAAACACTCCTATCTCTACTCGACTCTCTACTCCTGACCCAGTTTCACAACAGATGCTTTGTTTTTGTTTTTCCGCTCTTACGGTGGTGGCGCTCCTTCCACTGATAGTGCTTTTTTATGGCTTTTTCCTTTACCAAGACGGCCTCCTCTTTGTTGCAAAACCTTTTGCAAGGAAGCAAGACAGAACCCGCCAAGCAACAGGAGGAAGTTTCCCACCACCTCCTCTGCCAAGAAGGAGTCTGTCCTCCATACAGACTGGGAGTAATGGGAATTGCAACAACACAACACTCCGTGAGCTGCCTACTCAAAACTAGCAAAAACAAGCGGGGTACAGTTCTAGCTAAATTAGAAACAAGAGAAGCATCAGAAATATGTAATATACTAATAAAATATATTGAGTATATAGTAATCTATATATATAAAGGAAGAGTCATTATCGAACGACTGTCCTAGGTAGAGAAACCTTACAAGGCAGAGACACCAAATTTGGCAACAAAAATAGGCCTCAGGCAAGGAAGGTTTTTAGCAAAAAAAACTTCCCCCACCAAACCTAGAAGGCCCCCAAAACAACAATTTAAAAAACTACATTTCCCAGCATCCTCTGCGGCCGCCAGCAAAACCCATTGGCCAACATCAGTTACCATAGTAACGGTGGCCAAAGCCAGCCAAGGCTAGATTAGAATGCTGAGTGATTTCAGTTTAGACAGTTGGTGTTTGAGGGTTAAACTGTCAAGGCCAAGATCTAGGATAGAGACAAATAGGGCACCAGGGACACACGCACCACTGACAAACACATACCCCCAGAATAACACAAAAGTAATACCTACACACAACACAATATGCACATAACACAACCTTGCGTCTACTGCTCAACCCATTTGTATGCCATTCCTTCCTTCCACACAGGCATAAGCTGACCCAAAAGACAAGCCATGCCCATCGGACAACACACTCGCAACGCTACATACATCACACAAAAAAAGGGCAGAACAAACGCCAGAACAGAAAGACACTGCACTACACTAGCTTTTGCCATCACCATAAACAAGGCTCAAGGACAAACACTACACATCTGTGGAATAGACCTTGACACAGAATGCTTCTCCCACGGACAACTCTACGTAGCGTGCTCCAGAGTTGGGAAACCACAGAACCTCGACATCAACACAGCAGACGGAAAGACCAAAAACATTGTATATCCACAAGCTCCACAGAACGCCAGGAACACCACACACCCACAACTCCACAGGACTTCAACATCCCACCCACCAGAACAACCCACAACGACACAGCCATGACCCCACCAAGACCAGAAGTCACATCAATTCCAACCCTTACATACTCAGACTTTCTCGCATCTCCTAAATAGGGCACAGCAACGCGTGCCAGGTACAGCTAGTAGTAATAATAATAATAATAATAATAATAATAATAATAATATAAACACTTTCCAAGATAAACCGGATTATTTATTTATTTATTATTTCGAACTTATATACAGTACCACCATTCCTAATGGCTCATGGTGGTTCACAAAACATATAAAAACATTCGCAAACAACAGTTAAAATGCAATAAACAATTTATAACTTAGCAGAGTATGGCTGAGCAGACCCGATTACAGGTTGAACACCTGTCGGAAGAGGTTGGTCTTACATGTTATAGGCGCCGCCACAGAAAAAGGATGCCGTCTCGTGGATGACAGGCGGTAAGTTTTTATGGATGGAACCTCGAGAAGACCGCAGTGATCTCTGGGGAATACGTGGGGAGAGGAGTATGCTGGACTCAGACCATGCAAGGCCTTAAAGGTTTGTACCAACACTTTGAAGGCAATCCGGTACCAGGCCTGGATTACCCATAAGGCCACCATAGGCCATGGCCTAGGACGGCAGCCATGGGCAGGCGGCAGGTCCGGACCCCCAAAATTAAAAAAAAATTAAGTTCGATCTTCGGGCGCTTGCTTCTGCGCCTGCGCAGTGAAGGAAGGAGGGGCGGGGCCGACGCGAGCGAGGAGGCGGCGGAGGGAAGCCACGTCAGATGCCCTAGGGCGCGGACTCCCCCCCGCCTGTTCGTCGCTCGCGCGGGCGTCGCTCCTACCTTCACAGAGCGGCTCGGCGCACTCCGCCATGTTCCTGGGTGCTGCAGCGGCCACCCAGGAGCTTACCTTCCTTCCTCTTCCTTCTCCGAAGGAAGGGAAACCCCCGGGCGGCTGCTGCAGCACCCAGGAATATGGCGGAGGGCGCCGCGCCGGTCGCGCCCTGCCGCGCATGCCCGGCGTCCTGTGCGGCGCCCGCCCTTTTTCGGCGGGGCTGGGTGACGTCAGGCGCGGCGGCGAGGGCAAGGAGGAAGAGTTCATGTCAGTGGGCTAAAGCTAGTCGTTCTGAGGAGAGTGAGTAGGCCGAAGCCTGTTAGAGTCAGTGGGCCAAAGCTAGTCGTTCTGAGGAGAATGAGTAGACCAAAGCCTGTTAGAGTCTGTGGGCCAAAGCTAGTCGTTTGGAGGAGAGTGAGTAGGCCGAAGCCTGTTAGAGTCTGTGGGCCAAAGCTAATGTCATTCTGAGGAGAGTGAGTAGGCTGAAGCCTGTTAGAGTCAGTGGGCCAAAGCTAGTCGTTCTGAGGAGAGTGAGTAGGCCGAAGCCTGTTAGAGTCAGTGGGCCAAAGCTAGTCGTTTGGAGGAGAGTGAGTAGGCCGAAGCCTGTTAGAGTCAGAGGGCCAAAGCTAGTCGTTCTGAGGAGAGTGAGTAGGCTGAAGCCTGTTAGAGTGAGCCAAAACTAGTGCTGTCCTGAGGAGTGTGAGGTAAACCTCTGTGTGAGAGAACCCTTGTGTGTAAGGCTCCAGTATAAAGAATGCTGTGTGTTAAAATCAAGCACTGAAAGAGTGAGTAGGCCGTAGCCTATTACAGTCAATGAGCCAAAGCTAGTGTCACCCTGAGGAGAGTGAGGAGGCCAAAGCCCGTTCAGAGTCAGTGGGCCAAAGCTAATGTCGTTGTGAAGAAAGTGAGTAGGCCGAAGCCTGTTAGAGTGAGTGAGCCAAAAATAGTATAATACTGAGGAGTGTGAGGTAAACCTCTGTGTGAGAGAAGCCTTGTGTGTAAAGCTCCATTATAAAGAATGCTGTGTGTAAAAATCAAGCACCGAAAGAGTAGGCCGTAGCCTGTTACAGTCAATGGGCCAAAGCTAGTGTCACCCCGAGGAGAGTGAAGAGGCCAAAGCCTATTAAGAGTCAGTGAGCCAAAGCTAATGTCGTTCTGTGGAGAGAGAGTAGGCCGAAGCCTGTTAGAGTTAGTGAGCCAAAACTAATATCATCCTGAGGAGTGTGAGGTAAACCTCTGTGTGAGAGAAGCCTTGTGTGTAAGGCTCCAGTGTAAAGAATGCTGTGTGTAAAAGCTAGAGTGTATTTGTTTATGTGTGGTATGGAAACCTTGTTGTTGTAAATAGTGCAACCATGTTATTTTACTACAAAGAAAAACCTCCTATGGAAGAGATAACATTGGTCTGTGTGTTTTTGTCCTTTTTCATCACTTTGGGCGACTGGTGCCGGGTCACGCTGCTGCTGCTAAGTTACTCTGCTGTGCATTTACAAGGAGGGCCTCTTGTCAATAAGCCCACTTGCCCAATAAAAACCGCATCCATCCTAAGAAAAACATGAATGCACCCAGAGGAGGCTCACGACCTTGCGCAGCTACAGATCCCAGGACTCCATTGCATGGAACCATAGCAGTTCAAGTGTGATCAATGCTGTGTCCCTCCTACAGCGTGGATGCACCCTGAGGATCTCCAAAGGTCTCAATCTCACCCTTTCCCTCCCCAAGAAACCCACAGCATGGAGCCGTGGCCACTCAAGCGGAGCCAAAACCACATCCTTCCTCCAGTGTGGATGGCCCCTGCGTCTTGGATCTGTCCCTTTCGCCTGAAGGATCCCGCAGAATAGAGCCATGGCAGTTCAAGTGGTATCAACAATGCATCCATCTTACAGTGTGAATGCACCCTGAGGACCTTCAAAGGTCTCGCTTTGGCCCTTTCCCCCCAAAGGATCCCTAGTAGCTCACGTGGGGCCAAAAATGCACCCGGAGGTTTGGATCTATCCTTTTCCTATAGCATGGCGCACTGGCAGCTTGAGTGGAGCCAAAGATGTATCCACACGACAGTGATGCTCAGGCACGGCCCAACTCGGGCTCTCCGGGTATTTTGGAGTTCAACTCCCACCATTCACAACAGCCTACCAGCTGTTAGGAATGGTGGGAGTTGCAGTCCAAAACACCTGGAGGGAGGACCCAAGCTGGCTCATACTGCACGTCTCTAGGATGGAGGATCACCGCCTCCCAAAGATACTACTCTATGGTGAACTTGCCACGGGTCAGCGCAAGAGGGGCGCCCCCAAAAAGAGATATAAGGACTCCCTGAAACAACATCACCAAGAATGGTCCACCCTGGCCTCACATCGGGAGGCATGGAGACGCACTATCCACAATGCTGCGGCCTCTTTCGAGAAGACACGCCGAACGGGTCTCGAAGAGAAACGACAACGCAGAAAGAACCGCAACTTGGAAACAACATCACCCAAGGAGACTTTCTGCTGTGCTTTCTGCAACCAAACTTGCCTATCTCAGATTGGCCTTTTTAGTCATCAATGCGCTTGTAAAAAGCGTGGGATGAGTCCTTCCTAAGAATCTTCGTTCGCGAAGTAATGCTGAGAGAGAGAAGGATGTATTAGGGAATACATCCCTAATACAAGCCCAAACCTAATACAAGCCTAACACAAACCCAATACAAGCCCAATAAATCTCGAATAGAAACCCAAGCTTAATACAAGCCTAATATATGTCCTAATACATATCTAATACACGCCCAATACATCCTAATGCAAACCCAATACATCCCTAATACAAGCCCAAGCCTAATACAAGCCCAATACATCCAAATACAAGGGATGTATCTTGGGGATCCCTCCAGATCTGGTGGAATATATATACTATCAGGGGGTCTCTTTCTTTGGAGATCTTTAAGCAGAGGCTGGATGGCCATCTGTTGGGAGGGCTTTGATTGTATCTTCCTGCATGAGAGAAGGGGGTTGGACCAGATGGCCTTTTGAGGTCCCTTCAAATCTAGTGTATATATTGACTGGGAGTCTCTTTCTCTGGAGATCTTTAAGCAGAGGCTGGATGGCCATCTGTTGGGAAGGCTTTGATGGGTTGTTGTTTTTTTTTTCGTGTCAGAAGCAACTTGAGAAACCGGAAGTCACTTCTGGTGTGAGAGGTCTGACTTGGCCACGGTGGTCCACGCTCTGGTTACATCCCGTATAGACTACTGCAATGCACTCTACATGGGGTTGCCCTTGAAGGCGGCCAGGTTGCTCACAGGAGCGGGGTACAGGGAGCGCACAACTAAAATCCTGGCTGTGGGAGCAAGTGTTCGCAGAATAGACTGTTTTCATTGGCGTAGATGAGATTTTATGGATTGATTTGGAGGATGTTTTAAACCTGGCGAACTGTTTTTAAATGTATATTTATTATCATTGTATGTGACTGTGTAATTTATTGGTGTTTTTATATTATTGGAAGCCGCCCTGAGCCCCTCTTCGGGGGTCGAGAGTAGGACGGGCCACAAATGTTCAAAATAAATAAATAATAAATCCTATAAATACATAAATACATCCTAACGCATCCCTGATACAAGCCCAAGCCTAACACAAACTCAATACATTCTAATACAAGCCAAATACATCACTAATACAAGCCAAATACATCCGTAATACAGTGTTCCCTCGCTACTTCGCTTATTGCAGACTCGCTGTTTTGTAGTTTTCAATAAATATTAATTTAAAATATATATTGCCGTATTTTCGCTGTTTTGCGGGTTTTTGGCGCCGGCACTCTCCGAGGCGCTTTCCCTCCTCCGTCCTCCCTCCCTCCCCTTGAAGGGCCTTTCCTTCACTTTATTTTAAGTTTATAAGGACTTCAAATCGTGTATAACTACTAAAATAATGTATAAATATTAAAATACATAGAGCACCTCTATATCGCGGATTTCCACTTATCGTGGGTGGTCCCGGAACGTAACACCCGCAATAAGTGAGGGAACACTGTGCAGTGTTCCCTCACTAATTCACGGTTTGTTTACTGCAAACTCGCTGTTTTGCGGATTTCAAAAAATATTAATTTAAAATATATATCATGGTATTTTCGCTGTTTTGTGGGGTTTTGCTACTGCCGCTCTCCAAGGTGATTTTCCTCCTCAGTCCTCCCTCCCTCCCTTCACTTTATTTTAAGTTTTTAAAGACTTAAAATAAGTGTATAACTACTAAAATAATGTATAAATAATCCCAGGTTTCGGCAGTGACCAGGGGAGCATTTGCCCAATTAAAACTTGTGCACCAGCTGTGCCCGTACCTTGGGAAGTCTGGTTACATCCCGTATAGACTACTGCAACACGCTCTATGTGGGGCTGCCTTTGAAAACGGCTCGGAAGCTCCAAATGGTCCAGCATGCGGCAACCAGGTTGCCAATGGGAGCGGCGCTCAGGGAGTATACAACTCCACTGTTGCGTCAACTTTACTGGCTGCCAATTTGCTACCCGGCACAATTCAAAGTGCTGGTTTTAGCCTATAAAGCCCTAAACGGTTCCAGCTCAGTTTATTTTGCCGAATGCATCTCTTCCTATGAACCCACCAGGAACTTGAGATCTGAGGAGGCCCTGCGCTCGGTCCCACCTGCCTCACAAGCACGTCTGGTGGGGACAAGAGACAGGGCCTTCTCTGTGGTGACCCCCCGGCTGTGCAACTCCCTGCTTAGGGATATTAGATCGGCCTCCACCCTCCTAACCTTTTGAAAAACGGTGAAAATATGGCTCTTTGAGCAAGCATTCGAAACCTCAGCATAATCTAGCCAAATCGGAAAATGACCCAGGAACGGCAAAGACGATGGAACGGATCAGGACTTGAATATGAAGACGTAGGTTTTTAATTTTTTTACTGCCCTCTGTTTTTATGGTTTTAGATGCACTGTAACTGTTTTCTTTTTGACTTTATCAATGTATATATTTTATATATGGCATCGAATTGTGCCGACTTTGTACGCCGCTCTGAGTCGCCTTCGGGCTGATATGAGCGGGATAGAAATAGCGTAACTAAATAAATAAATAAATAAATATTAAAATAATTAGAGCATCCCTACATCGCGGTTTTTCACTTATTGCGGCAGGTCATGGAACCTAATCCCAGCAATAAGTAAGGGAACACTGGCCAGTACATCCATAATCCAAGCCCAAGCCTATAAACCCAAGACCATCCCTAATCCGAGCCCAAGCCTACAAACCCAAGGCATCCCTGATCCAAGCCTACAAAGCCAAGACATCCCTGAGACAAGCTCAAGCCTTATACAAGACCAAGACCATCCCTAATCCAAGCCCAAAACATCCCTAATCCAAGCCCAAAACATCCCTAATCCAAGCCCAAAACATCCCTAATCCAAGACTACAAGCCCAAGACATCCCTGAGACAAACCCAAGCCTTATACAAGACCAAGACCATCCCTAATCCAAGCCCAAAACATGCCTAATCCAAGCCCAAAACATCCCTAATCCAAGCCGAAAACATCCCTAATCCAAGACTACAAGCCCAAGACATCCCTGAGACAAACCCAAGCCTTATACAAAACCAAGACCATTCCTAATCCAAACCCAAAACATGCCTAATCCAAATCCAAGACTACAAGACCAAGGCATCCCTAATCCAAGCCCAAAACATCCCTAATCCAAGCCTACAAGCCCAAGACCATCCCCGAGACAAACCCAAGATGTATGCCTGCCTCCCTGTCCCTGGCTGCCTCGGTGTGCGTGCCTGGTGTGTCCCTGGCATCACTGAGACAAGCCCAAACTTTATACAAGACCAAGGCATCCCTAATCCAAGCCCAAAACATCCCTAATCCAAGCCTACAAGCCCAAGACATCCCTGAGACAAGCCAAAGCCTTATACAAACCCAAGACCATCCCTAATCCAAACCCAAAACATGCCTAATCCAAGCCCAAGACTACAAAACCAAGGCATCCCTAATCCGAGCCCAAAACATCCCTAATCCAAGACTACAAGCCCAAGACATCCCGGACACAAACCCAAGCTTTATACAAGCCCAAGACCATCCCTACTACAAACCCAAAACATGCCTAATCCAAGCCCAAGACTACAAAACCAAGGCATCCCTAATCCGAGCCCAAAACATCCCTAATCCAAGACTACAAGCCCAAGACATCCCGGACACAAACCCAAGCTTTATACAAACCCAAGACCATCCCTACTACAAACCCAAAACATGCCTAATCCAAGCCCAAGACTACAAATCCAAGGCATCCCTAATCCGAGCCCAAAACATCCCTAATCCAAGACTACAAGACCAAGACCACCCCTAATCCATGCCCAAAACATGCCTAATCCAAGCCCAAGACTACAAAACCAAGGCATCCCTAATCCAAGACCAAAGCATCCCTAATCCAAGCCTAATCCATGCCCAAAACATGCCTAATCCAAGCCCAAGACTACAAGACCAAGGCATCCCTAATCCAAGCCCAAAACATCCCTAATCCAAGCCTACAAACCCAAGACCATCCCTAATCCGAGCCCAAAACATCCCTAATCCCAAGGCATCCCTGAAACAAACCCAAGACATCCTTGAGACAAACCCAAGCCTTATACAAACCCAAGGCATCCCTAATCCAAGCCTACAAACCCAAATCCATCCCCAATCCAAACCCAAGCCTTATCCAAGCCCAAGACATCCCAAATCCAAGCCCAAAACCATCCCCAATCCAAGCCCAAGGCGTCCCCGAGAGGAACCCAAGCCCTATGCCTGCCCCCTGCCCCTGCCTGCCTGGGTGTGTGTCCGTGTGTGTGGGTGCAAGGGCGCTGCTACTCACGCACGCAGAGGCAGGCGACGATCTTGGCGGCGGGGAGGGGGACGGGGCAGGCGGGGAAGAGGGGCTTGAGCAGGTAGGTGGCGAAGACGAAGGCCACGATGTACTGCGAGGAGGGCCGGATGATGAGCAGCTCGATCCAGAGCTTGAGGAAGGCCGGGAGCGAGCCGTAGACCTCCAGCATGTAGGCGTAGTCCCCGCCGGACTTGGAGATGGTGGTGCCCAGCTCGGCGTAGCAGAGCGCGCCCACGATGGAGAAGACCCCGCAGGCCGCCCACACCACCAGCGACAGGCCCGGCGAGCCGGCCTCCTTCAGCACCCCCGTGGGCGTCACGAAGATGCCCGAGCCGATGATGGTGCCCACGATGATGGCCACGCCGTTGAGCAGCGTGATGTTGCGCTTGAGAGCCACGCCGGCCTCGCCCCCCGGAGCAGGAGCAGAGGGAGAGAGGGAAGGGGAAGAGGCCGCCTTGGAGGGCGCCGTGGCCGGGGCGCAGCCGTTCTCCGGCGGGCAGCAGTCCTCCCCGCGGTCGCCCGAGCCCCCCGCGTCCAGCATGCCCTTCTTCTCCTCTTCCTCCGGCCCCGAGGAGCCCGCCGAGGAGCGCTTCTTCACCCCGTCCCCGCCGCCACCCGGCATCTTGGAGAGCGCAGAGAGAGAGAGAAAGAAAGGGTCCCTTTTTGGAGACACACAGAGAGAGAGAGGTCCCTTTTTGGAGAGGTTTTTGGGGAGCTCTAGGTCCGCGCAGGAGAGGGGTAGCGCCCCAAGGGATACGCAGCCAGGAAGGGGAAGCTTCCGACGAGCCTTCGAGACGGTCCCCCGGCTTCTCCTCGCCCCACGCGGCGCGCGGCCCCACGCCCAAGGCGGTCCCCCTATCCCCTCTCCAAGCGCAGAAGAAGGCGCCCTTGACGCACGCCGGCAGCCGGGCTTTCTTTGACGCGCACGCGGCTCTCCTCCTCCTCCAGGTTTAGCCCGGGGGGAGGGGCCGGGGAAAAGGGGAGGGAGGGGGGAGGGACATACAAGGGGCGACACCCCTCCTTCCCTCCCTCCCTCCCTCCCTCTCCCCCTCTCTTTGGAAGTCACCCCCCATGGATTATTAGACCAGGTTGTTGTACCAGGGTTGAGTGAAAAGTAATTCATTTTATTTATTTACTTACTTTGCTTTGCTTCTATTTATTTATTTACTAGCTTGGGTGATTTGAGAAGCGCAGCAGGATGTAGAGTGGGTCATGGGGCTCTGGGTGCCAAGTTTGGTCTTGATCCATCATTATTGGGAGTTGCAGTGGTATCATGAAATTACTGAAGGTAGTGGAAGTCCCATCATCTCTGGTCCACCCTCCCCCAAAGTGTAGTAGGATGTAGATTGGGTCATGGGGGCTCTGTGTGCTAAGTTTGGTCTGTATTGGTGAATGGATGAGGGTTGCATTGTTTTTAGGAAGAGAGTGAAGGTACTGCAAGTCCCATCATCCGTGGTCCGTCTCACACAAAACTGCACCAGGGTGTAGAGTGGGTCATGAGGGCTCTGTGTGCCAGGTTTGGTGTTGATCAGTCATTGGATTAGGTTTGTAACAGGCTTGGAAAGTGAGGGAAGGTACTGCAAGTCCCATCATCCATGTTCTGCCCCCCTCCAAACTTCAGTAGGATGTAGAGTGGGTCACTGGGGCTCTGTGTGCCAAGTGTGGTCTTTCTCGGTGTTTGTTGGGGGCCACAGTGGTCTGTGGGAACAGAGGGGTGTGAAAGCACTACAAATCCCATCATCCATTGTCAGTCCTCCACCAAACCTCACCAGGACGTGAAGGCAGTCATAGGGGTTATGTTTGCCAAGTTTGGTCTCGATCAGTGATTGGATGAGGGTTGCAGCAGACTTGGGAAGTGAGTAGAGGTACTTCAAGTCCCATCATCCATGGTCCACCCTCCTCCGAACTGCACCAGGACGTAGAGTGGGTCATGGGGGCTGTGTGTGCTAAGCGTGGTCTGTATTGGTCCTTTTTGGTGGCCTCAGTGGTCTGTGGGAACCAAAGTGTTAGAAAGTACTACAAATCCCATAATCCGTGGTCATGTCCCCGAACGCACCAGGATGTAAAGGGGGTTAGGGGGTTATGTGTACCAAGTTTGGTGCAGGTCCATCACCCGCGCTGGTCGCTGTGGCCTGTGAAAGTGGCTGCCAATCAGAACGCTGCCACATATCCGCCCTTCCGCCCTCCCGCCCTCCGCACACATACATACAAACATTCCGATTTATTAAGGTATACAGATTTATTTATTTATTTCCATCATTTGTACCCCGCTTCTTCTCAACCCCCGAGGGAGGGGGGACTCAGAGTGGCCTCACAACGGCAACAATTCGATGCCACATAGTATACATATAATAAAAGCAAACAGTTAAGAATAAAATACATTAAAATACAGCTAGAATTAAAATACATTAAAATACAATTAACATTAAAATGCTAACGGGGAGCCACCACCGAGAGGGCCCTGTCCCTCATCCCCACCAACCGCATTTCAGATGTAGGCGAGAGCGAGAGCAGGGCCTCCCCGGATGATCTTAAGGTACAGGATGGGACGTAGCGGCCGATGCGTCAAGTAAGCTGGGCCAGAACCGTATAGAGCTTTAAAGGTCAAAACCAGCACTTTGAATTGAGCTCGGAATTGGACAGGCAGCCAGTGGAGTTGACACAACAGGGGGATGGTATGCTCCCTGTATGTCGCTCCCGTTAGTAGTCTGGCTGCCGCCCGCTGGACTAATTGCAGTTTCCAAACTGTCTTCAAAGGCAGCCCCACGTAGAGTGCGTTGCAGTAATCTATTCGAGATGTGACCAGGCGTGGACGACCGTAGCCAGATCAGACTTCCCAAGGTGCACGGCGCAGCTGGCGCACGAGTCTTAACTGTGCAAAAGCTCCCCTGGCCACTGCCGAGACCTGGGGTTCCAGGCTCAGCGGTGAATCCAGGATCACTCCCAAGCTGTGAACCTGCGTCTTCAGGGGGAGGGTGACCCCATCCATTGCAGGCTGTAACCCTATGCCCTGTTCGGCCTTTCGACTGACCAGGAGGACCTCTGTCTTGTCTGGATTCAGTTTCAATTTGCTAGCCCTCACCCAGTCCGACACAGCAGCCAAGCACCAGTTCAAAGTCTGGACAGCCTCCTTGGTGACAGGTGGGACTTGAAGGTGACTCGAGGCGGTGTACACATGGCAAGGACTGCCCAAGATAAACACACCAACAGTTACCAACACAATCACATCATATACCAATTAGCAATTAAAATTAAACACAATATCAGCGTCTCATTATCAAGTTGAAAGCACGAGGCGGGGCATCCAGAGGGAGCGCTCCGCCCTGCCTGTCTCGCCGGCAACGGAGGCTGCACAGCTGCTTCTGGACGTGAGAGAGAGGCAGGCGCTCCCTCAGAGGCCCGCCTCGTGCTTCCTTCTTTCCTGCAATGCCCGCCCAGGCGAAAGAAGCACAGTGAGAGCGTAAGCCAGCAGCAGGAACGCGCGTGCCCGCAAGGTTTGCGTGCGCATGGCAGGAGCACCCCATCCGGCTGGTGAGGCCCGAAGATCACCTGGAAGAGGGCCGAAGATCTACTAGTAGCTCCCGAGCTACCTAATGAGCACCTAATGAGCACCCCTGCTTAAGGGCTTTAAAGGCTAACACCAGCACTTTGAATTGTGCGCAGTAGCAAACTGGCAGCCAGTGGAGCGCTCCCTGAGTGCGGCTCCTGCTATCAACCCGTTGGACCAATTGAAGCTTCCAAACAGTCTTCAAAGGCAATCCCACGTAGAGAGTGTTGCAGTAATCTATACGGGATGTAACCAGAGCATGGACTACCATGGCCAAGTCAGACTTCCCAGGGTACGGGCACAGCTGGCACACAAGTTTTAACTGTACAAATGCTCCCCTGGTCACCGCCAAAACCTGGGGCTCCAGGCTCAGTCCAGAATCACACCCAGACCGCGAACCTGCGCCTTCAGGGGGAGTGTAACCCCATCCAACACAGGCTGTAACCCTGTGCCCTGTTCAACCTATCGACTGACCAGGAGGACCTCTGTCTTGTCTGGATTCAGTTTCAATTTGTTTGCCCTCATCTAGACCAGTGTTTTCCAACCTTTTTTGAGCTGCGGCACATTTTTTTACATTTACGAAATCCTGGGGCACACCACCAACCAAAATGACACAAAATGACACTCTAACACAGTAATACATATAGTTAATATGTTTTTAAATGTATTTATACACTCAGTGTGAAACCTGGACCTGTTTCGATGAACACAACATAGATATCCTGGCAGGAATGGCAGAAAGACACACATGAAGGTCTTGCTCAACAGCTGGGAGTTATAGTTCTCCCGCAATCAAAGAGCATTCTGAACTCCACCAATGATGGAATGGAATCAAACTTCCCACACAGAACTCCCATAACCAAGAGAAAATACTATAAGAGTTTGGTGGGCATTGACCTTGAGTTTTGGAGTTGTAGTTCACCTATATCCAGAGAGCACTGTGGACTCAAACAATGTTGGATCAGGACCAAACTTGGCATGAATACTCAATATGCCCAAATGTGAGCACAGATGGAGTTTGGGGAAAATAGACCTTGACATTTGGGAGTTACAGTTTCTGGGATTTATAGTTAACATACAAACAAAAAGAGCATCCTGAACTCTTGCAACAATGGAATTGAACCAAACTTGGCATATTGAACTCTCAATTTCCCACGGCACACCTGATGATCGCTCATGGCACACTAGTGTGCCACGGCACACTGGTTGAGAAACACTGATCTAGACTGTCACAGTAGCCAAGCACCGGTTCAGGACCTTAGTAGCAGGTGGAAAGGAGTGACAGAGTTGGACCTCGTCTGAGAGTTGGTAATTATCTTCAATATGCTTGTCTGTTCCTAACATGAAAAGCACATATCTGCATTTCAGATGGATTAGGAATCCGCTGGTTTTTTCCTGTAATAGGCAGTAAGAGCACCTAAAGCTTCAGAGAGCTTCTGTTCAGCCATTTCTAAGCTCCCTGCTTGGGCGGTGATGGCACGATCGTCAGCATAGATGAAACTCTCTGTCCCTTCTGGCAGTGGCTGGTCATTTATGTAAATATTAAACATTGATGGAGCAAACAATGAAAAACCCATTAAACCATTGAAAGGTCAATGCAGTTTGATCCCACTTGAACAGCCATGGCTCAATGCTGTGGAATCCTCGGGATGGTCATTTGGTAGAAAAGACAATACTGTGGGGAAACTACAATTCCCATGGTGATATCTGTTTAGGCAAGCCTGTCGTGAAGAAATCTAGACTGAAGTGGCAGGAAGGCTGTCTCTTACCAAGCAGAGCGAAGTGCAATATGACCCGACGAGACACCGTTGGAATCAGGCCCGGATTAACCTCTTTTGGCGCCCTAGGCCACACTTTGGAATTATGCCCCCAAACCAACCTCTAACTTGTCAAGGAAGGAGGGCGCGAGCGCCTCTGCCTCCTCCGCCATGTTCCTGGGTGCCGCGTATGCCCGGCAGTGGCCCTGAGGGCGGCGCTTCCCTCTGCCGCCTCTTCCTCCTCCCGCCCTCCTTCCTTGAGTCAAGGAAGGAGGGCGCCGTGAGGAGGAGGAGGAGGAAGGAAGGGAAGCCCCCAGGGCCGCTGCCGGGCATGCGCAGCCGGCGGGGGCGCGCCTCTACCTCCTCCGCCATGTTCCTGGGTGCCACGCATGCCCGGCAGCAGCCCCGGGGGCTTCCCTCCGCCTCCTCCTCGCGCCCTCCTTCCTTGACAAGGGGTGGGGGTGATGGTGAGGGGGGGCACCATTCCCCTCCTTCCGCCCCCCTGCAGCTCTCCTCCCGCCCTCCCTGAGGAGAGAGAGAGAGAGAGAGAGAGAGAGAGAGAGAGAGGAGTCATCTCCATGCCGCGTGTTGCGGTTTTGTTTCAACCTTTTTTTTTGGTCTCTGAACTCGCCCCCCTTGGCTTGCGCCCCTAGGCCATGGCCTAGGGTGGCCTTATGGGTAATCCGGGCCTGGTTAGAATGCCTCTGGTTTTTAAGTCTCTGTTCATGTTTATCTATATATATAAAGGAAGAGTCGTCATGGAAAGACCGTCCCAAACAGAGAAACCTTACAACGCAGAAACACCAAACTTGCCAACAGAAATAGGCCTCAAGCAAGGTACGTTTGTAGCAAAGAAACTTTCCCCCCCAAAACCTAAAAGGCCCCCAAAACAACGAGTTAAAAAGCCCTACATTTCCCAGCATCCTCCGGGGCTGCCAACGACTCTCCCAGCCTCTACATTCTGACAACATGATTGGCTGCCAATAAGGGCAGATTTGCATAACTCCTGTACTGGCCAGCCAACATGAACATTCCGACCCCTAATAAACTGTCAGAGGAGGATAAGGCAAGGGCTGAGGCACAAACACAAACACCCAATTCACTTCCACAGAAACAATTCCAACCCTTACATACTCAGACTTCCTTGCATCTCCTAAATAGGGCACAGCAGCGCGTGCCGGGTACAACTAGTGTTTATTATATTTCATTGATGTTTCATATGTTTCATATTGTTTTTGATTTGTTGGAAGCTGCTTTGAGTCCCTTTGGGGGGGAGAAAAGCAGGATATAAATAATAATAATAATAATAATAATATCATGGCATCCTTGGAGTTGCAGTTATGCAAGGCCTGTTGCCTCCCCAAGCTAGAACTTCCAAGTTTGTATATTGTTCATTTATTTACATGTATGCATTTGTATTGTGTTTATTGTTGATGTTTTGATTTTTGTATTGTTGTAATTTGTTGTTTGGGCTTGGCCTCACGTGAGCTGCCCCGAGTCCCTAATGGGGAGATGGTGGCGGGGTATAAATAAAGATTATTATTATTATTATTATTATTTTCTCGGAACACTTTCTAATAACTAATGGAGTGAAACAAGGTTGTGTTCTTGCACCAACCCTACTTACAATCTTCTTCAGCATGATGCTCCAAAGGGCTACGGCAGACCTCGAAGAAGAAGACGGCATATATATACGCTATCGTACTGATGGTAGCTTGTTCAACTTAAGCTGCCTGAGGGCTCGCACTAAGACTTTAAACTATCTAGTCCGTGAGCTGCTTTGTGCCAACGATGCTGCCCTTGTCGCCCATTCAGAAGCAGCCCTGCAGCGCCTCACGTCCTGCTTTGCAGCAGCTGCAGAGCTGTTTGGGCTGGAAGTCAGCCTGAAGAAAACGGAAGTCCTCTACCAGCCCGCACCACAGGAAGAACACCATCATCCCCACGTCAGCATAGGCACATCTGTGCTTAAGTCCGCTCAGCAGTTCACCTACCTGGGAAGCATAATATCTTCAGACGCCAAGATTGATAAAGAGATAGATCACAGATATATGCAAAGGAATAGAGTGCATTTGGAAGGCTTCACAAAAGAGTCTGGAGCAACAAGCACCTGAGGCAAAGCACCAAAATCAGTGGGTACAGAGCTGTTGTACTGTCTATTCTCCTCTATGGGTCTGAAACATGGATCACCTATCGCCAACACCTACGACTCCTTTAATGGTTTCATCAGAGCTGTCTTCGCACAATCCTAAATATACACTGGACTGACTATGTGCCCAATGTTGCTGTCCTTAAGCAAGCAGGGATCACCAGCATTGAGGCCATGCTATTGAGAACACAGCTGCGCTGGGCAGGGCACGTCTCTCGGATGGAGGACCACCGCCTCCCAAAGATACTACTCTACGGTGAACTCGCCACGGGTCAGCGCAAGAGAGCCGCCCCCAAAAAGAGATACAAGGACTCCCTGAAACAGCATCTCAGGCTCGGCCAGATTAATCAGCAACAATGGTCCACCCCGGCCTCACATCGGGAGGCGTGGAGACGCACTATCCACAATGCTGCAGCCTCTTTCGAGAAGACACACCGAACGGGTCTCGAAGAGAAACGACAACACAGAAAGAACCACAACTTGGAAACAACATCACCCAAGGAGACTTTCTGCTGTGCTTTCTGCAACCAAACTTGCCTATCTCAGATTGGCCTTTTTAGTCATCAACGTGCTTGTAAAAAGCGTGGGATGAGTCCTTCCTAAGAATCTTCGTTCGTGAAGTAATGCTGAGAGATTATTATTATTATTATTATTATTATAATATTTCCATAGCATTGAGCGGTTCAAGCCATATCCATTCTACAGGGCAGATGCAGCCGACATCTTCATCTTCTTCTTCACATTTCCGAAGTCTCCGTTTGGATGAACGGCTGAGCCAAGATACACAAGACCTTTAAGCATTTTGATATTTTTGCCGCCCGTTTCGAAGTGCCGGTAATCCTGTCACCCTTTCGGCAGGTCAAATGCCAAAGGAGGTAAATTAAATGCACCCTTTCCTGCTGGTGTAAAGTGATCCCCCCGACATGATGGGGAACTTGAGCCCGTCTCGGTGTCACCTTATCTGTTTTATAACTCCGGCCTGCCCTTTCAGAGTGAGCAACGGGACTAGAGGTGCATCTACAGCGTAGCATTGATGCAGTCCGAAACTACTTTAACTTCCATGGCCCAGTGCTATGCAATCAGGAGGTTTGAGACTTGTAAAACTGCAAGTAAGACTTTGTAAAGCTGCAAGCCTTAAGGTACCTTAGCATTGCAGTTCAAGTGGAGTCAAACTGCATTAAATCTACAGTTTGGATGCATGCTACAATGTGAACACTGGTTGAGTTTGGGGGGAAATAGACCTCGACATTTGGGAGTTGTAGTTGCTGGGATTTATAGTTCACCTACAATCAAAGAGCATTCTGAACTGCACTAACGATGAAATTGAACCAAACCTGGCACACAGGACTTTCATAACCAACAGAAAATACTTGGAAGGGTTTGGTGGGCATTGACCTTGAGTTTGGGAGGTGTAGTTCAGCTACATCCAGAGAGCACTGTGGACCCAAACAATGATGGATCTGGACCAAACTTGGCACGAATACCCAATATGCCCAAATGTGAACACTGGTGGAGTTTGGGGGGAAATAGGCCTTGACATTTGGGGGTTGTAGTTGCTGGGATTCATAGTTCACCTACAATCAAAGAGCATTCTGAACTCCACTAACGATGAAATTGAACCAAACTTGGCACACAGGACTTTCATAACCAACGGAAAATACTTGGAAGGGTTTGGTGGGCATTGACCTTGAGTTTTGGAGTTGTAGTTCACCTACATCCAGAGAGCACTACGGACTCAAACAACGATGGATCTGGGCCAAACTTGGCACGAATACCCAATATGCCCAAATGTGAACACTGGTGGAGTTTGGGGGGAAATAGGCCTTGACATTTGGGGGTTGTAGTTGCTGGGATTCATAGTTCACCTACAATCAAAGAGCATTCTGAACTGCACTAACGATGAAATTGAACCAAACTTGGCACACAGGACTTTCATAACCAACAGAAAATACTTGGAAGGGTTTGGTGGGCATTGACCTTGAGTTTTGGAGTTGTAGTTCACCTACATCCAGAGAGCACTACGGACTCAAACAACGATGGATCTGGGCCAAACTTGGCACGAATACCCAATATGCCCAAATGTGAACACTGGTGGAGTTTGGGGGGAAATGGGCCTTGACATTTGGGGGTTGTAGTTGCTGGGATTCATAGTTCACCTACAATCAAAGAGCATTCTGAACTGCACTAACGATGAAATTGAACCAAACTTGGCACACAGGACTTTCATAACCAACGGAAAATACTTGGAAGGGTTTGGTGGGCATTGACCTTGAGTTTTGGAGTTGTAGTTCACCTACATCCAGAGAGCACTACGGACACAAACAACGATGGATCTGTGCCAAACTTGAACACTGGTGGAGTTTGAAATACCCAATATGCCCAAATGTGAACACTGGTGGAGTTTGGGGGGAAATAGGCCTTGACATTTGGGGGTTGTAGTTGCTGGGATTCATAGTTCACCTACAATCAAAGAGCATTCTGAACTGCACTAACGATGAAATTGAACCAAACTTGGCACACAGGACTTTCATAACCAACGGAAAATACCTGGAAGGGTTTGGTGGGCATTGACCTTGAGTTTGGGAGGTGTAGTTCAGCTACATCCAGAGAGCACTGTGGACCCAAACAATGATGGATCTGGACCAAACTTGGCACGAATACCCAATATGCCCAAATGTGAACACTGGTGGAGTTTGGGGGAAAATAGACCTCGACATTTGGGAGTCGTAGTTGCTGGGATTTATAGTTGACCTACAATCAAAAAGTATTCTGAACCCCACCAACAATAGAATTGGGCCAAACTTCCCCCACAGAACCTCCATGACCAACAGAAAATACAGTGTTCTCTGGTGGGCTTTCGTGACCTATATGACAGCCCCTAGCGACCCCCAGGTTGAGAAATGCTGCCTGAAGGCCATCCAGTCCAGCTCCCTTCAGTAGGGCAAGAAAACATAATCAAAGTACTCCTGACAAAGAGCCATCCAGCCATAGATATAGATATATATGATTCACGCACACACATATATAGGCATATGACAGATATAGTATCCTAATTTGAAAGGGATTCCAAAAGAAGGACAATTATATGTTGTATGTTCCAGAGAATCTTATCAGATTCTGCCCTCTAGCGGATTTTGCTGGAAAGTCAAATGTTTTGGGGAATACGCACATATTTTTGACAATAATGTTGCACACATGTAGGGAACTAAACCAACTCCTGTACATGGCATTCATTGATCTTGCAAAGGCATTCAACACAGTGAATCGCAATGCTCTCTGGATCATCCTCCAAAAAATCAGATGCCCAGACAAATTTGTAAACATCCTGCGGCTCCTCCATAATGACACGACAGCAACAGTCTTGGGCAGCAATGGCTCCCAAAGTGACCCATTTAAGGTGGAATCAGGTGTCAACCAGGGGTGTGTTATTGCCCCAACCTTATTTTCCATCTTCATCAGTATAATACTTCACCTTGTTGATGGGAAGCTTCCCACTGGAATGGAACTCATCTATCGGACAGACGGCAAGCTATTTAACCTCAGTAGACTGAAAGCCAAAACCAAGGTTACAACAACATCTGTTATAGCAGTGTTTTCCAACCTTTTTTGAGCCATGGCACATTTTTACATTTACAAAATCCTGGGGCACACCACCAACCAAAATGACACAAAATGACACTCTAACTGTCATTTTACTAACTGTCACACTCCCCCGTGATGCCGCTGCTTCCGCCAAACCCCCCTCGCCCCCCGCCCCGGGAGGCCCATCCACAGGAGGCCTGTCACCGTCCCACCGTCTATGGATAGATAGATCTGTCTGTCCGTCCATCCATCCATCCATCCATTGATAGGTCTGTCTATCTGTCCATGAATGGATCTATCCATCCATCCATCTATGGATAGATAGATCTGTCTGTCTGTCCATCCATCCATCCATTGATAGATCTGTCTGTCTATCTATCTGTCCATGGATGGATCTATCCATCCATCTATGGATAGATAGATGTCCGTCCGTCCATCCATTGATAGATGTGTCTGTCTGTCTATCTGTCCATGGATGGATCTATCCATCTATCTATGGATAGATAGATGTCCGTCTGTCCATCCATTGATAGATCTGTCTGTCTATCTATCTGTCCATGGATGGATCTATCCATCCATCTATGGATAGATAGATGTCCATCCGTCCATCCATTGATAGATGTGTCTGTCTGTCTATCTGTCCATGGATGGATCTATCCATCCATCCATCTATGGATAGATAGATGTCCGTCTGTCCATCCATTGATAGATCTGTCTGTCTGTCTATCTGCCCATGGATGGCTCTATCCATCCATCCATCTATGGATAGATAGATCTGTCTGTCTGTCTGTCCATCCATCCATTGATAGATCTGCCTGTCTGTCTATCTGTCCATGGATGGATCTATCCATCCATCCATCTATGGATAGATAGATCTGTCTGTCTGTCTGTCCATCCATCCATCCATTGATAGATCTGTCTGTCTATCTATCTGTCCATGGATGGATCTATGCATCCATCTATGGATAGATCTATCCATCCATCTATGGATAGATAGATGTCCGTCCATCCATTGATAGATGTGTCTGTCTGTCTATCTGTCCATGGATGGATCTATCCACCCATCCATCTATGAATAGATAGATGTCCATCTGTCCATCCATTGATAGATCTGTCTGTCTGTCTATCTGTCCATGGATGGCTCTATCCACCCATCCATCTATGGATAGATAGATCTGTCTGTCTGTCCATCCATCCATCCATCCATCCATCGATAGATCTGTCTGTCTGTCATTCTGTCCATGGATCTATCCATCCATGCATCCATCTAAGGAGAGATAGATGTCTGTCCGTCCATCCATCCATTGATAGATCTGTCTGTCTATCTGTCCATGGATGGATCTATCCATCCATCCACTTATGGACAGATCAATCTGTCTATCCATCCATCTATAGATAGATAGATGTCTATCTGTCCATCTTTCCAGCCATGGACAGATCTGTCTATTCCTCCATCTATCCATCCCTCCATCAATGGATGGATAGAACTATCTGTCTATCTTTCCTTCCTTCCACCTGTCCATTAATGAACGGATCTATCTATATCAATCTATACACCCATCCTTCTATTCGTGAATGGATAGATCTGTCTGCCTGCCGTCCATTGATGGATGAATCTATCTATTTAACTATCTGTCCTCTATTTAGCATTACAAACTGCATGCCTATATCTTGGTAAACTCCTAACAACCGGATTCTTCCCTGTTTCATTCCCTTTTCTGCAAACGTGACTTGAAGTTCCCCTATATCAGTGTTTCCCAACCAGTGTGCCGGGGCACACTAATGTGCCGTGAGTAATCATCAGGTGTGCCAAGGGAAATTGGAACCTCCAGGAAGGGGGGGGGGGGTATAGTGTGTTGAAGTATAAAAACCCTAAGAACCCTACCTCGATAAAGGCACAAAATTACAAACACCCCCTCCCCACCCGTTGTCTACTTGGTCTCTCCCTCTCCATGCATTGGGAAGGCCCGCCTCCCTTTCCCCAAGTAGAGACCTCCTCTTGCCTCCTGGGAGTTCTGTGTGGGAGGTTTGGCCCAGGTCTATCATTGGTGGGGTTCAGAATGCTCTTTCTTTGTAGGGGAACTATAAATCCCAGCAACTACAACTCCCAAATGTCAAGGTCTATTTCCCCTGAACTCCATCTGCGTTCATATTTGGGCATATTGAGTATTCATGCCAAGTTTGGTCCTGATCCAACATTGTTTCAGTCCACAGTGCTCTCTGGATATAGGTGAACTACAACTCCAAAACTCAAGGTCAATGCCCACCAAACTCTTATAGCATTTTCTCTTGGTTATGGGAGTTCTGTGTGGGAAGTTTGGTCTTTCTGCCATTCCTGCCAGGATATCTATGTTGTGTTCATCGGAACAGGCCCAGGTTTCACACTGAGTGTATAAATACATTTAAAAACATGTGAACTATATGTATTACTGTGTTAGAGTGTCATTTTGTGTCATTTTGGTTGGTGGTGTGCCCCAGGATTTTGCACATGTAAAAAGTGTGCCGCGGCTCAAAAAAGGTTGGGAAACACTGCCCTAGATGGAGAAATATAGGGCAGAGAAATAGACACTTGTCCTATGCTGTTGATGGGTGGCCATTCAAACTCCGAAGATCTCGTGCTCTGCCCAACTTTTGCAAACAGAAAGAGCTCCGGGGATGATTCCTTGCCTTGAGCTTTGAAGTCCTGGAGCAAGAAGGTCGAAATAGCCGCTCTTTACTCCCTTTATTACCTCTGAACCTTTGAAGGGGATTTGATTAGAGAAGCCAGCGCTCCATGTGCTAATGCTCAAAGTTTGTCACATCAAAGGGAGGCCATTCCTCCCCGTGGCATAATCATGCTCCAAACCAAACTAAATGGGAAGATAATGCAGAGGCCACTTCTGACGCCATGGGAGGGGGGGGGTCATTCTCTTGCTTTAAAATGCAAGTTATGTACTACAAGGCCTTTTCTTCTGGCGCAAATGAGGCATCGGTTCAAGACCTGATCCAACAGCAAACAATCTCCATAGTGCAAAGCACATGTTTGCTGCTTCCCAAAGTATTTTTAATGTAGACACAATCGATCATTGCTTGTAATTATTATTATTTGTTCTCTCAGGAGAGGAAGGGAACTAATAATAATAATAATAATAATAATAATGTCATAGGTTTACATTACACATTGCAATGTTTAAAAAGTAAATTCGCACTTTTTTTTAAAAAAAACTAGTCTGGGAATTATTAGCTGATGGCAACTAATTATTATTAGTTGCCATTAGTTGCCAATAATAATAATAATAATAATAATAATAATTAGTTGGGAGTTATTAGCTGACGGCAATCTAAAGCTGCATCTATATGTATATATATCTATATGTATATCTATATGTATATCTATATGTATATCTATGTTTATATATGTGTGTGTGTGTGTGTGTATATATATGGGTAAACCCAGGCCCAGGGGTCAGATGCGGCCTCTTGGGCTCTTTTCTCAGGCCCTTCTCTCTCTCACCATCCTATCTTTCCTTCCCTCTTTCTCTCTTTCCTTCCACTTTCCCTTCCTTAGTTTCCTCCCCTTTCTTTCCTTCCTTCTTCCCTTCCCCTTGCTCCTTTCATCCTTCCCTTCCACCCTTTTTTCCACCTTTCCCTTTCTCTGTCTTTCCTTGCCCTTTGTCTCTTCTTCCTTCTCTTTCCTCCCTCTCTCTCCCTCCTTCCCTTCCACCCTTCTGTCTTTCCTTCGTTCTCTTTCCTTCCTCCTTCCCTCTTTCTCTTTCCATCCTTCCCTTCCACCCTTTTGTCCTTCCTTCCCTTTCTTTCCTTCCCCTTTGTCTCTCCTTCCTTCTCTTTCCTCCCTCCCTTCTTCCTTTTCACCCTTTCATCTTTCCTTCCTTCTCTTTCCCTCCTCCTTTCTTTCTCTTTCTATCCTTCCCTTCCACCCTTTCGTCCTTCCTTCCTTTCTCCCTTTTTCTCCTTCCTTCCTTTCCTTCTTCCTCCTCTTCATTATTTCCTTCCTTCTCTTTTATTCCTCCTTTCCCTCTTTGTACTATTCTTCCCTTGTACCATTTCATCTGTCCTTCCTTTGTTCTCTTTCTTTCTCCTTCCTTTCCTCTCTTCCTCTTTCTCCTTTCATCCTTCCCTTCCTTCCTTCCCTTCCTCCCCTTCCTTTTGTCTTTTCTTCCTCCTTCCCTCCCTCCTTTTCTTCTATCCTTCCCTTCCACCCTTTCATCCTTCATTTCCTCCCTCCCTTTCTCCTTCCCTTCCCTTTTCTTTCCTTCCTTCTCTTTTTCCTTCCTCCTTTTCTCTATCATCATTCCCTTCCTCTCTTTCATCCTTACTTCCTCCTCCCCTCCTTTTGTCTTTCCTTCCTTCTTCCTTCTTCCCTCCCTCCCCCTTTCTCCTTCTATCCTTCCCTTCAACCCTTTTGTCCTTCCTTCTTTCCCTTTCTACTTCCTTTTTTGTTTCCTTCCTTCACTCTCTCCCTTTCTCCTTCCTTCCCTTTTCTCTTTTCTCCCTCCCCTTTCTCCTTTCATCCTTTCTTTCCTCTTTCTTTCCTTCTTTCTTCCTCTTCTCCTCCATCCCCTGCCACTTTCTCCTTCTATCCTTCCCTTCTACCCTTTCGTCCTTCCTTCTTTTCCTTTTCCTTTCTCCTTCCTTCCTTGTTTCCTTCCCTCCCTCCCTCCCTCTTTCTCCTTTCATCCTTCCTTTCCTCCCTTTCATCTTTCTTTCTTCCTTCCTTCCTTTCTCTTTCTTTCTTTCTTTCTTTCCTTCCTCCTCCCATCACCGGGCAGCCAGTCCTGCTAGTAGGGAGCGCTGATATGCAGCCCCCAAGTTAGAAAGTTTGCCCTTGCCTGGTCTACACTGTAGAATTAATGCAGTTTAATGCCATTTCAAATGCTATGGATAAATGCAATGGAATCCTGGAGGTGTATTTTTTTTTTAACAAAGCTTCACGTTCTCTGCTAAAGAATGCAAACTACAAAAGTACCCCACAGCTATGAGCCATGGCTGTTAAAAGCGGTGTCAAACTGAGTTAACTGTACAGTGTACTTCAGGGTGGGCAACCTACGGCCCGCGGGCGGGATCCGACCCGCTGGCAATTCTGTCCGGCCCGGGAGAAGGGCGCGTCGGCGGGGCCAAGAGGAAGAGGTGTGCCGCTGCCCGCCGTCCCATCGCGGGCTCTGTGGGGCCTGTGTCGGCAGACAGGCTGGAGGAGCAGTGGCTTTGGAGTGCCTGCCATCCCTGGAGGGCGATCCGGGCCTGCAGCGGGAGCATTCCGCGACCTGTGGGGCTGATTGCCGTGGCGACCCGGAAGACTTGATTGTCTTCCGGGTCGCCAGGGCGATCAGCCGCCTCAGATCGCCGACTGCTCCCCCTGCAGGACCAGATCGCCTCCCGGGATGGCAGCCACTCCATAGCAGGGCGATCAGCTGGGGAACGGCTGGGGGCGAGTGCGAGCGGAGGCCTGCAGCCTCCGATCTCCTGCTGCTCTGCTCTCCTCTGCTGCGGCGGCTAGGTCTGCTTTGCCATCCTCTGGGCTGGGTCCATTGGGCCATTCCATCTTGGTTCGCACCTTGTCTTCTTGAATTTAAATTTATTTTATTTTTAGTGGTATATAAAGTATATACTATAATATAATAATTATGATATTAATACTAATAATATATGAATATTTATTAATATTTTAATCTATCTATACATATAATAAAATAGAATGTTTGCAGCAGGAGGAGCAGAGGGCGGGAGGTGCGGAGGGCGGGAGGTGCGGAGGAATTTGTGCCAGCGTTTCGATTGGTTGCCAGTGTGGGATTATTTGCATAACGGCTCTGAATGGACAGCCTCTCAACATTCCAACAATCCTAGGCAGCAGAGAAAGGAAGGAAAGGGCCCGAGGCAGACACACTGAGCCCACCTGACCCATTCTACATCAAATAGGACGAACCATGGATGATGGGACTTGAAGTACCTCCCCACCTCCTGCGAACGCTGCCAGAGAGGGTAAAAGAAAGGGCCTGACTGAATTAACACAAGATTTTCCTGGACTAGGCCTCAGTTTCTCCAGAAAGGGCCTGAAAGGGCCTGACTGATTTAACAGTCAGGCTTCCCAAACTTCATTT